>OZ023208.1:40701340-41029598 GCA_963995525.1 Escarpia spicata | reverse complement strand
AGAGAGAGAGAGGAGAGAGAGAGAGAGAGAGAGAGAGAGAGAGAGAAGGAGAGAGAGAGAGAGAGAGAGAGAGAGAGAGAGAGAGAGAGAGAGAGAGAGAGAGAGAGAGAGAGAGAGAGAGAGAGAGAGAGAGAGAGAGAGAGAGAGCGTGAGGCTAGCTGCAACTAAGTTTTGTTTGGAACTTCTGTGGGTAAAGATGGCAGACTGCAGCGACTTCAGAATACTGCCGCGCGTCTTATGGCTCTTGAGGCTGAAGAGAGTGAGAGAGAGAGAGAGAGAGAGAGAGAGAGGAGAGAAAGGAGAGAGAGAGGAGAGAGCGAGAGAGGAAAGAGAGAGAAAGGAGAGAAAGAGACGAGAGAGCGAGAGAGGAGAGACACAGAGAGACAGAGAGAAAGAGGAGAGAAAGGAGAGAGAGAGAGAGACGAGAGAGCGAGAGAGGAGAGAGAGACGAGAGAAAGGAGACAGAGAGAGACGAGAGAGCGAGAGAGGAGGGAGAGAGGGCGAGAGAGAGCGAGATGAGAGAGAGAGGAGACAGAAGAGAGAGAGGAGGGAAGGGAGAGAGAATGAGAGAGAGCGAGAGAGCAAGAGAGCGAGAGAGCGAGAGAGTGAGAGAGTAGCTGCAACTCAGTTTTGTTTGGAACTTCTGTGGGTAACAATGGCAGACTTCAGAATACTGCCGCGCGTCTCATGACTCTTGAGGCTGGTAGCGTCAGTGCTTTATCAGTACTCCGCCAGATGCACTGGCTGTCTGTTCGGTATCGTATTACATTTAAGATAAATTAGTTTCGCATCTGATTCTGACTAGCATTAACATGACGACAATATTTTCTTGATGAGTGCTATTTGTTTTTTTCGTACTGAACTTAACGATATTGTTCAAAGTAATGAACACATTATAACGTGCACTTAATCACGACTGTTTTATTTGAATCAAATCCGTATTAAAACGGGATACCGCCGATTTCCCCAAAATACATTATCGTCCATCTTGTAGCACGTGAACTGAGCGAGAATACCCAACGTAGGACTACGGGATGTTGGGGACCAATGACCACAGCCTCCACAGGAAAACAGCGCCATTCTCAGTAACTTTCTAATGAGTTATATAGAAGCAGATCAACCTATATTTACCTCACGGCCATAGAACTAAAGAAGGACAACAACCTGCGCACAAGGTCACGACTGTATGTGTTTCAACCATATACAATAGTATACAGGGACCTATTAAATATATCGATTTTTGTTTTGCTTATACATCTATCATATCGAAAATGCACTGTTATATTACTTAGTCAGAGTGTTATGGTAAACATCACATGCACATTTCAATAAGTCTCAGTGACTACTGAACTTTTTTTGTTATAAACGTCGCATCGTTCTGAAATTCACACACAAGCGTGATATGTCAATTATTGGCAATGTCATATTGTGTACCATAAAGGTCAACATTAAACATGGAGTGACATTTCAGCCCCTCCTTAAGTGGTGGTATGCCACAGTTAGACCAGGTGTCTGTCAGGGGATCATATTTCTCAACGACAGATGATTCTTGCCCATCACCCCCTGCCACGAGTATAGAGCCGCGCCAAACGACTGCTGGTGCATTGCCGTGTGTTTGCTTCGGCTGACTAAGTCTTGTCCAACCGTCCGAGGCAGGGTCATATTTGAGACATGTGCGTCTGCTGCCCCCCACCACATAAATAAAGTCGTTCAATGTAACAGCAGCACCGATCCAGCACACCTCTGGCATATCTGACAGAGTATTCCACTTGCCCAGTGTTATATCAAACACCTGCGTGCAACAAAACGTCTGGTTCAGCGCATCTAGGCCACCAAAGACAAATATTTTGTTCCTGTAGGTCGTAACCATGGGGGCAAACACCGCTTGTGGCATGGCAGGCAAGGACGACCATTGTCGCGACTTCAGGTTCAGACACTCAACTGATGCAAGCACTTCTTTGTCAACACCCTTCCCCCCCATCACATAGGCGCAGTCGCCCAGCGAGACACTGCGGTGGTAATATCGTTTAGTGATTAATGGTGGCATCGCCTCCCACTTCTTTGCAGCTATGTCAGAGAGCAAGCATTGGTTCATCGTTTTTTCCTTGATGCCACCGGTCATCACCATGCCTCGGTCAGTGTAACATACGTCATCCAGAATGCCGACCGACTGTGGCAATTCCGTCAGCAATTTCCAACAACTTGTGTCTTCCTCGTAGTAATGACAGAGGTTGCACTTCTTGTATACGTTGTCTCCAGGGGTCAGCCCACCAACCACCAAGAGACAAGACTTCATTCGGTAGTTGGTGCGTGGCACTGTGCGACAGCTGCTCATCTCGTTTTGGTGCACGGTGGCTAACTGGAAAATCACTGCTTCGTGTAGATATTCAAAACACGTGAGGGTCAACAGGTCATATGTGTCCTTCATGTGCTGCAGGTAGTTTCTTGTACAATATGGGAGGCGGACGTGTTCAAGGATCGTTTCCAAGGACGACTTCCTGTTGTCAAGGTCATGTCGTACCCAATCCAGCACGGCATCGGAGACAACATCCTCGCTTGTCACATTAACGTCATCATCCTTGATTAACTCGATCAGTTCTTTGCAGGACAACTCTTTAAACTCCTCCATAAATGCGACAGCCTTGAATTCGGACACCATCACTCGCCTGGCATTCTGCTGCAGACTTTCGAGTCGATACGACGCAGCAAATTTGTAGAATCCAACAGAGTTAGCTGGCTCGACACGATTTAACATAAAGTTCTCACAGGCCGCCTTGAGGGTGTCCAGCTGCAAGACGTCGCATGCCTTGACCAAACTCTCCACGTTGTCGACGGTCAGCTCAATCTCTCCGGTGTAAATATACTCGACGATACTGGTCAGTGTCTCCGGTTGCATGTTCAGCTGCACTGTGGCTGACGTGCTTTCTTCAAGACTACAACGGAACATCGCGTTGAAGTAATCACTTGCGGCTGCCAGAACGTTTCGATGGCACCGGATGTTGACGTCACCCGACAGCAACGTCACATCGGTATATTCCTCGGTCTGACGCAGTTGGTGCATACGGGTCATGAAGCAATTCTTGTATGTCTTGTCAACAAACGTCTCCGTCTTCGTGGCAGAGGACGCTACAACAAAATAACACAATGTACAACCACGTTAAACAAAGGCAATTTAATGGAATAGGACCTGCCCACAATGACGTTATGTACCGGTAGTTATGTTACTAGGTGATGTTTTGGTACAATTGGCACTGGCTATTAAACTGTGAGGCGTCGCTTAAGATCAACACTGCATCTTGTCTATAAAATATCGGCTACTAAACGTTTTGTCAGGTTGCTTTGCGCAGGAGCAATGATCATCAAAATTAATCAAATAACTAAATACAAATCTGCTGCGCGTCGCCACTGTAATGTATTCAGTTATAGTAGCAAGGGAACAGCGCTGAATAACATTTCAACATCAACGACACAGCAAACACCAGGGATGTTGTTTACATACGCACGCACGCACGCACGCATGTACGTACGTACGCACGCACGCACGCACGCACGCGTCGCGCGCACCTTGCGTACGTAATTAGAAGACGGCCCCACAGTAGTTTTAACAAAAATGAATGAATTGATAACATCAGTCACTTACGTTGTTGTATGATGTATCGTTAAAACGATCTTCCTAATGTATCGTTAAAACGACTTTGAGATTCACTTATGAAAAGCTAGGAGGCGCTTTTAAGCCACGCCCATCGCGCTCATGATTGGTTGTTATGGCAAGGAGCGTTTGACACGTGTCACGCGCGTTTCATTTTGTTTTTCGCGGGGAGACGTCAGGACTTGTTGTGTGTTAGCAAGGGGCTATTACGGTATACGTACACATACTAATGTTATGAACAGGTAGGCAGGGCCTTACGTATACGTACGTTCATCCAGATTGTATTATTTAGCGTTCAATTTAGACTGAGGTGCAATGTGGAACAGCAATTACCTTTGCATTTATGTAATAAAATTGAAAACATGCACAACACTAACAACTAATTAATTTGACTTTAATCGAGCTATCATATTAGGGAAGACTATTCTCAATATAATACTGTAATTGCGGTCTTCAAGCTTTATTATGAATAGTTGCGATGGGATATGTGTAAAATTATTAGAATGTTGTTCATTTGGAAGTAGGATTTATGTGGAAATATTTATAAATGCTAGACAACTAATATGTTGTAAGTTGTATTCAGCACAAATAATCTACAAACTGCCAAAACACATACTTGGTGTTAAAATAATTGAGATTTATTTAAAGTTAGTTAAAAATATTTTAGCACACACGCACGCACGCACGCACGCGCGCACCTCGCGTACGTAATTAGAAGACGGTTCCACAGTAGTTCTAATAAAATTAATGGATTGATAATATCAGTCACCTACGTTGTTGTATGATGTATCGTTAAATCGATCTTCTTAATGCCGGAAAACTGAACGCCATGATACGTTTTAATCGGGGTTACCTAAGCGCCGTTAAGTGGCAGCACTTTCGTTTCTTTCCCGGCGAAGTCACGCAGCCCGTGACGGCTACTTGCTAGCCATTAGTGTACAAATACATGTAAACACGTGACGTGAATCTTGACGTAACCTTAACCATAACTTTCAAATTAACTCTAACCTTAAACCTAACTTATTTGTTGATTAGATAAACCATAAAAGAGCATTTGTACGGGAAGAGGTAGCAGAAAGCTCCCTCCCGCAGCCCGGCGAGAGTCGGTTCAACGAGACTAAAGACGTTTCTGAATAGACATTCTACTAAACGGGATCTTTTGTAAATTTAGTGAATCTTTTGAACACTAGATACACCTTTATTTGATTTGGTAAAACATGAATTGGCCATGGCTACGTCTACTGTACACGGAGTACAGCATATCTGACTGTTAACAGCTTACTTGAGTGCTGATCATCGGTGTGGCTGTAACACGTTGTAAATGGTAATTATGTGTATGCCTAACAACAACACTTTGGATTTTGTATTGGAGCAGCAATATTACAGTCGCCATACCCCAGTATAAACCATATTCTCGGCTATGAGACTTTAAGAAGGTAAACCGAAACGAAACCAAAAGTAATGACTCATGTTCTAAACACAAGTATTTTTGATTACTACGTTTCACAATAACCTTATTGGTAAGCTCTCATCGCTAACATTAGATGATATAACAACTTATCTGAATACCATTTAATACTTACCCATGGTTATAGGTGTATCGTTGTACGATACCTTCTCAACTATGACTCAAGTGTGACGCTCATAACGGGAAAAATAAGGAAGTGGGACATGGGATGTGTAGTGCCGCCTAGCGTATGACATGCTGATAAGTTAACCGGTGCATCCTGTTGATTATATAGTTATTGATATAAACAATTGTACAGGAGCTATCTATATATACATATAAACATATATAGATAGCGATACATAAGAATATTGTAGGTGCTCGTCAGGCGTTCACTCGGTTCCTTGGACCATTGGTCCCTGATCTACGAATTGGCGATGCATTGCAGAAAACATAACAATAGTTATTTACAGTTATTCACAAACTCACACGAACAACGACACACACACGCGCACCCACACGCACACGCGCGCGCACGCACACCAAATGATATAATAACATAACATTAGTCATCTACGTTGTTGTATGACGCTTTGGTAAAACGACATCCGAAAAACTAACATCAGAAAATCGAACGTCGGTGACACAAATAGGCCTACAGAACGGCCCACTCGAGTGCTAATAACTGGTGTGTATACTCGCCTAGCATACGCCATTATTCTCGGTTATGCGACTTTGACAAGATAAAACGAAACGAAAGTACTAATATCGAATGATTAATGTTCTAAACAAAGATAGCAAAAATACTTAAGTTTACTTTCGTTCATGCAGAGGTACTGGTTACAGCGCAACAATAATGGAATGATATAACAACTCATTTGAATACTAATTAAAGCTTACCCATGGTCGTGGTTGTACTGTTGTTACCGTTGTACATGACGCTTGCAATGGCAAGAACACGGAAGTATGAGACGGTTCATGTAGTGCCCCCTAGCGTAAATTACACGTTAGTATGTGCACCAGCGCCATCTGTTGATTACATAGTCGTTTAGATTATCCATTGCACAATATATATCTAACGTTGGAGTATTGTAGATGCGTCTCCTCCGACCGAAGTGTAGAGGTGCACTCGAACCATAGTGTGTTCGTTCGGATAATCAAAAAATAAATTAGGATTTTACTTTTCTGTTTATTACTTAGTGTCATATATCAATATACCAATAAAAGTTTCCAATGCGTAGCATAAATTTAATTATAAGTTGACTCTTATTTAACTCTTAGTTTGATTGTTAGCCTGAGAGCCAATCGTCGTCTCTACCCGGATTCAGGGTAAACCGGATCAGTGCCGTACAGTGAAAGCCAGTGTTGTGGTCCAGGTAGTCTCGCTTAACCGACTCTCGCCCGGCTGCGTGACTTCGCCGGGAAACAGTCTGGCCAAGAACTTGCGTTATGAATGCACACAATCTACGCTTGTCTCGCTTAAAGGAAATAACAACAAGGCATTAGCTAAAATCCGTTTTCCTTGTGTACACAAAGATTAACATTGTATCTAACATTTGACAATAT
The DNA here is from genome assembly GCA_963995525.1 of Escarpia spicata. NCBI lineage: Eukaryota > Metazoa > Annelida > Polychaeta > Sabellida > Siboglinidae > Escarpia > Escarpia spicata. The sequence goes on along the minus strand of OZ023208.1, from coordinate 41,022,936 downwards.
AAAAAAAATACAGAAAAATACGTTTGTAGACAAAATTCTATTTTAAACCCGACTGTGTAGAGATTCCCGCAGAAAGTTGAAATTTAATGAGCTAGGCGATCACGTGGTATCGTGACGTCAATCCTGACTCGCGGCTTTGTTGATATCTATGCATCGCCATTGTTGTTCTCTCCATTCTCTTGTAACATCATGGCTAGTGGGAGTTTCGCAGAGTTTCAAGTGAAATCATACGATTTTGAGCCACTAGCGGGAACGGTTACAGCGGATGATTCGTCTAATTCCGCTCTTTCCGAGCGTTTCAGCGACGGTAGCGAAGAAGATGATGCGGAGTCGGACAGTCACAATGTTCGCTCATGCAACACCGACTGGTAAGCTTCAACTTCATTATAATGACACATATGGTGTGAAAACTGTCGACAACAACAATTATATCGTTTTAGTACGACGTTATATTATAAAATGCGGTGTCAAAGCTGTACAGAGAGTTAGCTAGAGGTTGTAGCTAAGTAGGTCATCGGACGAAGTAATTGTAAACAGACTTGTCAAAGACAAACTTCACAAAGTTACGAACCGTCGAACGTCGTAAGCATGGTTGTCTGGTTTATGCGGATCGAGTTTAGGACGTTATAGCTACTTACGATATCACCCCTCTGGACAAAACCCACACTTTTTTAGTTGGACAGTTGTTCGCGAGATGACCATAATATCATGACATATAATGACAGCTCTAGATTATGTCATTTATGTGGAACAATAATTTTATTACTCTGAGTCTGACACATAACAATATAGCTACTATATAATCAAAATAAACTAAAATAAACATTAAAACAACATGCAGAACAATTGAATAATTATGGTAATGGGTTATAGCCTGAAGGGTTATGTCCTAGACCTAGGGGTTTAGTGTAACCTTAGGGGTCTTATATGTGAGATGCTACCAGTGGGTATATATGTGCCCTACGACTATGTCCATAAAAATCATAAGGACATAGCATTTTTAATCACATTTTTTGTGTGACATATTTATTACAAATCCATCAAGCAAGTTTCAGAACACAGTTTTACTGGGTTGAATCATTACAAATTCATCAAGCAACTTTCATAACACAGTGTTACTGGGATGAATCATTCCAAATGTTGGTAACTGTGTAGATCTGGTAACACAATGTGAATCACCACACGGTGCACAGACAATGGTTATAAGCCAAAAAACACCCATGGGAATATTTCCCCTGCAGGCAGATGAGAATATGGCTTCAGCAAATACCCATTGATAAACAAGTTATCTAGTCCATTTTGTTGATCACTTTACCTATGACATGCTAATAAATAGCATAGCTTCACATCTACAGACCAATTATTATCTTTACAGGGCAACTTCCCATTGAGCCGAGAAACTGCTGCACTACGACATTGGTTTGGCCAGTGCAGTTTCGGCAACGTGCGAAAAGATGACGAAGTGAAGACTCTGCCACCAAGAAGTACCTCTCCCTGGAAGGGCAGCAATCTTTCCTCAAGGGAGTCTTGTTTGTAACACCCTCCTCTGTGTCAGTGTACTGGTCGACATGGTCATCGCTGTCACTGTTGCTGCTGTCACGACTAGTCGACTCATTGTCAGAGCAAACATACTCTGGATCTGCAGCAGATGTCACTTCCTCCCCGTTTTAGTCACTCGAGTCACTAATCGGACCAGTCAACAAACTGCACTGCACACTCGTTGACCTCACTGCTGATGTCACCTGCACAGCAACCTGCTCTGATGCACAGACTGCTTGCACTCTTCTCGTGCGAGTTGATGGCCTGATGTCAACCTGAAAGCATTTGCTGCTCCTTTTTGGAGTGGATGCTGTGACTGACTCAGGTGTGGAATCCTCTGTATCACAGGAATCCGTACGAGAGCTGTCATATTCAGTTGCTGTATCTTCAGATGACCCATTCTTGGTCGACGGTGGACTATCTCGAGCTGCTATCAGAATGTCAGCAAATAACTGAAATAACAAATGACCCTTATAGAATTTGCAAACAAATTAATTGTTGTAGGTTTCTGACAAAAGCAAACAAAATCCTGTCTTTTACCATCTTGTCAGAAAGGAGTACATCCATTTGTCTAGTCATTTGCCCAGCTTCCAAGTGTGAACAGACTGCCTAGCTGTGAAAAATACAAATTACTAAATTTATTTCAAGTTGCAAGGTATGTATTGATAAATAATTGATATCACGCTTACAGAATCTACACAGAGACATAGTTACTTTTGTTATGTTACACTTTTATGCAAACAATTACCTGGAAAATGTGACAATATATTACTTGTGAACATTTTATTTTTGGTTATAACTAATCATCTATTAAATATACAATAGATAGGTTTGCAACTTGCATTGCATTTATTGTTATTGTTTCACAACAAATGACCATTTTCACACTTGGTAGCTGGGCAACAACCCACATCCAAATGTGAACATATTTATTATTTGATAAATTTACTTGATTTTTTTAATAACATTAAGTTAAAAATCAAATAAATTCATTAATGACATTTTGTAACATCATTAGTAGAATCCTTATCCATTGATATAGTTACTATCATAACAATATGTGACTGCAGACATGAACAATCCTGCAATACTCAATTTTATAGTCGCAATAGGAAGCCTGCTCCAGGAGTGGTGTAATAATAATAATACCTATTAGTAACAATAAGTTGAACAAAGCACAATATAATAACAGAAACAATGTAATAGTAACTGGCATATAATATATATACATGTTTATTAATATATGTCCCATCAAAATAGAAATTTAATTATGCTTTCTGTATCCTATTGAACTAGTTTATCCAGGTTTTATGATTGCCAACATCCATCCCATGAATAATGTGGGAGCCGAATAATGGTCCTTGGTACATTTCTGAGCTTCTGTTTAAAAAAACATCATGACTTGTGCCAGTAATTAGCAATGCACCAAGCAGTAAGGTGTAATTACACTGATTGCAATCTATTAAATTGCAGTGACATTTCTTTTGTCTTCCATTCATTCATGTTATACAGACATAAAATGAAAAATATGTTCTATCCGTAAACGTTGTTAGTAGATAATACAAGATACAATAGTTATATTTTTGTTCTAAATATTTATCTCGGTACATACTGTAGTTCCAATTCAAAATGTAATGATAATACCTTCAAATGTAATAGTATATATTGCATGATGTACATTGTCTTCGATATTCAACTGTAATAAAATGGAAACTAGGCAATAGCAATATATGACACTGTAATGTAATTCACCTGTGCACTGGAGTTATGAAAATACAAATCAATAAATTACTATTGAAATATTAAAAATTCTATAGTAACAAATGTAACAGTACTTGTGTGTTACAATAGTGTGTGTTATGAAAGCTGCTCTCTACTGTAAGAATTCTATAATAACAAATGTAACAGTACTTGTGTGTTACAATAGTGTGTGTTATGTAACAGTACTTGTGTGTTACAATAGTGTGTGTTATGAAAGCTGCATCTACTGTAAGAATTCTATAGTAACAAATGTAACAGTACTTGTGTGTTACAATAGTGTGTGTTATGAAAGCTGCATCTACTGTAAGAATTATATTTATTGAAAACATTACTTTTGAAAACTTAAACATAATAGATTATTAACTCGATGAATACATACTGTAATCTACAGGGTGTTCAATGTGGTAACCATTCAATATTAATAATAATTAATCACATCTACCTGCAAGGTTTACCAATTGCAATGGTGATCAGGGTGATATTAGGCATGGGTTAATTGCATGGGTTAATTATAGTAATAATAAGTATCCGACATGTCACATCCATGTTACCCAGTTCCTGCCATTTCCACCTAGCATGCTTTAATTACCAGTAGATCAGGTTCAGATAACTATTTTAACTGGAGGGAGAATGCAGTGGGCCAGCTGGAGGTGGCTGGTGTATTTGTTATTCATAGCAGGAAAGACCTACAAAGTGCAATGTCAACTGGTAATTAATTAGATTTGATCTTTGATCAGTTGACTCGGGCAAACACTACACTTAGTTCCTCATATAGTGTAGTCAGTGGTTAGCACATCCGCCTACAGCATATGACAGCGCTGTGGGTTCAAAACCAGGACCAGGCATGCAGGGCATAGACGTGTTTAGGGGGACCTGGGGGCACGCGCCCCTTAGACATTTAGAATATGGTGTGCTCGCATACCTTTTTGTATGGGCCTACGTAACCGTGTCCCCTAGACCCTTTCGAATGTGTCCTCGTGACTGAACTTACGGCGGCGCAGCCATGATCCCCCCCCCCCCTCCGTCTTCGGATGTAACCAGTCGAGCGGCGACAGCGGACAAGCGGAGAAAAGCTCGCGGAAGCGAAAGATTTTCGGCACCAATTTGGTTCGGCCGCCAGTGGAGGTTTTTGTGCCCCCCCCCAGACTACCAACTCTGGACACGCCCCTGTATGGCATGTTTGGTTTTAAAAAACGGGCTATCAACACTGGGGACTATGTATCCGTCGTGACTCGGACATCACGTTAATGTCGGTCCCGTCTCAATTTGGGACACATAAGAACCGTGCACTGAGGAAGACATGTATATGCACCCTGGCAGTGACCACCACCAGTGTCAGCATAGAAAGGTCGGTTTGGCGATATTGTTCTGAAGAAGGCTGAATGAAACCTCACAATACCATTACTACATTCTAACCACAATATATACACACTAATCAGTCAATATAACGTTGCCGAGCGCTGGAAACAACTGGAACTGTCACTGTTGCAAGTGTAACTCTCAGTAAACCGCACACTGCATATATCCAGAATATCGATTCTCAGACACCAACCAAGATCGATGATCGAAGAGACGGACTAAACGTAGAACTGGGCAGGAACTGCGTCACCTGCAAATAAACTCGCGAATGTGAGAATCTGGCGAAGCACCTGCGCATGAGCAAGACGGAAGTGAATACGATTATGAAGAATGTAAGTGACATGGGCGGAGGCGTCGACGAGATGAGATTGGAGGTGTTCGTGTCGTAGATCAGGACGCAGTCTCTTGGAGAGAGCCAGATATTTGACGTACACTATTATTATTGAATAATACACTTTAGGGTAAAAACCCACAATGCACACAGTTAGGTGATAATGTAGGCCTATACCATCAACATATTCATTATAGTCTTGAGAATATATTAATCGAAAAAACTATGAACAGAAACTCTCCCTTTAATTATATGGGAAATATATACTTAATATAAGAAAGTACTAAAAGAGCTGTGCTTTTCAACATTCAACGTTTTTTTATTTGACGGCACATTGTCGACTTTAGTCCACCCTCGCGATGTGTGGTTTTTAATTTTGCCTATTAATCTTGCGACATTGTAGCTGGCTTCTAGCACGCTGTCATATAGATGTTCACGAGGGAACTTTCAAGTTCTGCTATTGCAACCGCTTGAAGTAACTGCTGAAGTTCTTGTTAATGTGAGATGGATGTTTAGTAGAAAGGCGATGCTTCCTCTTCCTTAGAACCATCGTTTCGTTTTGAAAATTTATCTCATTATACCTAACGGTTGCTTTGCAACTAATTACGAAAATATGGTATACAGATAATATATGGAGCGACAATTGGCAACTCAATCAAAATAAGTATTCTTGACTCACCACGGAGACTGTCGCGATCCACGAACGTGCACAGCTGTCACGTGACACCTCGCCCCGACAGCACCGATGACGAAGACACAACTGGTGGACGCCAGCACGTTGTTGGTGTTGTGCATGTTTAGATCTAAAACTAACACACAAAGATAAGAAAACTAACCAAAGAGTCGAGTTGGGGTCGTTGTCTCTGTACAAAATAACTGTTGCTGCGGCAGGTCTTTTCGTTGTTCATTCGTGTGACATCAAGTCTTTCCACGATTCACGTTCAACAGTTTCCAACATGAAAACAGAGGTAATTAAACTGAATAGTTTAATGATATATTCGCATCACGATACCCGTGCCCTTGCCTTCATAGTCTGTGACGTCAAATCTTCGACGTCATGAACACAGACCGGGCGCTCGTCGGGGAATGGATGATCTCACTCTCAACTGAATCACTTGATGCGATCCAAAAGGAAGTAAACATATCATCTTGAAAACGCCAGCCACCTGGTCCTATGAGGAGATCATCTGAAAAACAAACATAAGTTACGAATTAACAAACTAAAACAATACAGTACTGCTGTCGCCACAGCAGCAATTACAGAAAATACTTTTTGCTCATTCTCCTTCCTATTTCCGCTGACGTCACGGAACATGAAAACAACAGAAAAAAGAGTTAACAGAGCAATAATGGATAACCAGTATATATTTCCCTCTGCGTCCTCTTCTTGGTCCTCTTATGTGTCCTCTTCCTGTCTTTGCTTTTTAAACATGGAATGCTAACAATTTGTTCTTTTTCATAGCTACATCTAAACTAAGCTGACAAAATATGTTGACAATTTATTATAACAATTGTCTTCCAACATACATGCGTGCACACACCAAAACATAGACGTACGTAGCATAATCACCACATCGTCACTGCTACAGTTTAATTATCACGTCACCTGCAAATAAACTCGGCGCGAATGTGAGAATCTGGCGAAGCACCTGCGCATGAGCAAGACGGAAGTGAATACGATTATGAAGAATGTAAGTGACATGGGCGGAGGCGTCGTCGAGATGAGACTGGAGGTGCTCGTCTCGTGGATCAGGACGCAGTCTCGTGGAGAGAGCCAGGTATTTGACGTACACTATTATTATTGAATAATACATTTATTTAAGGTAAAAACCCGCAATGCACACAATTAGGTGATGATTAGGTAGGCCTATACCGTCAACATATGCGTGAATTTGCCGCCTGTCGTCGTTAAAACACAAAGTGTTACATTTGAACGCCATCAGAACAACGGAGGCAGCTCGGTATCACATCAACTCTAGAAAACAAAATTAAATTATAATTAAATTTTTGTCAAGTGCCTTTTGTAATTCATACGTGTCCGAACACTGAACACATCAACATGAATACATCTATGGTGTAATTTGTTAACAAATGAAAACAACTAAATATCATAATAGTCTATATTTACATTTTATAAAAAAGAAAATTAGTTGATACGATGTTACTGTACTGACCAGGGAGACTCACCGCAATGTCGCTATCGTGAGAGCCACCCTTAAATATTACAACGTTAAATTTATCAATAACTAATTGATTAATTGATAATAGTTAAATTCAAAGCTAATATTCATATTAATCGTTCTTACGGCAAACTAAGAGAAAGAAACGAACGAAGAACAGAAGGAGGGTTTGCACGTACGTACGAGTATGTATGTGTGTACGTACGGATAATATAAAATAAAAATCATATGGCAATTGGTGAAACAATATAATATTGTCTAACAAATTCATATATATGCAATATATATATCTTGCAGTTATTCGTATATTCACATATACCTTTGGGAGTTTTGTACACATCGAGTGCACAGTAGGTACCGGGTTTTCTATGAGACAATTGCCAATACAACTGAAACTGGTTACTAATACATTATGATAGCAAACACAACATATCTTACATGTATAAGGTGAATAATGATATCATATATATATATATATATAACTTATATGTAACAAGAGAGGGAAACAAATCGGACAGGTTTTTATTATAAAAAAGAAGTACATTTTAAGCGTACCTTTATTTAACTCGAATGTACACATGTATAACAGTGCTTAATTCGGCAAGTTGGGCTGTAGTTTGAAATTAAATAGTTTTTTTGTATATTCGCTGAAGCCTTTGAGAGAGTGGGTGTGAATTTTGTCCGTGATTAAGTTGGGAATATCATTATATACACGAGCAACTGACGGACGCCATCCCGTTGTTGATGTTGGGCATGTTTAGATTTAAAACAAAGACATAACGATAAGAAAACCAATCAAAGAGTCCAGTTGGGATCGTTGACTCTGTACAAATTACTTTTGCTGTGGCAGGTATTTTCGTGGCTCATACCTGTGACATCACGTTTTTCCACGATTCACTTTGAAAAGTTTCCAACATGAAAATAGACAGGCTGAACAGTTTAATGATCTAATGAGACTATTCGCATCACGAAACCCGTGCCTTTGCCTTCATGTGTCGTCAAATCTTCGACGTCATGGATACAGACCGAGCGCTCGTCAGAGAATGAATGATCTCACTCTCAACTTAATCACTTTATGCGACCCAAAAGGAAGCAAGCATAACATTTTGAAAACGTCAGCCACCTGGCCTTATGAGGATATCATCTGAAAGACAAACACAAGTTACGAATTAACAAACTAAAACAATATAGTCTGTAAGTGTAAATGTGGAGGCAGCAATTACATAAATATCCTTTGTCCAATGGAAGGCAGCTGTCCACTGACGTTACGGGTGATGTTTCGCCTATGAAAACAAAACAAAACAAAACAAAGATACAATTAACATAGCAATGGAGAAGAATAAACATAAGTTAAGACTAAACTAAAGAAATAAGAAAATCCGTAAGTACTGCTGTCGCCACAGAAGCAATTACAAAAATACCTTGTGCTCATTCGTCTTCCTATTTCCGCTGACGTCACGGTCCATGAAAACAACAGAAAAAAAGAGTTAACAGAGCAATAATGAATAACCAGTATAGTTTCCCTTCTGCGTCCTCTTCTGTGTCATCTTCTTGGCCCTCTACTTGGTTCTCTTCTCTGTCCTCTTCGGCACCCTCTTCTGCGTCCGCTTCTACGTCCTCGTATCTGTCCTCTTCTGAGTCCACTTCTATGTACACTTTTGTGTCCTCTTCGGAGTCCTCTTCTGTGTCCTCTTCCGGGTCCTTTTCTGTGTCCTCTTCTACGTCATCTTCTACATTCCTCTTCTGCGTCCGCTTCTGTGTCCTCTTCTTGATCCTCTTCTACTTCCTCTTCTGCGTCCTATTCTGGGTCATGTAACCTGAAACATAAATATAAGTTAAGAATTAGCGACATACCTTTTGCCCGATACACCAGTTCTTGCTGAAATACAAAGAGACGTCGGGGCTTGTTATGTGTTAGCAAGGGGCTATTACGGTAAACGTGCACAGACTAATTTTACGAACAGGTAGGCAAGGCCCTACGTATTCGTACGTTCATCCAGATTGTATTATTTAGCGTTCAATTTAGACTGATACTGATTAGGACAGTCGCGAAATCCATTAATTGTAAATGTTGTCATATTGTTATCTTAACACATTGTAAACACGAAGCAAATAGGTGCAATTTGGAACAGCAATTACCTTTGCATTTATATAATATAATTCTAGAACAAGCACGAAACTAACAACTAATTAATTTGACCTTAATCGTGCTAGCTATCATATTAGGGAAGACTATTCTCAATATAATACTGTAATTGCGGTTTTCAAGCTTTATTATGAATATTTGCGATGGGATGGGTGTAAAATTATTAGAATGTTGTTCATTTGGAAGAAGGATATATTTGGAAATATTTATAAATGCAAGCCAACTAATGTGTTGTAAGTTGTATTCAGCACAAATAATCTAAACTGCCAAAACACATATTTGGTGCTAAAATAATTGAGATTTATTTAAAGTGAATATTTTAAAATAATAATAAATGTGTTCTTGTAGATGTATAAAATAATGTATACTGAATATAATCCTGCAAGAATTGTGATATATTCGTTCACTCACGGACCCATTTGGAATATTTACTGCTGAGCTCGACTCCACTGGGCTTTTGCTTACATCCGTATGCCCATGCACACATTCAGAAATGTACACATGCATACTTAGCTACAATTAAATATGTAAATATTATACGGTAATTGGCTGCACTTTGCTTAGTTCGCAAAGTGAAAGAGTCTCAGTAATGGCACATAATGGCAATCCCATTTATTTAATAAAACATTTGAAAACGTGTGTACTGTGTGTATTAAACATACCCCAATTATATTACATGATCACAGTGCACATGCATTATATAATTACTAGAATTTAAAATATTTGAAAACAAACGTGTGGTATGCATTAAATAAACATGAATTAATGTAGTGTATGTGGATTGCATACTCTGGTAGTGTATAAGTAACTATGCCTACAGTATCTTTGTTTCATTACTAGCATCAAACCAACTATATAATGGACTATACACATTTAAATTAGAGTGCATAGTGTACGTTATATTTTGTGTGACTGTCACATGGATAAATAATTTTACTGTTGTTGTCATAGGAGTTTTGCACGTTCTTATGACAATAAGAGTAAAATTAGACGTCACCCCGCAAAAAAATTAAAAATTAAACGCGCGTGACACATGTGTCAAACGCTCCTTGCCCTAGCGACCAATCACGAACGCGCTGGGCGTAGCTTAAAAGTGCCTATTAGCTTTTCATAAGTGAATCGCAAAAATGCAGCCCGTGACGGCTACTTGCTAGCCCTCCATGTATAAATGCATGTAAACACGTGATGTGATTCTTAACGTAACCACAACCCTAACCTTCAAACTGACCCTAACCTTAAACCTAACATTTTTGTTGATCAGACATACCATACCATAAAATGGCATTTGTACGTGAAGAGGTAGCAGGAAGCTCACTCCTGCAACCTGGCGAGAGTTGGTTTAGCGAGACTAAAGAAGTTTCTGAATAGACATTATACCAAACGAGAGCTTTGGTAAATTTAATGAATGTTTTGAAAACTAGATACACCTCTATTAAAACATGAATTGACCATGACTACAGCATCTCTGACTGTTAACAGCTTACTTCAGTGCTAATCACCGGTGTGGCTGTAACAAGTTGTAAATGTAAATTATGTGTATGCTTAACAATAACACTGGATTTTATATTGGAGCAGCAGTATTACAGTCGCCACACCCCAATATAAACCATATTCTCGGTTATGCGACTTTAACAAGGTAAACCGAAACGAAACAAAAAGTTATGACTCATGTTCTGAACACAAGTATTTTATAATGTATATGTAAATAATTTTGTCACAGTGTTATGCTAAACATCACATGCACATTTCAATAAGTCTCAGTGACTACTGGATTTTGTTTGTTATAAACATGGCATCGTTGTGAAATTCACACACAAGCGTGATATGTCAATTATTGGCACTGTCATATTGTGTACCATAAAGGTCAACATTAAACATGGAGTGACATGAAAGCCCCTCCTTAAGTGGTGGTATGCCACAGTTAGACCAGGTGTCTGTCAGGGGATCATACTTCTCAACGACAGATGATTCTTGCTCATCACCCCCTGCCACGAGTATAGAGCCGCGCCAAACGACTGCTGGTGCATTGCCGTGTGTTTGCTTCGGCTGACTAAGCCTTGTCCAACCGTCCGAGGTAGGGTTATATTTGAGACATGCGCGATTGCCACCACCCACCACATAAATACAATCATTCAGAGTGACTGCAGCACCGATGTTGCACACATACGTCATGTCTGACAAAGTGCTCCACTTGTTTACTGTCGTGTCAAACACCTGCGTGCAACAAACGTACTTGTCCAGAGCATCTAGGCCACCAAAGACAAAGATTTTGTTCTTGTAGGTCGTAACCATGGGGGCAAACACCGCTTGTGGCATTTCAGGCAAGGACGACCATTGTCGCGACTTTAGGTTCAGACACTCAACAGATGCAAGCACTTCGTCGTCAACACCCTTCCCTCCCATCACATAGGCGCAGTCGCCCAGCGAGACACTGCGGTGGTAATATCGTTTAGTGATTAGTGGTGGCATTGCCTCCCACTTATTTGCAGCTATGTCAAAGAGGAAGCATGGGTCCATCGCATTTCCCTTGCCGCCGCCGGTCACCACCATGCCTCGGTCAGTGTAACATACGTCATCCAGAATGCAGACCGACTGTGGCAATTCCATCAGCGATTTCCAACAACTTGTGTCTTCCTCGTAGTACTGACAGAGGTTGCACTTCTCGTATTCAGGGGTCTGCCCGCCAACCACCAAGAGACAAGACTTCATTCGGTAGTTGGTGCGTGGCACTGTGCGGCAGCTGCTCATCTCGTGTTGGTGCACGGTGGCTAGCTGGAAAGTCGTTGCTTCGTGAAGATATTCAAAACACTTGGGGGTCAACAGGTCATATGTGTCCTTCATGTGCTGGAGGTAGTTTCTTGTACAATAAGGGAGGCGGACGTGTTCAAGGATCATTTCCAAGGACGACTTCCTGTTGTCAAGTTCATGTCGTACCCAATCCAGCACGGCATCGGAGACAACATCCTCGCTTGTCACATTAACGTCATCATCCTTGATGCACTCGATCAGTTCTGTGCAGGACAACTCTTTGAACTCCTCCATCAATGCGACAGCCTTGAATTCAGACACCATCACTCGCCTGGCATTCTGATGCAGATTTTCGAGTCGATACAACGCAGCAACTTTGTATAATCCAACACAGTTTGCCGGCTCCACATGTTTCAACATAAATTTCTCACAGGCCGCCTTGAGGGTGTCCAGCTGCAAGACGTCGCATGCCTTGACCAAACTCTCCACGCAGTCGACGGTCAGCTCAATCTCTCCGGTGTAAATATACTCGACGATGTTGCTCAGTGTCTGCGGTTGCATGTTCAGCTGCACTGTGGCTGACGTGCTTTCTTCAAGACTACAACGGAACATCGCGTTGAAGTAATCACTTGCGGCTGCCAGAACGTTTCGATGGCACCGGATGTTGATGTCTCCCGAATGCAACGTCACATCGGTATATTCCTCGGCCTGACGCAGTTTGAGCATACGGGTCATGAAGCAATTCTTGTATGTCTTGTCAACAAACGTCTCCGTCTTCGTGGCAGAGGACGCTACAACGAAATAATACAATGTATAACCACATTAAATATAGGCAATTTCATAGAGTAGGACCTGCCCACAATGACGTTATATACCGGTAGTTATGTTATTAGGTGATGTTTTGATACAATTGGCACTGGCTATTAAACTGTGAGCTTAAGATCAACACCTCATCTTGTCTATAAAATATCGGTCGCTTAACGTTTCGTGACCGTACAGGAGCAACGGTCATCAAAATTAATCAAATAACTGAAGTCAATTTCGCTTATGCTGAGGCGTCGCAACGTATGAGCTTCACAGTTCACAATACAAATCTGCTGCGCGTCGCCACTGTAATATATTCAGTTATAGTAGCAAGGGAACAGGATGAAGAACATTTCAACATCAACGACACAGCAAACACCAGGGGTGTTGTTTACACATGCACGCTTTACACATGCACGCACGCACGCACGCACGCACACACACGCACGCACGCGTCGCGCGCACTATGCGTACGTAATTATAAGACGGTCCCACAGTAGTTCTAACAAAATTAATGGATTGATAACATCAGTCACCTACGTTGTTGTATGAGGTATCGTTAAAACGACCTTCTTAATGCCGGAAAACTGAAGACCATGATGCGTTTTAATCAGGATTACCTGTGCGCCGTGAGGTGGCAGCACTTCCGTTTCTTTCCCGGCGAAGTCACGCATCCCGTGACAGCTACTTGCTAGCCCTCCGTGTACAAATACATGTAAACACGTGATGTGAATCTTAATGTAACCTTAACCATAACCTTCAAATTAACCCTAACCTTAAACCTAACTTATTTGTTGATCAGACAAACCATAAAAGGGCATTTGTACGTGAAAAGGTAGCAGGAAGCTCCCTCCCGCAGCCCGGCGAGAGTCGGTTCAGCGAGACTAAAGACGTTTCTGAATAGACATTATACCAAACGGGATCTTTGGCAAATTTAGTGAATCTTTTGAACACTAGAAACACCTCTATTTTATTTTGTAAAACATGAATTGGCCATGGCTACGTCTACTGTACACGGAGTACAGCTTCTCTGACTGTTAACAGCTTACTCGAGTGCTGATCACCGGTGTGGCTGTAACACGTTGTAAATGGTAATGGAGGGTATGCTTAACAACAACACTTTGGATTCTATATTGGAGCGGCAATATTACAGTCGCCATAAACCATATTCTCGGTTATGGGACTTTAAGAAGGTAAACCGAAACATAACCAAAAGTAGTGACTCATGTTCTAAACACAAGTATTTTTGATTACAAAACCTTATTGGTAAGCTCTCAACATTGGATGATATAACAACTTATCTTAATACTATTTAAGACTTACCCATGGTTATAGGTGTATCGTTGTACGATACCTTCTCAACTATGACTCGAGTGTGACACTCATAACGGCAAAAATAGGGAAGTGGGACATGGGATGTGTAGTGCCGCCTAACGTGTGACATGCTTGTAAGTTAAGGCGTCAGGCGTTCACTCGGTTCCTTGGACCATTAGTCCCTGATCTACGAATTGACGATGCATTGCAGAAAACATAACAATAGTTATTTACAGTTATTCACAAACTCACACGAACAACGACACACACGCGCACCCACACGCACACGTGCACGCACGCACACCAAATGATCTGAATTTGAAACATAACATCTACGCTGTTGTATGACGCTTTGGTAAAACGACCTACGAAAAACTAACATCAGAAAATCGAACGTGGGTGACACAAATAGGCATACGGAACGGCCCACTTGAGTGCTAATAACCGGTGTGTATACTCGCCTAGCATACGCCGTTATTCTCGGTTATGCGACTTTGACAAGATAAAACGAAACGAAAGTACTAATATCGAATGATTAATGTTCTAAACAAAGATAGCAAAAATACTTAAGTTGACTTTCGTTCATGCAGACCTACTGGTTACAGCGCAACAATAATGGGATGATATAACACCTCATGTGAATACTAATTAAGGCTTACCCATGGTCGTGGTTGTAGTGTTGTCACCGTTGTACGTGACGCTCGCAATGGCAAAAATACGGAAGTATGAGACGGGTCATGTTGTTCCCCCTAGCGTGAATTATACGTTAGTATGTGCACCAGCGCCATCTGTTGATTACATAGTCGTTTATATTATCCATTACACAAGATATATCTAACGTTGGAGTATTTTAGGTGCGTCTCCTCCGACCGAGGTGTAGTCTCTACCCGGATTCAAGGTAAACCGGATCAGTGTCTTGCAGTAAAAGCCAGTGTTGTGGTCCAGGTAGTCTCACTTAACCGACTCTCGCCATGCTGCGTGACTTCGCCGAGAAACAGTCTGGCCAAGAACTTGCGTTATGAATGCACACCATCTATGCTAGTCTCGCTTAACCGACTCTCGCCATGCTGCGTGACTTCGCCGAGAAACAGTCTGGCCAAGAACTTGCGTTATGAATGCACACCATCTATGCTAGTCTCGGTTAACCGACTCTCGCCTGGCTGTGTGACTTCGCCAGAACGATAGTCTGGCTCTGAATGGCCCTTCTGAATGCTATCCGCTAGATGGCAAAACTGGCATACACATGAATTAAAAGCGTCATCAATATATGTGACGACGTATTGTCAAGATTTGCCGTGTATTAATAATTATTAATCTCGCTTAACCGACTGTCGCCTGGCTGCGTGACTTCGCCAGGATGATAGTCTGGCTCAGAATCGCGTTTCAGTTAGCCAGTTAGCACGTCTATCCCCCAGAATGTTTGTATACTATGTATGTTTTCGATAACGAAATGAAATTACGAAATAATGCCCGAAATAGTATTATAGAAAATAAAATGAATCTTTAACTAAATGAACACAAACAAAAGTTTCGAGTACTCTGTGGGATTCGAACCGAGAACCAACAAAAATAGCAGCTCGACACGCTACCAATTTAACCACTAAGATCAGCACGTTTTGGCTGTACTTTGGCGACTACATATATCAGTTAGCAGTCCGACCGTTGCGCGAGACACCGATTGCACTTTGCTTAGTTAAATTGTCCTATTTTGGTATTTATATAGTCTTAGTCTTTTGTTTCTGCTCGAGCATAATCAAAGATAGTCAATACGGAATCTTTGACATGCAGCTACGCCTACGAGAGCTGCTACCTAGTGAATATGCATGTGATTAAAAGGAACTAAACTACGAAAAAAGTTTAATGTCGGTTTATATTGTGTGTGACATATTTCATAGGCAGAGCTTAAATTAAGAGTTTCGCAAAGCGATCAGCCAGGGGTACCGCTGGCTGGCACTGACGTAATTAGCAGCAGCGACCCCTGGCGTGCGAGGATGACCATTCCGTGATCATCCAGTGTGTCTTTATGACTATATCAACACTCTGCATGTACGAACTGCGTTAGTTCAGTGACTATTCATGAATGGGTTCGGAAACGAACACGAGTTTGATTCCATAGTAGACCTGTAACCCTTAATACAATGCACATGATTCTGAATATTTTAATTGGACCTGTTGTGCCTTATATTTGACCACCGGTCCAATATACGAGTTCAAGGGGTCCTATATTAGGTACTATAATTGGACCGATTTTAATTTTCGATTTTTCCTAAATAACTCTGAAATGATTGCAGTTTCATATATGTAATTACGCAACACACTAAAGGTCATTAATACGTATCGAACGCTAACAGAAATGTTTTGTTATCTCTATTACTTTCTTTATGCTTATACTTCATGCACTGTTTATACGTTTTTGTTTCTACTTTCTCCAAACCCCAAGCCGCATATATTTTTTCCCCACATGTCAGTAAGTATCGACCCATACGACAGATGTACATGAATGGAAGAAGGAAAAGAATAAATGACATACAATCTCCTCCCTGTTATGGACAAGTGTTATCTACTAATAGTATACCTGTCAACTTTTTTTAATTCTGGGGGAATTCATCAGCGGTTCAGCACGATTCCCGTGTCGCGCTGTCTATCGGATCGTGATATATCGGAAGACGGGCGGGTGCTGTTGGAGATTTCTCGCCGGAGCAGCGGTTCAACACGTCTCAGCACGTATTCCATACGTGGTGCCGCGCTGCCTAGGATGATGACATCGGAAGTTGGAGATTTGAAGCAAAAATCCGAATATTTTCCTGTATTCCAGGAGATCGGGAGATCAGGGAGACTTTTGGAAATTCTGGGAAGTTGGCAGGTATAGAACACTATCCGCTGCACATAGGTTATACACGCGAATGTTCAAGAGGGAGTATCCGCCAACACGAAGACACTGAAGGACAATTATGGCAATTAAAAATTAGTCGGGAGACGACATCGGAGTTCCAACGGGTTTTATTTTCTGCGAGGTTGTTATTGAAATTCGAAGGTAAGGTAAACGAATATATACCTGGTGGTTGTGTGGATGTGCGCTTTATAGAGGGCGATAATGAAATGACTAACGATGATATATGTACACTCTGTGTTTCACGGTTGAATACTTCATGCGATATATTATAAACGTTTCATCTCTGTTGAACACACACCCTGTCAGCGCTGAGTCAGTAGGTTATAAATAATAATATTGTCGTCTCTTAAAACCTATATTTATTCGACCTCGCGTATCAACCCGTTTGTTTTGATGCGTTCACCATTGATTAGCCTAGGATTCCCGAGGATTAGCGTAGTAGAAGTGTTTTACGGAATTGATTATATTATCATACTTATTTTCTTCGCAATCATCTAAATTGTGGGTATATGTATAGGTCCTACTCAGCGTCGTCCTCCTGATAATCACTGAACGCGATAGTGTAGTCAGTGGTTAGCATATCCGCCTATAGCATATGACAGCGCTGTGGGTTCAAAACCCGGACCGGGCATGCAGGGCATAGAGGTGTCTAGGGGGGCCTGGGCCTTAGACATTTGGAATTTGGTGTGCTCGCATACCTTTTTGTATGGGCCTACGTGACCGTGTCCCCTAGACCCTTTCGAATGTGTCCCCGTGGCTGAACTTATGGCGGCGCAGCCGTGACCCCCTCCCCCCCTCACCCCGTCTTCGGTAGCGAAAGATTTTCGGCACCAATTTGGTTCGGCCGGCAGTGGAGGTTTTTGTGCCCCCCCCCCCCCCCCAGACTACCGACTCTGGACACGCCCCTGTATGGCATGTTTGGTTTAAAAACGGGCTATAAACACTGGGGAATATGTATCCGTCGTGACTCGGACATCACGTTAATGTCGGTCCCGTCCCAAGATCGAAGTGAATACGATTATGAAGAATGTAAGTGACATGGGCGGAGGCGTCGACGAGATGAGACTGGAGGTGTTCGTGTCGTGGACCAGGACGCAGTCTCTTGGAGAGAGCCAGGTATTTGACGTACACTACTATTATTGAATAATACACGTATTTAAGGTAAAAACCCACAATGCACACAATTCGCTGAAAATGTAAGCATATACCGTCAACATATTCAGTGTAGTCTTGAGAATATATTAATAGAAAACACTATGAACAGAAACTCTCCCTTTAATTATATGGGAAATATATACTTAATACAAGAAAGTACTAAAAGAGCTGTGCTTTTCAACATTCAACGTTTTTTATTTGGCGGCATATTGTCGACTTTAGTGTGGTTTTTCAATTTGCCTACTAATCTTGCGACATTGTAGCTGGCTTGTAGCACGTTGTCATATATATGTTCACGAGGGAACTTTCAAGTTCTGCTCGTGCAACCGCTTGAAGTAACTGCTGAAGTCCTTCCTAATGTAAGATGGATGTTTAGTAG
Organism: Escarpia spicata; assembly: GCA_963995525.1. NCBI lineage: Eukaryota > Metazoa > Annelida > Polychaeta > Sabellida > Siboglinidae > Escarpia > Escarpia spicata. The sequence continues at coordinate 41,004,327 of OZ023208.1, read as the reverse complement.
AAAGACGACGCCTCCTCTTCCTCAAAACCATCGCTTCGTTTTGAAAGTTTCTTTCATTGTATCTAACGGTTGCTTTGCAACTAAATACGAAAGTACGGTGACACACTTTGAACTTTATCACACCGGTTGCGAATCACTGACCTATCTCTTTGTCGGTTGTCAGCGTGTCTCTGTCGCCATGCCGCAAGACGCCGGACCAATTGTTGTTATCACGTCACATCGCCACCTGTCGTCACCTTGCCGCCTGTCGTAACCTGTCGTCGTTAAAACACAAAGTGTTACATTTGAACGCCATCAGAACAACGGAGGCAGCTCGGTATCACATCAACTCTAGAAAACTAAATTAAATTATAATTAAATTTTTGTCACGTGCCTTTTGTAATTCATACGTGTCCGAACACTGAACACAGGTATATACATAATATATGGAGTGACAATTGGCAACTCAATCAAACTAAGTATTCCTGACTCACCACGGAGACTGTCGCGATCCACGAACGTGCGCAGTTGACACGTGACACCTCGCCACGACAGCACCGATAACGAAGACACAACTGGTGGACGCCATCACGTTGTTGTTGTTGTGTATGTTTAGATCTAAACACATAACGAGCCCTTGCCTTTAGAATCTGTGACGTCAAGTCTTCGACGTCATGAACACTGACCGGGCGCTCGTCGGGGAATGGATGATCTCACCCTCAACTGAATCACTTTATGTGATCCAAAAGGAAGCAAACATAACATTTTGAAAACGTCAGTCACCTGGCCCTATGAGGAGATCATCTGAAAGACAAACATAAGTTACGAATTAACAAACTAAAACAACAGAGTCTGTAAGTGAAGATGTGGAGGCAGCAATTACATAAATACCCTTTGTTCAATCGATGGCAGATGTCCACTGACGTTACGGGTGATGCTTCGCCTATGAAAACAAAACAAAACAAAGATACAATTAACATAGCAATGGAGAAGAATAAACATAAGTTAAGACTAAACTAAAGATATAAGAAAATCCGTATGTGCTGCTGTCGCCACAGCAGCAATTATAGAAATGCCTGTTTGCTCATTCTTCTTCCTATTTACGCTGACGTCACGGCACATGAAAACAACAGAAAAAAAAGTTAACAGAGCAATAATGAATAACCAGTATAGATTCCCTTCAGCGTCCTCTTCTGTGTCCTCTTCTTGGTCCTCTTCTGTGTCCTCTTCTTGGTCCTCTTCTGTGCCCTCTTCTTGGTCCTTTCTGTGTCCTCTTCTTGGTCCTCTTCTGCGTCCTCTTTGGCACCCTCTTCTGCGTCCGCCTCCTGTCCTCTTCTGAGTCGACTTCTACGTCCTCTTATCTGTCCTCTTCTGAGTCCACTTCTACGTCCTCTTCTGCGTCCGCTTCTGTGTCCTCTTCGTGGTCCTCTTCTACTTCCTCTTCTGCGTCCTCTTCTGGGTCATATAACCTGAAACACAAATATCAGTTAAGAATTAGCGACATACCTTTAGCCCGATACACCAGTTCTTGCTGTCCGCTGACGTCACGACCGGCCCTCTGCTGATGTAATACAAAGAAGACAGCAGTCAACAGAGTAAGGAATAAGCTGGCCCGTTATCCTGGGTAGGGACCCTTTCCGGGTACTGGCAGCTGCGCCATGGGCTAGTTAAGGGCAGGGGCTACCACACTCTGGACTGCATACTTTTGTGCAGTCTGTTGTCATGTGGGCTGAAAGACAAACGCAAGATACGAATTTGCCAAAGAGAAGAATCGACACCATGACCCACGAAGGTACCTGTCTCTCTGTTCAATTACAGAAATACTTTTGTCATTCATTAAATACATTACATACACAGGCAGTATTAGGGAGCATACCAGACCCCCTTAAATGGTCAGTGTTGCTTCTAAGCCCTAACCCCTTACTATGGTGTGTCTGCTGCAGGCCCGTCGTTGGCATTAAAACGGCACAATCATCACAATAATTATATCATACGTAACACGTCTACTGTCTTCTTAACTGCGTAACATGTTGTCGTTGGTGTTATGTCACCGGCTTCATTTTGCGCTCATCACAAACATCTCATAATCACGTATTTATAAACGGAAACATGTATATTTGCATCATGACAATTCTGATGGAGCAAGCGCCTGCATTTTCCAGAACGGGGCTATTATATTCGGGGTAGTAATGAGAACACAAAGTATGCACTAAAATCAAATGGCAACGGGAAGTCCTGCAATGGGAATACATCGTCTGCGCTGTGACCGTGGCGTGACATAGACATAGTGCTTCGCGATAGTGACGTCATATAATCGAAAAACCAACCTACAATTATATTAAACAAAAACATTGACAGTAAAAGTAAATTGACACCAGTTACTACTTTTGTGGGGGATCTTTGTGATGCAACAGTGAAAACTGTGCACTTAGGTTTGCTCGCTGTCGGAACTGTTCAGCGTTGCCGTGATATCCTAGCAACGGCAGTTGACTTGAAAGTTCATACATTTTCGCCCGCCGTTGAAGACGCGTGAATTATCGCTCCCACTTACAACAGTTCGTCTGTTTCTGTTGGTTCGTTCTTCTTTAGTGACCAAACAACAAGGCGCTCCATTTCTTCCTCAAAACATGTCGTCTCATCCAGTTGCCTCGTCCTCGGTCGTTCACCATGGAGAATGGACATGCGCGAAACCAGAAGTCACGTCATTTCCGCTCTAGCAGTCACGCCCGACGTAATTATCGTTACACGATGAACGCGTGAAAACCGCACTTAGGCCCTACGTAATTTCAGCTCTAGACGGCACGTGACTCGTTCTACCGTGGTTTACTTATTAAATGGAAAACTGTTTGTCGGAGGGTCTACGCATCTGAAAAGTGAATAGGCCTAAATGATAACCATTTGCAACTACCTATGATATTACGCCAGTAGCTTACTAGAATAACCTCGTTGAACACACACCGTTTAAGTTGCACGGACGGCTATAGGGAGACCGGGGCTAGTTGAAACACGAGGTTAGTTGAAACATGGGTCCCTACACAGATATAAATGAACATGGCAAATAATGAGCTCGCTCTAGCCAACAACTAGTCACACATCGCCCACGCCCACAGATCGTGCACGGAGAAAACAAGAAAGATTGTTGCATTTGTCTTTGCTTTTTTAATATGGTACGTTAACAATTTGTTCTCATTCACAGCTGCATCTACACTAAGCTGAAAATCGTTTGACAGTTTATTATAACAATTGTCTTCCAACTTACATGCGTGCACACACGCAAACAGAGGCACACGTAGCATAATCACCATATCGTCACTGCTATAGTTTAATTATCAATTCAAAGTGGATATTTTGGCAAAGTGGTACACACGATTCATTATTTCAACATGGCTGCCGTACGATATTTTCAGTGTAAATTTATATAAATATTAGAAGATTATGACATGAAAGTGATCCTGAGGCTCAGACAAAAGCAGATTGAAGTAGTTGGCTATGGACAGTCGGGGGTGACACGGTCGTAGGCTATTAGAGAGTTGTCTGCAAGAGCCCCGATCTTGAAACGCATCCCTATCCAGATCGCGGCACACGCTCGGTTTCATTGTTCAACAATCCAACCGAGCGCGTGGCTTTTCGAGGATGTGGCGCTTGCTGACACTCTATTTCCCACAGTCACCCGGTACTGGACATTACATTTAAGATAACTGAGTTTCGAATCTGAATCTGACTAGCATCAACATGGCAACAATATTTTCTTCATGAGTGCTATTTTGTTTTTTTCATACTGAATTTATAATAATAATAATAAAGGTTCTTTTACAGCGCGATCTCTAACTAATAATGAATCAATGCGCTCACAATATAGAAACATTATAAAAACAAAATAATATATAAATCAGTTATAAATTTATAAATTTACAAAATAAAAATTAGATTAATAAATTAACAAGAATTTAATTATATTGGTCAAAGCATTAAACACATTACAAAGTATATTTAATAACGACTGTTTTATTTGAATCAAATCCGTATTAAAACGGGATACCGCAGAATTCCCCAAAATACATGATCGTCCATTATCGACCACGCCAACTACGCGAGAATACCCAACGTAGGACTACGGGAAGGTGGGGACCAATGACCACAGGGAAACAGCGCCACTCTCAGTAACTTTCTTAATAATGATCAGTCGTTTCATCTAATGGGGCCGGTTTCATGAAGCGTACTTACAGTTACGCAATTACTTAGCGCCACGTGTTTGTGTAAAATCCTATGTTCGCTTATATTAAAAAAATCACGTCATTTACTAAGACAATCATCTTAGTGTTAAGAACGTTCTTAGCCATTTCCTGAAACCGGCCCCCTGGTCTCTTGTAGCATTCCTCTGGTACCCCAGTGCCTACTGGCTGGTATCGAAACGAACGCCTCAATCGGCGCTACCGTCAATGCGACTCGGAGGTTGTCTTTTAGATCTTGTTCCTGGCTCTCCATTCATTTTTCATCTTTGTTATCACTATCGTCGTCAGCCGAGGGCGGATGACAGTCAGAATTAGAAGACATTTGGCCACGTGTCCTTCACCCTCGCGAACATGCTTTCTCACCGCAGCTCCCACAGTCCCCCTGGCGTGAAATTGGCTGAGAATCACAAATACGTTAGACACTATAGGCTAGATTGTATTTTAATTGCAACTTATGTAAAATTATCTAAATTTTAATATCAAATTAGACTTTTAGTGAACGTAAGACATAACTAAACATCCAATACATATGATTTCTGTTCTTCTCTGTACCTGTGTTCAATATTTGTAATGGTCAGCTCATACGTAAATAAGGATGCCATATTGCATGAATGTTTATTATTCACACAACTTCGTCTAATAACAAAATAAAACCGCGTAAATTCGCTTACGTGTTGAAGTCGGTAAGCCATGCTGGTATTCAGACTATGACATTCATGAAGATGCAGTAGCGGTGCCGCACGATGGCGTGGGCAACAGTCTGGCCATGCTAGCTGAACCGTCGAATTGTTTCAAGGGAATTTGAATGTTACGTTAGTTTAACAATAAAAAAAACAACGATAGGTCTCAGTGACTACTGGACTTTTTCTGTTATAAACGTCGCATTGTTGTGAAGTTCACACACAAGCGTGATATGTCAATTATTGGCACTGTCATATTGTGTACCATAAAGGTCAACATTAAACATGGAGTGACATTTCAGCCCCTCCTTAAGTGGTGGTATGCCACAGTTAGACCAGGTGTCTGTCAGGGGATCATATTTCTCAACGACAGATGACTCTTGCTCATGAGCCCCTGCCACCAGTATAGAGCCGCGCCAAACGACTGCTGGTGCATTGCCGTGTGTTTGCTTCGGCTGACTAAGCCTTGTCCAACCGTCCGAGGCAGGGTCATATTTCAGACATGCGCGGTTGCCACCACCCACCACATAAATATAGTTATTCAGAGTGACTGCAGCACCGTCCCTGCACTCATACGTCATGTCTGACAAAGTGCTCCACTTGTTTACTGTCGTGTCGAACACCTGCGTGCAACACACGTACTTGTTCTGAGCATCTGAGCCACCAAAGACAAAGATTTTGTTCCTGTAGGTCGTAACCATGGGGGCATACACCGCTTGTGGCATGTCAGGCAAGGACGCCCATTGTCGCGTCTTCAGGTTCAGACACTCAATAGTTGCAAGCACTTTGTCGTCAACACCCTTCCCTCCCACCACATAGACGCAGTCGCCCAGCGAGACACTGCGGTGGAAATATCGTTTAGTTATCAGTGGTGGCATTACCTCCCATTTCTTTGCAGCTATGTCAAAGAGGAAGCATGGGTCCGTTGCTCCTCTATTCCAGCCGCCGGTCACCACCACGCCTCGGTCAGTGTAACACACGTCGTCCACAATGCCGACCGACTGTGGCAATTCCGTCGGCGATTTCCAACAACTTGTGTCTTCTTCGTAGTACTGGCAGAGTTTGCACTTCTCGTCTCCGTTGCCATCAAGGGTCTGCCCGCCAACCACCAAGAGGCAAGACTTCATTCGGTAGTTGTTGCGTGGCACTGTGCGGCAGCTGCTCATCTCGTGTTGGTGCACGGTAACTAACTGGAAGATCACTGCTTCGTGTAGATATTCAAAACACTTGGGGGTCAACAGGTCATATGTGTCCGTCATGTGCTGCAGGTAGTTTCTTGTACAATATGGGAGGCGGACGTGTTCAAGGATCGTTTCCAATGACGACTTCCTGTTGTCAAGGTCATGTCGTATCCAATCCAGCACAGCATCGGAGACAACATCCTCGCTTGCAACATTAACGTCATCGTCCTTGATAAACTCGATCAATTCTTTGCAAGACAACTTTCTGAACTCCTCCAAAAATGCGACAGCCTTGAATTCGGACAGCACCACTCGCCTGGCATTCTGATGCAGATTTTCGAGTCGATACGACGCAGCAACTTTGTAGAATGCAACGCAGTTGGCCGGCTCAACATTTTTCAACATAAAGTTCTCACAGGCCACCTTGAGGGTGTCCAGCTGCAAGACGTCGCATGCCTTGACCAAACTCTCCACGTTGTCGACGGTCAGCTCAATCTCTCCGGTATAAATATACTCGACGATGCTGGTCAGTGTCTCCGGTTGCATGTTCACCTGTACTGTGGCTAATGTGCTTTCTCCAAGACCACAACGGAACACTGCGTTGAAGTAATCACTTGCGGCTGCCAGAACGTTTCGATGGCACCATATGTTGACGTCACCTGACTGCAACATCACATCGGTATATTCCTCGGCTTGACGCAGTTTGTGCATACGGGTCATGAAGTAATTCTTGTATGACTTGTCAACAAACGTCTCCTCCTTCGTGGTAGAAGACGCTACAACAAAATGTACAACCACATTAAACAAAGGCAATTTAACAGAGTAGGACCTGCCCACAATGATGTTATATATTGGTTCTTATGTTACTAGGTCATGTTTTGATACAATTGGCATTGGCTAGTAAACTGTGAGCCGTCGCTTAAGATCAACACCTCATCTTGTCTATAAAATATCGGCCGCTTAACGTTTCGTGACCGTACAGGGGCTTTGCGCAGGAGCAACGGTCACCAACATTAATCAAATAACTGAAGTCAATTTCGCTTATGCTGAGGCGTCGCAACGTATGAACTTCTCAGTTCACAATACAAATCTGCTGCGCGTTGCCACTGTAATATATTCAGTTATAGTAGCAAGGGAACAGGGTGAAGAACATTTCAACATCAACGACACAGCAAACACCAGGGATGTTGTTTACATACGCATGCACACACACGCACGCACCCACGCACGCACGCACGCACGCGGCACGTGCACCTTGCGTACGTAATTAGAAGACGGTCCCACAACAGTTCTAACAAAAATGAACGGATTGGTAACATCGGTCATCTACGTTGTTATATGATGTATCGTTAAAACGATCTTCCTAATGCCGGGAAATCGAACGAATTGATACAGGTTACCTAGGCGCCGTGAGGTGGCAGCACTTTTGTTTCTTTCCCGACGAAGTCACGCAAACCGTCACGGCTATTTGCAACCCTACTACGTACAAATGCATGTAAACACGTGATGTGAATCTTGTCAAGAGTACCTTCAACTTAACCCCAACCCTAACCTTCAAACTGACCCTAACCTTAAACCTAACATTTTTGTTGATCAGACAAACCATAAAATGGATTTGTACGTGAAAGGGTGGCAGGAAGCTCCCTCCTGCAGCCCGGCGAGAGTCAGTTCAGCGATACTAAAGATGTTTCTGAATAGACATTATACCAAACGGTGAATTTAGTGAATGTTATGAACACTAGATACACCTCTATTTAATTTGATAAAACATGAATTGTCCATGGCTACGTCTACTGTACACGGAGTACAGCATCTCTGACTGTTAACAGCTTACTTAAGTTCTAATCACCGATGTGGCTTTGACAAGATAAAACGAAACGAAAGTACTAATATTGAATAACTAATGTTCTAAACAAAGATAGCAAAAATACTTAAGTTTATTTTGGTTCATGCAGAGCTACTGGTTACAGCGCAACAATTGGATGAGATAACAACTCATTTGAATACTACTTAACGCTTACCCATGGTCGTGGTTGTAGAGTTGTTACCGTTGTACGTGACGCTCGCAATGGCAAGAACACGGAAGTATGAGACGGTTCATGTAGTGCCCCCTAGCGTGAATGACACGTTAGTATATGCACCAGCGCCATCTGTTGATTACATAGTCGTTTGTAGTATCCATTGCACAATATATATTAGTCTCGCTTAGCTGACTATCGACTGGCTGCGTATTCTCGCTTAGCCGACTATCGCCTGGCTGCGTGACTTCGCCAGAACGATAGTCTGGCTCTGAAAGGCGCCTCAAAATGTTATCCGCTAGATGGCAACACTGGTATACTCATGAATCAAAGCGTCATCAATTTATGAAGTTATGTGACGTATTGTCAGGATTTGCCGTGTATTAATAATTATTAGTCTCGCTTAACCGACTCTCGCCTGGCTGCGTGACTTCGCCAGGAAGATAGTCTGGCTCAGAAGGGCGTTTTGACTGCTCACTGCCAGTTAGCACGTCTATCCCCCAGATTGTTTATATATTATGTATGTTTTCGATAACGAAATGAAATTAGGAAATAGTGCCCGAAATAGTATTATAGAAAATAAAATGAATCTTAAACTAAATGAACACAAACAAAAGTTTCGAGTACTCTGTGGGATTCGAATCGAGGACCCGAAAAATAGCAACTCGACACGCTACCAATTTAGCCACCATGCAAGACCAGCACGTTTTGGTTGTACTTTGGTGACTAAATATATTAGTTAGCAGTCCGACCGTTGCGCTAGACATCGATTGCATTTTGTTTAATTAAATTTGTCCTTGTTTGGTATTTGTATCATGCTTATTCACACTTAGTGTTTTGTTTCTGCTCAAGCATAAACAAAGAAAGTCAATACGGAATCTCCGACAACCATGAGAGCTGCCACCTAATAAATATGCATGTGATTAAAAGGCACTAAACTACGAACAAAGTTTAATGTCACTTTATTTTGTGTGTGACATGTTTCAATATAAGTTTAATGTTGAATAGTTGTTATAGTATAGTATTATCTGATAAAAGTGTACCCTGATTTAATTTGTTATTTCATAGTTGGCCTGAGAGCCAATCATCGTCTCTACCCGTCTGGGGTAAAGCCCCCTACCGGTAACATTGGCTGGAGCTTAATAATCCAGGCCGTATTGAGGGGCAATGCTGCCACCTCACGGCGCCTGGATAATCGAGCCTATGTCAATTGCACAAAATATGCCCCGCAACTCAGTCAAAGAGCCTTGCATCATATGCGTATAGTGTAGAGTGTAGAATATGCGTCGTGGGTGACATTGGTTGTCCTTTTTAATTTTTTTTATTTCACAAACAGTTTTTAACATTCAGTACGTACAGAGAGCGTACCGTAGAGGTTTGACAACCTCGCACCGTTTTGAGAGTCCACCTCCCACCTATTTTTGAAGCCAACCAGAAGCTCTCATCATTGGCATTGTTTAGCACCATCACCACACTTCCTCTCTGTCCTCGCAGGTGTTAATTAGACCGTGTCTTGGAGATTCTATCACAGCATCGATATAGAACAACAGCACAACCATATTCACATATAATGCTGGACAGCTGGAATACTGAAAGAAAACTGAAAACAGCGTCTCACCTTGCGGCGAAGAAGTCATAAGGTTGTTATAAAGTATTTAAATATACAAATATGTAATTTCGCTTCACTTTAGTAATTTGACAACTATTTGCAGCTGTGTTTACAAATAGCCGCCATTCTACATTTAAAACGGCGTCATCATGCGACAATGCCGCAATAGTCTACGCTTCGCATGCGCTCACGTGTATGTGAACGTCAGTGAGTGCGTGCGAGCGAGCGAGCGAGCGAGCTTATATATATATATATATATATATATATATATATAGTTTTATTAACGATAACACTGACTTGTAAATAAACTCTTTATGTTTCCGCCTATGTTTGGAGAAAGGTCACTGTAGTTGCGTTTTTTCAACTCGTTAACTGGATACCAGCGATCATTTGGTGCGCTTTGAAAGGTCAAGTGCATAAAACCTGCAACTAAAAGCATTCTATCTCAGCATGAAAGCAATTAGGAATGGTCTCATAAATTAGTAAAGTAAAAAAACCTCGTATTTTTTCAGATCACCACCAACACCAATCAATAGGCCTATGTGGTGTGGGCCTTTCTATTTTGAGCCAGCCTGGTTCTGATATCTACAATTGCATTGGTGTGCATCAATATAAATATCATACACGTTGGTGTGCTGGCACCATTTGAACGGAATTTGCCGTGATTGGAATCTGCTCTTGGACTCAAATCAAGTTGTCTCATGTACAGGCTGGTGATATAGATGACTGAAGTAGTCCGAAGGCCAAGCAGAACAGAACATCAAGGCGAGGGGACGGCGACGCAAAGTTGCTCAGGTATTCTTATGAATCAGGAGGGTACTAGAGCATGTATCACGTACTGACTTTTATTTTCATGCAATACCCCTTTCATACACGTCTTATAAGTTAATTATTGCGCAGGCCTAATTGTTTGCATATTTATGATACTTGCAATAGAACTGCTAGACATTTATGACAGTAGGACTACAGAAGTAAAATGTGTTGCAAGGCGTTTTCGTTTAAACAAAATAAAGATCATTCGCTATAAAAAAAAATACATAATGATATAAACAGGACAACACAATGTTGTTGAATTTTTATAGTAGAATTTATTTTGTATCTTAAAAAAATTATTTTAAACAATTCAAAATATAATGTTGACACGTCTATTGGGGTTATTCAGGGCATAGGTGTAACGGATGTAGTATAATTTACACTAATAATTACAGATGTACAATGATATTTGAAAATCCAAGACGGCTGTCATTTCCAAGGCAACAACATATATATAAAACACTTACATACATTTACACTTTCTATATTCCCAGAATGTTTCAATATTCAGAGTTAAGAAAACTCTGAAAAAGAAAACACTTCACTTTTATTATGAGGTAAACACAACTCTTCCTAGAACCGAGGATGGTTAATTATAAGTAATAAACTCAAATCAAAACGAATGATAAGCCAATCACGTCAAACCAGTACCTTAATTCGGGGAACAGTTTTGGCCATGCAGACACACAGTCGGGCACGAACGTTGGTCTTTAAATACAGAACAACCCCTAGAATCCGTTCACAGAAATAGATGGACAAAAACGACGTTGCAACGGACATTTCAGTCACCGCTGGATACGACATGCGCCCACCTTATAGTCACAAGCGATGGAGTCGTCCACGAACTAACATAAGTCCTCCTGCACGGCGAACGCTGTTTGCACCACGACTCGGAGCGGAATTTGAAGCAATTTCGCGTCAGGCCGTACACAGATCAGGAAGGATTAGGCCCTATTGAAGACACGCGCGCCTGCAAAAGATTTGTAAAAGTGGATCGGCCTTGGAGTGAGTGACCCAATGGATTGAGACAGGTGTTGCATTCATGTAAATAGGCCACCTTCAACAAACTTGTCTTGATCTCGTTATTTCTTGACACATTTTACACTGTTCCTTTCAGGTGTGGTCAAAGAATTCGGCGATATCCTCCTTTTGGTGACTTCTCTGTAGATACCTCGTTCGGCGAGACAACCGTCGGGCCATGGCGTGGAGGCATGGTTTCTGTAATGAGGGTATAAAGCCACGAGTGGCTAATTAGCCCTCACAATACATGTGATACATACGTAAATGTCATGGTACAAAATAAAAATTTGTGTGATTAAAGAAAGAAGAAAAGCAGAAACATGAATCACAGCAGTACTACTTTCACGAATACTTCATTTTAAAATGAAACAAAGAGTGCTATTTATACAAGTCATTAATATTATTTACTAGCAAACATTTCTTGAGTTGACGTTTAAACGTTGCTAATGCATAATTACTGTTACGTTCCTTGAACTACTGCGTTCACTGGTGCAGAGCAAAGAAGGCAGCCAGGATGACCCTGGTCAACCCTCACCTTACGCCACGAATACCGTACGCTTAGCTAAGCGGGCAGGTAGCGTAAGAGCTCAATGAACACGTCACGAAACGACACGATACGTTTTGTACGCGGCGTAAGCCTCATGGTAGAAGCCAAGCATAGACTTTAATCCGAGATCGCAATTGTACAACTGCATAGGGCCAGGCCCTGTATGCTATGAGCCTGTCTAAAATATGGTACAGTAATACATGCATAATTGTAACGAAGGAAATATTATCTGTTCAGTGATACAGTCTGTATCTAACGTACTGAATACAAAACACGCATAGGACAATGTTATAACAGAACATAACGTGATGACATATAAACAGAATATTGTTAATGTCAAACTTAAATGTTCAATGCTTAATGTTCATGTGACCACGACGCCGCGTGGCGATCGATCACTAAACATTACAATTACAGTCCATTGTTATCGCCGTATAGTTCCATAATGTAACATCTCGTTACCTAATGGTTTTATATGGTACATTACTTTTTGAAATCGGCACATATAGTAATTCTGCAATGCGTGTCCTATGTTCGTGTAGTTCGTTATTTCTAATGAACATCCTAGTCATAACCGACGGAAACATATTCTTAACGATTTTGTACATAAATAGCACAACCGTGTATTCGTAGATTTTTCTTATTGGTAAAATGGACAGCTTCTTGAAGAGTTATTTTGTGTGCGTACACACACACACACACACACACACACACACACACACACACACACACACACACACACACACACACACACACACACACACACAAACACACACACACACACAAACTGTAATTATATTGATTTGAGTTATGATTTGTCATGTGTGTTAGTAGTACAGGTACCCTAGATATATTAGTCATTAGGGGTCTAAACATGTGAGAATGCCGATCGCCCATATATGACGTCACTGTATAGAAGTGTCTATGTACGTCATGCCATCGGAGATTTACTTATTATTTTAAGTTTCTGTAGTGTTCACATTGTTTTCTAGAAATGTACACACTTTTATAAGATTTACAATGTTGTACTCGTTCTGCATTTATTAAGGAAACCACACGGAGTGACTTCAACAGCAACATGTAGATCTAAAATTAAACTGTTATAGTTACGGTATTGCTATTACAGAACTGATAACTCAGAATGTATATGGCCTATAAATACGATGCATATAGAATGAATAACGTAAGTAATAGATACGGCCGGGAGACTCCCATTAAGATATATAATATCGCTAGCACAAGTGCCACCCCATAAATATAAACAACAACAAAATTTACATGCCTGTCTCTGTGCCTGTTTTTCTGCCTGTTTACGTGTCTGTCTCTGTGCCTGTCTCTGTGCATGTCTCTGTGCCCGTCTACGTGTCTGTCTCTGTGCTTGTCTGTGTGTATGTCTCTTTGTCTATGTCTGTGTTTGCGTGTGCGTTTGTATGTGCGTGTACGTGTGTGGCGCGCGCGTGTTTGCGCGCTCGTGAGCTTGTGATTGCTTGTGTGTGGTCGTGCCTTTGGCTGCGACTATGTGTGTGGCATTGTTACTGTGATTGTGTCTGTCTGTGACTGTGAATATGCCTGTCCCTATATATGTGACGACGATTGCGATTATGTATGTCTATGTGTCTGTGACTGTGTCTGTGTCTGTGTCTGTGGCTGTGTCTGTGGCTGTGTCTGTGTCTGTGTCTGTGGCTGTGTCTGTGGCTGTGTCTGTGGCTGTGTCTGTGGCTGTGGTTGTGTATGTGTATGTGTATGTGGCTGTGGCTGTGTCTGTGTCTGTGGCTGTGTCTGTGTTTGTGTCTGTGGCTGTGTCAGTGGCTGTGTCTGTGGCTGTGACTGTGTCTGTGGCTGTGACTGTGTCTGTGGCTGTGGCTGTGTCTGTGGCTGTGTCTGTGGCAGTGGCTGTGTCTGTGTCTGTGTCTGTGGCTGTGTCTGCGGCTGTGTCTGTGGCTGTGTTTGTGGCTGTGGCTGTGTTGTGGCTGTGGCTGTGGCTGTGGCTGTGTCTGTGGCTGTGGCTGTGTCTGTGGCTGTGTCTGTGGCTGTGTCTGTGTCTGTGGTTGTGTCTGTGGTTGTGACTGTGGCTGTGGCTGTGTCTGTGGCTGTGTATGTGGCTGTGGTTGTGTCTGTGTCTGTGGCTGTGTCTGTGTCTGTGGCTGTGTCTGTGTCAGTGGTTGTGTCTGTGGTTGTGACTGTGGCTGTGGCTGTGTCTGTGGCTGTGTCTGTGGCTGTGGCTGTGTCTGTGGCAGTGTCTGTGGCTGTGGCTGTGGCAGTGGCTGTGTCTGTGTCTGTGGCTGTGTATGTGGCTGTGGCTGTGGCTGTGTCTGTGGCTGTGACTGTGACTGTGTCTGTGGCTGTGACTGTGTCTGTGGCTGTGGCTGTGTCTGTGGCTGTGTATGTGGCTGTGTCTGTGTCTGTGGCTGTGTCTGTGGCTGTGGCTGTGGCTGTGGCTGTGGCTGTGGATGTGTCTGCTTCTGTGATTGAGGCTGTGAATGTGTCTGTCTTTGTGTCTGAGTATGTATGTGTATGTCTGTGTGTCTGTGAGTGCAATTGGGTACGTGACTTTACTTTCTGTATTTGTATACGTCATTGTGTGTGGTGTTTGTGTCTTTGTTTCTGTCCCTCTCTGTACATGTGTTTGTGTCAGTCTCCATGTCTTCGCATGTCGCCATGTCTATTTCCGTTCCTGTGTATGTATGTATATATATTTGTGTCTGTTTCTCCATGTCCGCCTGTGTGTGTCTCTATGGTTGCGTGTCTGTTTCCATCTATGTATCTGTCTGTATGTATGTTTGTATGTATGCATGTATGTATGTATGTGTGTATGTGTGTATGTGTGTATGTGTGTATGTGTGTATGTGTGTATGTGTGTATGTGTGTATGTGTGTATGTGTGTGTGTGTGTGTGTGTATGTGTGTGTGTGTGTGTGTGTGTGTGTGTGTGTGTGTGTGTGTGTGTGTGTATGTGTGTATGTGTGTATGTAGGTATGTATGTATGTATGTATGTATGTATGCACGTATGCACGTATGCACGTATGTACGTATGTACGTATGTATGTATGTGTGTATGTGTGTGTGTGTGTGTGTATGTGTGTATGTGTGTATGTGTGCATGTGTGCATGTGTGCATGTGTATATGGTGTATGCCCGTGTGCCCGTGTGCCCGTGTGCCCGTGTGCCCGTGTGCCCGTGTGCCCGTGTGCCCGTGTGCCCGTGTGCCCGTGTGCCCGTGTGCCCGTGTGCCCGTGTGCCCGTGTGCCCGTGTGCCCGTATGCATGTATCTGTTTTTATGTGTTTCACATTTGCCTTTTGCGTTACCTCGATGATCAAAAGTTTTGTGCTTTTCGTCGGGTTGTCAAGAGTAAATATTTGATGTATGGTAAATCCTTAGTTGTGTATTGGGTGCATTCAGTACACCTATTTTAATAAAATTGTAGCACGTTAACATAAATTTATTGTTGTATGTTTTGTTAATACTAGCAACTGGTCATGTTGTTGTTTTCTACATATCTATCTCTTTTGCACGCTCTCTCTCTCTCTCTCTCTCTCTCTCTCTCTCTCTCTCTCTCTCTCTCTCTCTCTCTCTCTCTCTCTCTCTCTCTCTCTCTCTCTCTCTCTCTCTCTCTCTCTCTCTCTCTCTCTCTCTCTCTCTCTCTCTCTCTCTCGCTTCCTCTTTCTCTCTCTCTCTCTCTGTCTGTCTGTCTGACTGTCTGTCTGTCTGTCTCTCTCTTTCTCTCTCTCTCTCGCCTGTTTCTCTGTATCTATGTCTGTGTGTCTGTGTGTCTGTGTGTCTGTGTGTCTGTGTGTCTGTGTGTCTGTGTGTCTGTGTGTCTGTGTGTCTGTGTGTCTGTGTGTATGTGTGTCTGTGTGTCTGTGTGTCTGTGTGTCTGTGTGTCTGTGTGTCTGTGTGTCTGTGTGTCTGTGTGTCTGTGTGTCTGTGTGTCTGTGTGTCTGTGTGTCTGTGTGTCTGTGTGTATGTGTGTCTGTGTGTCTGTCTGTCTTTCTGTCTCTATGTCTTTATATATTTGTGTCTCTCTGTTTCTTTTTCTCTCTGCATCTCTGCCGTATGTACGTGGGCTTGGGCGCGTGTGCTTGTGTGTGTGTGTGTGTGCGTGCGTGCGCGTGCGTGCGCGTGCGCGTGCGCGTGCGCGTGTATGTGTGACTGTGGTTGTGACTGTGTCTTTGGATGTGGTTGTGTGTGTGTCTGTGACCGTGTCTATGACTGTGTGTGTGTCTGTGTGTGTGAATATATTTGTGCTTATGTCTGTGACTGTGTATGTGATTGTGTCTGTATTTATGAAGGTGTATGTGTTTGTGGATATAGCTGTATTTACCGCTGTGTCAGTGACTGTGTCTGTGACTATGTATGTGAGTGACTGTGTTTGTGAATATGTATGTGACTGTGTATGTGATTGTTTCTGTGAATGTGTATATGTCAGCGAATGTGTCTGTGACTGAGACTCAATCTTAGTGTCAGTCAATCACTTTCTATGCGTGTCTCTGTCTATCTACGTCTCTCTGTTTGTCTACGTATCTGTGTCTACTTCTGGGTCTGTCTCTGTTTCTGTGTCTTTCTGTGCATCGTTTTATGTGTTTGTTACAGTGTTTGTCTCTCTGTCTGAGGATGGTGACGCGTTGGAATGCGTACATTAGTTTCATCGGGTTGTTATGAATAAATATATTATGTGTGGTAATCCTTTTGTTGTGCTATTTGTCTACTTGGTGCACTTGGTACGCCTATTTTAGTAAGATTGTATATAATTTTAACTTAAACCTATTGGTGTATGTTTTGTCAGTACTTACAACTTGTAGTTATATTGTGTTCTGTCGCTGTGTCTCTTTTACTCGCTCCCTCTCTCTATCGCTGTGTCTTTATATCACCATCTCTGTGTCTCTGTGTGTCTCTGTCGCTCTGCCTCTGTCAGTCTATCTTTCTTTGGCTCTCAGTCTCTCCGTTACCTGTGCCTGTGTCTCTATGTCTCTTTATCTCTGCGACTCTCTGTTTCTCTGTCTCTTTGCATATCTGACTCCCTGCGTATCTCTCTGTCTTTGTGTTATGTATATGGTCTACTCATGTCTACATGATGTGTCATTGCGTTATGCTCTGTCTCTGTATATGTTTTGCATGCTCCATCTCTACATCTTTTTTCTTTATATCACTGTATACTTGTGTCTGTCAGTCGGTCTGTCTTTATGTCTCTACGTCTATATATTTATATTTGTCTGTCTTTCTGCATCTCCCTTCCCCTCTCTCCGCGGAAACCAGCATCAAATATCACCAGACAGGCTCTGACATGGAACCCACAAAGCAGGAGGAAAAGAGGCCGTCCAAAGAACACGCGGCGATGGGACCTCCAGGCGGAGACCACGAAGACAGGGCACACTTGGAGGCAGCTTGAAACAAGAGCCCAAGACAGATCGATGACTCTGGAGAGCTGTTGTCGACGGCCTATGTCCCTGGAGGGACGATGGGCATAAGTAAGTAAGTAAGTAAGTAAACTAACAGCGTTATAAAAAGACTATGTTTTTTCTCTTTTCTTGCGTTTTACATTGATAATATGCTAGTTAGTACTGTATTGCTTGACTTTAATTGATTATGGACAGTTTTAATAAGAATAACATTTCAACTGTCTCCACTTCCACCAAAAAATGTAAAATAGTATTGTTATAAACACATTTTGTTTGTGTGGAAATAAACATTCCTTCGTAGCAGTAACATCACAGTTACATGCCATACGTGGTTCTTAAACCGGGTTTATCGGGCCGAAAGTAGTCCCGAGCCAAAACTAGGTTTTTGCGTTCGCAAGCGCATTGACCAACTTGACCGGCCACAAGATAGATGGCGCCATACAAAACTATATGTAGGCCCACAGTCCGGATTTCTTCCAAAATTGTCAGGAGAGACCGGGGCAAAGCGATTTACATGGCGATAAGTGAACACCACCACAGTTCAAGGCACTAGCATCATCAAACTTTAATGTAATAAAAACATTTACATGTTAGCATTACCGTTCGGGTTCAACGCATTCGCGCGCCAAATCAATCTACGTATTGGCGCCATAACTATTCAGGTATTCGTGAAACATCACGTCACCACGTGGGAAGGGGTGCAAGAAGCAATAAAATCATACATGCCACATATTTTGACTACTTTGTTTCCTAATAACCACAATAATGCGATTTTTTCAAATCATAAAAAACACATTATCCTCAAATGGCATTTTTCTAACTTTTAATTTGATATGAAACATGCGGTCGGGAGATTTGGATGGGTACAAAAAACCGAGAGGGCCGGGAGCTAGTAGAGTTGTTAATGCGAATTGGGCTGGCAGTGGCCGGGTCGTTCTTCCAAAAGTGAGAAAGCAATAAAGTGTCCTATAGGAGTGGCCACCATAAAACAGAGCTGGATCTGTTGTTAGTGGGGAGACAGCAAATGTGGCGGGTGAATGACTGTAAGGTCATCGCTGTGGAACACGTGACTGTGCAACGCAAGCCCCTCGTTTTCGTTGTGCGTATGCAGAGGAGGAGGGACGTTAAAAGTGTGTGGTTGTAGACCATTAAATAGTGGAAATGTCACGGGGACACAGCCTCTGCACACAGAGATAGAGTGGCACCATAGTACGTGAAACTACGGCCAACAATACGAACAGTGGAAGAAGAATGGAAATTCTTTAAAGATGCTCTCATTTGAGCAGAGGAGGAGCTGTGCGGGAGAACAACTGACAAGGGAGAAGCTTCTTCGAAGAGCAAAAACCAGACATGGTGGACTGAAGAAGTAGCCAAAGCAATTTGAGAAAAGAGAGAGGCATGGGGAAATACTTATCAATCTAGACTCAGAAAACTATTTATGTTACAAAAAAAGCTATACGGATTATTTATAACCTTAATTACCATGATCATACATCTGTATTTTTCCATCTCTCAAACATGCTTAAATTCCATGATCTAGTTAAATACAAAACTATGATCATACTTTATAAAGCAAACAACCACTCTTTAAATGGTCGTGTTCAAGCATTATTTGAATCAACTGCAGCTATACACATACATGATACAAGACAAAGCAAACTGTTCTATGTTAAAAAGACAAACACCACCCTCAGACTGCTGTCAATCACCGTCAAGGGTATAAAAACGTGGAACAATTTACCAAATAAACTTACTCAGCTTCCAAGTTTAACACAATTTAAAAAAGCAATCAAGTTTTCACTACTTTCTACATATTTGTGAATTGTTAATTGAAGGTGACGTTTTGTAATAGTAATACAAGCACTAAAAAGTTTATATGTGAGTTGTGAATATTATCTTGTAATTTATATATAATTCGTGTTGTATTTGTTAATTTTTTTTTAGTTCGAGAAAGGCATAGCAACACATAAGTCTAAGACTTCAGCTATGTCCTTTCAGCAGCAGCAGCAAACCATACTGTGCATGTATTATGTTGTTGTTGTTAAATAAACGTTCATTCATTCATGGAAGGAGATAGAAGTGATCAAAGGGAATGGCGGACAACGTGATATAGCAATACTGCAACTGTATGGACAGAAAAAGAAGGCAACTAGGAGAGCTGTGGATAAGGCAAAGACAGAGATGGAAGAGGAGCTGTATAGAAAGCTTGATGAGGATAACGGAAAGAAGATGATCTATAAGATGGCCCGTGAGAGGGAGAAGCGTAGCAAGGATGTGAAAGCTGGAACAGTGATCAAAGACAATAAAGACAAGAAAGGAAGGCTAGTGACAGACAGGAAAGAGGTGCTACAGGTCTGGGAGAAGTATTTCAAGGCATTGCTAAACCAAAGGGAAATCGGAGAACTGGATTTACCAAGTGCAGTTGAGGGAGAGGTAAAGGTGGGGGGGGGGGATTGTGGATGCTGAGGTAGAGAGAGCAATGAAGAAGATGAAGAAAGGTCGGGCGGTGTAATATAGCCGCTCCCTGCATGTTATATACATACGTAGCCTATGTATTACGGACGGATCCCGTCGACTTCGGATTTCTCCGGTGCTGGTCGGATCAGATAATAAACGACGGCCATGTTTCGTTCAGTCTGATAAATGGTGTGTTTCGTTTAAAAGCAGCAATCATACAGGCGTGAGGTAGTGATGAAGTGCGAGTGGAGATGCTGGTGGTGGCTGAACGAGTTGGAATATGGTGGACAAAAAGATTGCTGAACACCTGCATGGGAGAGGGGAAGATCCCAGAAGAGTGGAGAACGGGGCTGATTGTCACAGTAGGGAAAAGAAAGGGAGACGTGTATGACCCTGGAAAAAACAGATGCATTACTTTGCTAAGCCATATGTTGAAGATGATGGACAGAATCCTGGATGGCAGAATAAGAGCAGTAGTGGAAGGGGAAATCTGCGAAGAAAAGCGGGGTTTTAGAAAAGGAAAAGGAACAACTGATGGGGTGTTTACCCTGAGGCAGCTAGTGGAAAAGAAATTGGAGGGACAGGAAGGTATGGCGGTAGGATTCATAGACCTGGAAAAAGCATATTATACTGTGCCAATAGAGATGGCGATAGCGGCACTGAGGTGGGTGGGTAAGAAACAAGGACCGGGAGTGTCAGGAGAGTTTTAAGTAAATGTTGGCCTGAGACAGGGGAGCGCCCTGGGCTCACTGTTGTTTATCGCTGTGGTAGAACTGATATGCAGAAAGACTGGTACGAGAGATATCCTCTGGAAGCTACTATATTACTATATGCAGACGATCTGACAGTGGTAGCGAACGGGGGAGCAGATCTCCAAAAACAACTGACAGACTGAAAGGATATGTTCAGCAGACATGGATTGAAAGTTAGTTTGGAGAAGACGGAGGTACTTTGAATGGGGCAGCAAAACAAAGAGCTGGAAATACACCTGGAGAGGAAGAAACTAAAACAAAGAGAAAGTTTTTGTATACCTGGACGGAGTGATATGCGGGGACGGTAACTCAGACACCGAAATTCGCAGGAGGATAAAAGCAGGGGCAAACGCTTGGAGGAAAGTTGAAGATATGATGGGAGATAGGCGCATATCGCGTAAACTCAAAGGAAAAGTGCTCTGTGCATGTGTTACCTCGCATACCTGTATGGCTTAGAGACGATGGCACTGACAGAGAAACAACAAGAGAGGGTGCAGGTTTGTGAAAACAACTGGTTAAGAAGAATTGATGTGAAGAGAACTTTTAAGCGAAGAATGGAGGCATTGAGAGTGGAGGTTGGAGTAAAAGAAAGCCTTAAGAAGAAGCCGGTGAGGAGTCAACTGAAGTGGGCTGGGCATGTGGAGAGAATGGGAAGAGAACGGCGGGCAAAAAAAACAGATACCCAAAGAGTGGAGGGGGAAAGGAGGCGAGGAAGACCTATACTGCGATAGGATGACTGCGTAAAGAGAGACTTGAAAGGATTTGCAGAGGAGTGGAGAACGAGAGGAAAAGATAGAGGGGAATAGAGACAGTTGGTAGAGAAAGTAGTGCAAGATAAGTGAGGAAAAAAGAGAGGAAGAAAAAGAGAACTGAAACCGATGAACGGAACCAAAGCTAACATCTTCCCTGACGACAGGGAATCAGGAGGAGAACAACATGTCATTAAGCACAACGTGTAAACCATCCACGATGTTTCATCGATGGTATCTTATTATTCCGCTGAACACAAACAGCAAAGTTGACAACAGCAAGATAACGATGTTGATCCTGGCCCCAGAAAAGCGCATATCTAGTAAATAATAACATCTCACCTGGCACAATACATCGCCGGCTGCACTGATGTCTTCTTTTCGTTGGCAGCTACAGAGATAAGATCGGCTGATTGTCAAGTCGCACGGAACCGTATGCTCGTAAATAACAATTACTCACATCCGTATTGTGTTAGCGCGGCAGTCTATCGATGGAGTCGGCACATTACCTAGTCTTGTTGGTGTACGTAACATAGGGCCTACATGACAGGACAACCGGGAGATAAAATGGCGACAGTAACACTCACCTCAGACTTCTTCTGTGGGTTGACAGCTTTGAGTATGGTCTGTCCGTGGTTGTGTCCATGTCTGTGTTGTGTAATATAATAGTTACTTTCTCCACTTTGTCCACAAAGTCCATGATAAATCTGACATGGGTACTGGACCTCTAGTTTTGTCGTCCCTTTATGTCTCAGATCCCTTTCCCAGACCAGTACTGTGGTTGGCTTAAAGCTGCTTTTTGACACATTCCAATGCACCCATCTTGATACCATCAATTACACCCCCTTGAGTCACAAAACATCCAGCTGCACCCCTTTTCACACCTCCAATTGTCCCCCCTTCATACCTCCAAATACAACCAATTTAACGTCCGACTGCACCTCATCGAGTTACCCAAAACCTGGACCCCTTTTAGAGATATCTGACTACACCCCCGTTTGGTTTGACCATGTGGAACTCTTGCCTGAAACGGAAATATATTACTTCAGCGCGGGGGATCCGAAAACATATTTTGCACCCCCCAGCTAGCCTTCGGGCCTGCTGTCTCCACCACCCACTGTCTCCATTCTCCCTCCCTAGCGGCCTCGTTCTCCACTCCCTTCTTAATTCCGCTAAATATCTCCTCACACAATCCTTCCAATCGCCCTTTTGTTTCATTGCGCCTTTGAACATGGTTTCCAAGGATTTAGGCGCAATAATGTTACCTTATTATTATTATTACTCATTCGAGGCATCCTTCCACTCTCCAGTATGCGGGCATCCACTCTCTTCGTTAACCTTTTTTCTTCGATGTGATAATTTCAGCCAATTTTATGTTTAAACATAGAAATACTCACATTGTTAACATTAACACAATCAATATCCTCTATTATATTTCTATCTGTTCTGTTTATATATGTCATAACTAAGGTTTATCAGTTCTGGAATCAACGTTGATATCCTTTTTTCGTTGAATTCGTTCAAGCTCATCAATGTCCTCATGATATGGCCACCATGTTCATTCGTACAATTTTCGAAATGAGGCCTAACCACTGTAGCATTGCTCTGTTCGTGTACGACAAGCCTACTCCTTGTGTGATAATCATCCTAATTACACATGGAATGTTAAATTGTCACGTCAGCACTCAATGCTCGCCAAATAGTATGATAATGAGATCTTTCACTGGATGCATTTGCGTCATAAGCATGAAAGCAATGAAAGGGCTACAGCGGGTATTTAGTGTCAACAGCAAGAACGGGAATAGACTGTAGCTATTTGTGTAAATTGTCTGATTAGATAGCTGTTCTTTTGACGCGATCAACCGTGGGACGAAAAGGGGTTTGGGAAACAACATTGCCATCCGCAACTTAAACTCCAGATGACGGATGGACAAAAAAACCACGTGGCTTATTGAGCGTCCAATGTTTTAACGAAACTAAATAACTGTACTTATGACACATGAATTAACATATACAGTATACAGGTGTACGTTATTTTTAGTCTTGGTTATTAGTCATTGTAGAAGTATGATATCGTAACACTATAGTGAGAACACGTCTAGTAGGACAGAAAAATGTATATAATGCGGAAACCTACGACTGTTGTCATACACGCAATCGTAGTATAAAGGCGATGGGACCTGCTTATTTTGTACGGCGTCATGCGGATAACACACGATGCGCTGTTTGTGTCCGGGGAATTGCAAGAACAAAGAGGGCGGACAGAAGGAGGCTGAGTGACCCGAGGGAAGATATCGCAATGATGTGTACATTAATGGGAAAATTGGAATGAATCCGGATTATTTGCGCAGGTCACCTGGTGAGAATGGGGGGGCCAACGAAGAAAATATGGAGAAATATCAAGGCTGCAGGAAAAGGAGAAGCCAACAGCTGAGATGGAAGGATTACGTGGAAGGGAATTTGAGAAATTTTGAGGAAGATGAAAGGCGGCGGAGGTTGCTACCGGTAGGAAGCTGTGGAAGGCAAAGGGCAACAGCGGCAGCAGCAGCAGCAGCAGCAGCAGCAGCAGCTGAGGCAGCGGCAACAACTGCAGCAGCAGCAACGACATCTACAACAGCAGCAGTAATAACAACGACAAAAGTTTAAATGCACGGGAACTAGATGGTCCAAGTACAAGGGTATCTTGAGGAAGAACAGACACTTACGCTATGTTCACTGTATCATTTTCTTTAAAGGGTATGGATACATGACACATGGGAACGAAAAAACGTGTGCTTGTGTGGACAGTCTTCGTTAATAAAACAAGCAAATTAAAATTGATCGTCGATTGTTTAACTGATCCAGATGAAATTATTCACGTTTAGTATTGAAATCGATTGGTTGAGGATGGCTGCGTTTACACGTCACGTGACCATTGAACACATTTCAAAAACATACCGCACTTTCTGTTCTTACAAGTGAAACTGTTATGATAAAGAAGCGTTGAACATAAGACGTGTCGTGGCAAAGAAACAAGCTGACCTTACTCTGATCTTACTGGTCGAATGTTTATAGTATTGTTTACATGGATGTAGGCCTACACATGTAAGACGCGTCGTATCACTGCCATGATTAACAAGATGTAAATTTTTTTTATCTATAGCCTAATTTCCAGACGACAAGTGGACAAGAAAGTGTTTCTTATCGAGAGCCAAACTTTACTTGTCTATGTGAAACGCACCCTTTTGGGGTTTGGTTTTAAATACACACTGATAGTATCTACATACACTAAGCAAATACTCTGACCCACTCATTTACAGTCCTCTATGAGAATTAACACTAATTATGTTTTTCTTGTATCGTCTACAGTGTTTCTTCACTAGCTTCCTTCACTAGTGTAGGCCTACTCCACCCCCTCTAGTCCTTTCTTAAGTGAGAACAAAATACATCTATCAATATTTTCATAATAATTTAAAAAAAATTAAACACTTCTCTACAATATCCTCTTACCCCACTGGTCACAATCAAGACCACCGTTTGCTCTAACAAGTCTTACGGTAGCTAAATTGGGCTAATTATGAGGTCGAATCGTCAAACAGAACATGTTAACACAATGCCTGCGGTGACGCGTTCGTGTAGCCTCAAATAAATTACGGCAATTGATAACAGGAAATTTAAGACGCGCATTTATAGTTGTGCATCCATTTGCCTACTTATAAGTCACATGTAGTACAATTACCGCATGCGTGATACGCATGAGTAACGCCTACCGTGTAACGCCGACCTTGTAATGGGCAACGCTGAACGTGTCAAGGTGGTCACCGCCCCAGTCAACGTAGCCGCCTGCGTTGCCGACCAACCATACGTTAGCGCTGTACTTGACCTGGATCGCGGTCGCGGTGAGGTTGGCCACGCGCGGGTGGGTGCTGGCGGCCGTGTTCAGTGGCGTGGAAACTCGGCCACGCGTGACGTCTGTTACCCGCTCACTGCAGTCGGTTGCCGGTTTAATTGGACCGCCTTGCGCAGTGTGCGTCGTCGGACTATCCCAGCAGACGATGGCGGCAAGGCAATGCCCGCGTTTAGGCATCTCGCTGTTGCTCATGGTGTTAGCTGCGTGTCTGTCAGGTAAGCACACGATTCACTGTGATGGTTTAACGATTACGTTTCTGTCAATATACTGCGCTCGGAACGATTACAGAAGTTCACGTAGCACCGTCTACAAGGTACATCGAAGGTAGCGTTGGCTGTGTGTTTCCCGAAAGTGTCGCTGGCATAGAAAGGCTTAAGTTCTTACGTGGATGTTAGTTTTTTTTAAGCGCCATGTTATTTTCGGCTGTGTACTGGCATCGAATTGAACGGGCCGGTTGTATCGGATAACGATTGCATGTTAGTTAATACTGTTATGCAGCATGCTGACACATGCAACAACAGCCAGATCAATAGCGACATGTATCGTGGATGACACGTGTCAGACAAACTAAACAGATATGGCGTAGTTGCTATGAAAAAATACACGTATTCAACAGTGATATTCCTGATGGTGGCAGGTGTGACATAAACTGATGTCTTTAGATGCAACACATGTCGCCGGGCTTCCTGTACGAAATACTCCAGGTCACCTGCTCTGCGTGACATACATTTGCACCCGATCACCTTCATTAGAAAACTTAGGTATCACCTGTAGCGGCGTTTTATGGTGCAATATTTAGTGTATTGTCTACTCGGAATTGAGCAGAATCTTGGCGGTCATTAATTATAGATGCACCCCACCGCACCAGTAACACAAAAAATCCCGGCATATGATTGGATGCGACGCCTAATCCTACCTACGTTCAGTAGGGAAGGCAATTTAGTAATCACCAAATAGTACATCATGTAGTAGCTCACACGGGAATAGACTAGACGTGATAATTGATTACAGCAACAAAGAATAAAGGGTAATTGTCGTGTCGAAACATGCTAGAAATGCCAGATTTGGCTTAATTGAAAAGAATGGCGATGTACTTCTTTCCGCCCATATAGCTGGGTTCGGGAAAATCCGTCTTGGCAAGTTAATGTCGTATATGTACACAAACAGTCAAACATCCACTAATCGAACATCGAACCACTAATCTATGCTTAGCGTGTTACCGAATAATAATTATGATTGCACACGCGAGAAGCGCAGCTCTTACATTATGAATCACTTCTCTCCTACTCATCAACATGTGTTGGTTTAGCGAACACCTAACGAGATTTATTACACCGGCCCATTTGAATCAACATAAGCGGATCACTGCACTTGAAAGGGATATAGTAAAGCCGGTTGTTTGCAAAAGGCGTATATTGACTTGATATATGCAGTTAACTCCACGCATATTGACACAGCATTCAATGGAAATAATTTTACGCGGCATCGCTGTGTTTGATGTTCACATGGGTCACTTTTACTTGCGCTGTCTTAGAACCGAAAAGTTTCCAATTGAGCCGATTTAGACATGAGTAGACCTAAAAACGTTTAACAACCTGCATGGCTCTGTCGACATGACCGAATCATGGTCTGTCACCGGCTTTCCTCGGTCAATCAGTGGTAGATGGTTCATTCAAAATATTTTGTTGACAGGATTAAATTTTGTTAAGATGTCCTATTACACATCATCTGGCTAATAAATCTATTTTGTCTGAGCATCGGGTCAGACTGACATGTCTTGGCACCGAAGGGGGCCATTATCAGAATGCATGTTGTTCTCAAAGGATAGTTCATTTGTTGTCCTCATTGAAAAAGATTTGACCAATATTGCCGAGATCATCCGAGCACAGAAGGTCTGCAATACTAAGAATCGAGTGTGGACCACACATGAAGCTACAATATTGCCACTCTGTGCAGACCATACAACATTCTTACAAAACAAGACTAGTTCGTTTATTATCAGGAATGCCATCTTGTTTCAACACGATGACTACATAGACACGATGTCTTTATTGACGAAAAATACATTGTTAAGTTGGAAGAGTAATTGACGTCTGATTTTCTTTATACAACAGTTATGACATTTCATAGTTGTGATATAAAGAAAATGAAATGCGCTTTAATAATCTTCATTGGCATATCTTTCTATTAAATAATGGATTCGTATTTATACCGTGACGTAGGCTATAAGTAACAGGTCGAGTTGCGGTTGTAGTATGTGAATGTGAAACCGCGCGGTGTGTGTGTGGGGGGGGGGTCGTGAAACAATTACTTAACGGGGGTACGATTCGGTGTTGCATAGCGAAGGAGAGAAGAGTGGGTGAGTATCACCACAAACAACTGTATCTCTAAACACAACCTAAATAAAGTCCTTTGAATGAATCGTCCATCACTTAATCTAGGTTCAACTCGGGGGCACAGACGAGGGCGATGGGGTCACTATGATACCTTCTCCAACACAAGGGGGCACAAATCTAGGAGGGAAACCACTAAGTCGCATACCAATACATGGGATGATGCCACGTTCCATGCAATACAGGGCACGAGCGCCGGGGGTGAACCCATTAATACCATCTTTAAAAATGCAGTCATTTATTATTTTGATGGGATATATTTTACGCCACCTTTGCCAGATAAGAGACCTTCTCCTGTCTGGCAAGTTCGTTGAACCTGGTGAATCAAAAGATCCGATGCTTGCACCGTCTACTCCAGGTTTCGTTTTAAGACCTGCACCATTTGCACCACACACACCAAAGCCTGACTCTGAGTCATATCGTCTAAGACATTTACTCCTTATATTTATGTACAGCCAACGCTCTCATCGCCGCCTCAAACTGTCTACCGACGCATGCTTTTGTTGTCCAGTGTAAGCACGTTATTTATCATCTTCGCACAGGTTACCACATATAGCGACTGTTTTGTAGTTATCTATCTATCTATGGAAATGTGTCACACTTCTATACATCCTGTGTTTCCTTAAAACTGGTGGCCCTGGAAGTCACAACCGGCCCAGTTTGTGACGAGCTTCATATTCATTGGCCGGAAACAAGACAACGAAGCGGAAATTCAGTAATTTGCGCTGCACTGTTCAATGTCAGCGGTTAGACCATCAATATTAGACCGATTCACACCCATAACTTCCAGTTAAGGCTACTGTTTGTCTAATAAAAAATGGCAACAATTAAAAGACGGCACGAACAAACAAATACAGTCGTCCATCAAACACGGGTACTGCGTGGCACATAGGGTGCCCTCCATATCTCGTAATTCGGTCTCCCCAGCAACAGTTGTCAGCTGGTCCGTCTGAAATTGGTTCCACATTTATAAATATTCTTTGTATCAATGAGTGTGCCATTTAACGTTCATGTGTTTGTCATAAACTGAACAAGTGTTACAAAATTTTGCACGCTGCGCCCGGACTAGTTAAGATATGTTTTAAACACTTACAATTTGAAATAAAGATCTTGCCATTTCTAAAGGTATAACAATCGCGTTAATTTAGACATGAACGGTGGTAGGGTTAGCTGAAAAAATGTCACAGGCGACATATATATTATCTTCGACAACGTTACTGCCTTTAACAATCGTTTGTGAGCATGCAAGCGTGAACACAGTAGGCGTACAGAGAAAGAGTGTGAGAAAACATTCATTAGAAGCCTATCGCATGTACCCGTTCGTTCAACATCGTGTATTCTGCGGCGCACAAGCACACAACTATTGTTTGTTGTACAGAGACTAGGTTTACACTTTACCTGTCGTGTTCTTTCGTGTTGCACCCCCCGCGGCGGAACGCATTTATTATGTGTCAAATACCGTGATTCAAGAATGGGTTAAATTGAAACATCGTAACTATACTAATGCATTTCACATTGCTTGAATGACTGGTACACTATTTTAATATAACATGTCCCATCAAATTTACCATAGAAGTAGTCCAACATGTGTAGGTTTATTTACAAAGAAACGACATTGCAACTCAATGAATTAATTTCTAGTACGTGTTTGTTGTTGTGAGTTTAATAAAGCAAACACAGTAATTTGAACGTTTGATCTTCATTTCTATTGCAAACAATCCAGATCTACGTGAATTGTTTTGGAGGTTAAAATGTATTCACTGTGCTGTATTTCGATATCGAACAACCAGTAATTATTTATATCTCTCTCTGTGCTTCACTGGTGTACGTGGGATCATCGTATATTGATCTAGTACTCTGCAGTGCCGCAAATGGGTGCACACAACTGCATAGTGTTAGAACAACGCATGAATGATATATCTTTGAGATTTGTGTGACAGTAGATGTCCTTTGCGTGCAATAACGGTCACATAGAGGTGACATCAAAGTGAGGTCAAGGCAAGCTTAATAAAGGGGTACACATGTCTACGTGTTTATAATTTAGGGACTGTTAAGAATGTAGATAAACTGCTTGAGTTGATTACTATCACTTCCCGAATTAGTTATAGGAACCGGCAGTTCCTCGACTTTTCGCGTCCCTATTCACATCGTTGCATAATTGTAAGATTAGCGAAGTCTGTAAATCATAGTTTCATGAATGTTCCTATGTGTACAAAGGTTAACATTTGGTAGCGTATGACGTTTTTTTACTGACAAACATAACACACATAGGCATCAATTGTTTTTATTCTGCATCAAGGTAGATATTTTCGAAGAACTTCGATGTCGGAGCCAGCCAAGGTTATTCTCTCTTACTTATTATTGTCGCGATGACCTCCTTGTATTTCACCTTTTATGAGCCCTAGATGTGCCGTGATGCGGCCCTCTTTGCCCCACTGAAACTGGGTAGACCACTCCTGTTGCTTCACTATAGAGATGGTGTGATAAACGGTGACCACTTTCACGGACTAGCGCGTCTTTTTGACTGGACACCCATCACGTCTGACCCAGTGTGAGAACACTGGTAAAATTCCGACTAAGCCATTCACAAACGTATTATTATTGTTTGTGTCCAGCGGGGCGACAGCAATTAATGGTGGACACAGTTTGATAACTCTACAGAGTTTTTCATATTGTTGGTTTCGCGTGATTATATACTCTAGCTGCGGCTTGAGAAAAGAAGGGCGTCCACAGTCTAACATGCACCGTCCAGAGCGCTCAAGCCACCAGGGGTTGTGACTGTGTTAGTAGTAGATGCAGTACGCAGTTTCTTGCACTTTTCTTCTGGTAATCGCAGACTCCCATAACACCTTTCAAGACGGTTGCCTACAGGCTTTTGATCTGTCTTCATGGTAGTGGTTTGAAATAGCCTTGAAATTGTGCGTGTGCGTGTGTGTGTGTGTGTGTGTGTGTGTGTGTGTGTGTGTGTGTGTGTGTGTGTGTGTGTGTGTGTGTGTGTATGTGTATGTGTATGTGTGTGTGTATACATGTACGTGCGTGAACATGTGTGAATGTACTGCAGTTTGCACTGACTTACAACACGGATAAATAAAAGAATCCATACAAATTTACACACACGCAATCACACAAACCAACCTATATACCTACTAACAATAAAACCGGCACGCATACACACATACAGGTACATAATCGCAATTGAATCAACGATCAATAAACGAACGCCCACTACTTTAACATGCACGCATACAATTAAACATACATATATGTAGATTCGGCAAACACATGCGCATATTTAGCTATATATTCAGCCAGCACTCCCACAAACAAACTTGACATATGTGTCGCTATTGAAAAGATAACACGAAGTAGCATCGACGCCTTGTTATCGTAAATAAGGACGAGGGAGCTAGGTCGTTTGGTCGTTAACCCAGCAGCATTCCTGCATGCACACTAGTATCGCACACAGTAACTGCGATGTTATAAAATATCATACGAGTTATCTTACGCAAGCGGCATTCGTACTGTATTGTATATATATTTTTGTAAATGCGTAGACGTCATAAAATAATTCATTATCATTCTTGTCGTCGCCGTTTTCCGTTGTCCGTCATTTCCCGATATTCGTCCGTCATTTTCCGATATTGTTCAATGGGGGAAGGGATGGCCCATGCCCATTACAGAAAATCATTCGAGGTAGTCGCCCGATATATGCAAGTAAGCAAGCAAGAAAAAACAACGCCCCTTTTCTCAACGTTACAATGGTGATACATATGTCAATGGTGAGATATCGTAACCCTTTCAAACAACCAGGTCCTATGTAGCCGTTTCTGTTGTTACAACCTACCTGATATAACTCGATATTATATGCTTATTTATTATTATTCATACACTGTCATAAGTCAATACCATCAACATGTTATTTTTAAACGTGGGAGTCAAATATGTTCTCCTAATGTGCGATGCAACTGACTCGTGTTTGTTACTTGTCTGGTGTGGTTATTCGATATCCTTTCTCGTGGCTTGACTTAACACAACCACACATTAATGTAACACGACCACATCATCTATAGCTAGACTTGACGTAACACGACCACATCATCTATAGCTAGCCTTGATACAGCTACACGTGTGTGCTGTCTGTTATTTCCACACCAAGATATCACCTGGCTTCCTGCAGTGCTATATAATGATTTAAACCTGATGAACTTACCTGTAATTTCCGTTCAAGTGAAGTCTATTGTCAGTTCTAGCTCTTTGTGCTTGAGAACATTATCTTACTAGTGTTTAATTTATTTATATGAATGACAGAATATTTTGTATTTTTACAGGCTAATTGACTTGGCTAGTTTAGAATAGACAAGACGCCACACGCAATGTGGCTTTTTTGAAGAATTAATCTGTACTCACAGCGCGACTCCAGGTTTTAGAGATATTATGTGAACAATTCCAGATTACAATTACTTGTTGTGTCTGACTTTTGTATAGGTAGTCGACTCAGTGATATGTCTTACAGGCTAATATGAAGTCTGTTTTGTCGTATATAAATTTACTTTGTGATTTTTTTGTTACAAGCGGGGGGGCTTTTTCCGATTTGGCTGGCGTCTGTATCCGGAGACATTTTCTTTTACAAGTCCTTGTTGTGGTGTTGTTGACGACGTAGTCTTCGTTAGGGTTACTTAGATTTGTTGTTGTCAATGTCATCGCCAATGTGGAGCAAGGCCAGCCAGCTTGTCCATGGCAGCAATGGTCCATGTTCCATGTGGAATGTTAAATGGGAAGCTAATATAGTCCGCCGTTCGCATCATAATCGCGTCGCCCACCCTTGAATGGAATCTTTCATTGTGTCTGCACACAGGATCGAATATGAGTAGGGTATTTTTAGTTAGGATCACACTGACCACTGACTGACCCGTGCAGTTGTTTAATTATGCAGACGCTGCGTGTCTGTGGAGAAAAATTGTTTGATCGCTGCGTCGATCTGGCCTCCGGTATTTGCGTTATGTAACCAAGATGTTTCAGAGCGGGTCTAAAAACCAGAAATAAATATATTTGTAAAGGGCATGTGTGCTCTATAGTGGGGGCATCTTACCATTTCCCATTACCACCCGCTGGGGGAAATGATTACACAGTCAGGCGTGCAGTTATCGTATAACTATGTCGGACCGAGCACTTACGTAAATTAGACATCTTCTAAGAACTGGGAAGTAGCCATAACTTAGACAGTTTTCCCAACAAACTTCCTTCGCAACATCGTCATGGGTGGACCATTGATTTTAACCGAAATAAGGTAGCCGAAAAAAATTGTTATAATGTGATATCGAATTTATATAATCAGTGGATTCATATTATATCGTTGACCTAAAATGTTGCTGAATCCGCTCGAGTCAACTAGACAAGGTATTCAAAACAAAACAAAAACTTAGTCGTTATATAGTGATGGTGTATTTTATCAAATGGAAGGGCATATTAATGGGTAGCCTGGGGTATTTATCCAAGAAAGGATTAGGCTGTAAAGCGCAGTGCAATGAGAACACTACCCAAAATTATTAACTTGTCCCGTTCCTTGTCAAAGTGTTACTTGAGTAAATGTGGCTATTGTCCCAGGTTCCGCTACTGTGGTCATTAGGCTTCTCCACAATGAATGTACCTAATGTAGCGCTGCTTAATTCGTTGGTGCTTATGCCGCGTTCCACTGTGCTCGTAGTCACCATGAATACGAGTTCACGACAGCGTCAGCATACGACACGTCATACACGTAATGCAAATTACAAGTCGCTAACCGTTATTACATTGGGTCCAACGCGTTTGTCGCATACCTGTAAGTGTGTGGGGTGCGATGGGTACGTACGCATGCACCTCCCGCTAAGGAAATAGTTCTGCGTGGGGGAGTAGTCCTGTTTGATTTGAAATTGTGATGTATATAAAAAATAATTGAGATTGTGTAAACAATTTTGAACGGCACCGCGAAAATGTTAAAACACTCCCCCCCCCCCATCCCCGACAGGAAGCTCTCCGATATTCCCCCCGCTGACAACGAAAATCGCTCAAGCTATCCTCCTCGACACAGAAAAACTCCAACAGTACCCCGCACCGTAAATGTCTGAAATATGCAATCACATGCCGAAAAATGAACCCAGCCACCCCAACGAGTCAACCACGCTACGGGTCTGGTATGCCATAACTTTTGCAAAATCGCTGCTGTGAGAGTTAATCATTTGTTAAGAATACATCCTTCATTTCGTTTTGTAAATTGCTCGCATGGTGTTTTGCAGCTGGCGTGAATTCTGTGTCAGTTTCGCAGACGACCGATGCGGCGACTGAGTCGGGTGTCAATGCCCCTTCCCCGTTGCCGTCGGAAGGCGCAGGTAGTGACGGTCAAGTCGTGTCTTCAACGACCCCGCGCGGTACAGCCAGCAGCACGGGAGATGGCGCTGATGCGGCCACATCTACGACAACCAGGGTTGGCGTTATTTCCGGTGAAAGTGAAACAGATGGGAGCAACGGAGCCCGTTTTACTACACCGACGTCGTTAAGCCCGATAATCCCGGATAGTAGAATCAGCAGCACGACCTCAGGTTCACCGGCCGAAAATACCAAAAACACGAATGCCAGTTATTCGTCTTCGCTTGGTGCTTTGACTATGTCAAAAGAAGCGGTGTCGCCGATAGTTGGATCTAACACTACAACTCAGTTAAGAACCACAACAACACCAATGGTTGGACTTAGCACAACCACACCTCAACTGAATACAACAACATTGCCAACAGTTGGACTTAAAACAACTCAGTCTCAGAGTACAACAACAGCAACACATATGGATGGACATAACACAACTATGTCTCAGCTGAGTACATCAACAACACATATGGATGGACATAACACAACTATGTCTCAGCTGAGTACATCAACAACGCCTATGGATGGACATAACACAACTCAGTCTCAGATGAGTACAACAACAACACCTATGGATGGACATAACACAACTCAATCTCAGTTGAGTAAGACAACACCTATGAATGGACATAACACAACTGAGTTTCAACCGAGTACAACAACACCTATGGATGGACATAACACAACTATGTCTCAGCTGAGTACAACGACAACACCTATAGATGGACATAACAAAACCCAGTCTCAGCTGAGTACAACAATAACACCTATGGATGGACATAACACAACTCAGTCTCAGCCGAGTACAACAACAACACCCATGGATGGACATAATACAACTATGTCTCAGCTGAGAACAACAACAACACCTATGGATGGATATAACACAACTCAATCTCAGTTGAGTACAACAACAACACCTATGGATGGACATAACACAACTATGTCTCTGCTGAGTACAACAACAACACGTCTGGATGGACATAACACAACTATGTCTCAGCTGAGTACAACATCGACACCTATGGATGTACATAACACAACCCAATACCAGCTGAGTACAACAACAACAACACATATGGATGGACATAACATAACCCAGTCTCAGCTGAGTACAACAACAACACCTATGGATGGACATAACACAACTATATCTCAGTTGAGTACAACGACAACACCTATAGATGGACATAACAAAACCCAGTCTCAGCCGAGTACAACAACAACACCTATGGATGGACATAACACAACTATATCTCAGCTGAGTACAACAACAACAACTATGGATGTACATAACACAACCCATTATCAGCTGAGTACAACAACAACAACACCTGTGGATGGATATAACACAACTCAATCTCAGTTGAGTAAGACAACACGTATGGATGGACATAACACAACTATGTCTCAGCTGAGTACAACATCGACACGTATAGATGGACATAACAAAACCCAGTCTCAGCCGAGTACAACAACAACACCTATGGATGGACATAACACAACTATATCTCAGCTGAGTACAACAACAACAACTATGGATGTACATAACACAACCCATTATCAGCTGAGTACAACAACAACACCTGTGGATGGACATAACACAACTCAGTCTCAGCTGAGTACAACAACAACACCTATGGATGGACATAACACAACTATGTCTCAGCAGAGTACAATAACAACAACAACACCTATAGATGGACATAACACAACTCAGTCTCAGCTGAGTACAACAAAACCTATGGATGGACATAACAAAACCCAGTCTCAGCTGAGTACAACAACAACACCTATGGATGGACATAACATAACTCAATCTCAGTTGAGTAACACAACACGTATGGATGGACATAATACAACTATGTATCAGCTGAGTACAACAACACCTATGGATGGACATAACAAAACCCAGTCTCAACTGAGTACAACAACAACAACACCTATGGATGAACATAACACAACTCAATCTCAGTTGAGTAACACAACACGTATGGATGGACATAACACAACTATGTCTCAGATGAGTACAACAACACCTATGGGTGGACATAACAAAACCCAGTCTCAACTGAGTACAACAACAACAACACCTATGGATGGACATAACACAACTCAATCTCAGTTGAGTAACACAACACGTATGGATGGACATAACACAACTATGTCTCAGCTAAGTACAACAACAACACCTATGGATGGACATAACACAACTCAGTCTCAGATGAGTACAACAACAACAACACCTATGGATGGACATAACACAACTCAATCTCAGTTGAGTAACACAACACGTATGGATGGACATAACACAACTATGTCTCAGCTAAGTACAACAACAACACCTATGGATGGTCATAACACAACTCAATCTCAGTTGAGTAACACAACACGTATGGATGGACATAACACAACTATGTCTCAGCTGAGTACAACAACAACACCTATGGATGTACATAACACAACTCAGTCTCAGGTGAGTACAACAACAACAACACGTATGGATGGACATAACACAACTCAGTCTCAGCTGAGTACAACAACACATATGGAAGGACATAACACAACTCAATCTCACTTGAGTAACACAACACGTATGGATGGACATAACACAACTCAGTTTCAACCGAGTACAACAACAACTATGGATGGATATAACAAAACCCAGTCTCAGCTGAATACAACAACAACACCTTTGGATGGACATAACAAAACCCAGTCACAGCTGAGTACAACAACAACACCTATGGATGGACATAACACAACTGAATCTCAGTTGAGTAACACAACACGTATGGATGGACATAACACAACTATGTATCAGCTGAGTACAACAATAACAACACCTGTGGATGAACATAACACAACTCGGTTTCAGCTGAGTACCACAGCATCTATGGATGGACATAACACAACTATGTATCAACTGAATATAACAACACCTATGGATGGACATAACACAACCCAATCTCAGCTGAGTACAACAACAACACCTATGGATGGACATAACACAACTATGTCTCAGCTGAGTTCAACAACATCATCTATGGATGGACATAACACAACTCAGTCTCAGGTGAATACGACAACAACAACGATGGTTGAACTTAACACAACGGTGTCTCAGCTGAATACTACAACATCATCAATGGATAGACTTAACACAACTATGTCTCACCATCTGAATATGACAACATCCTCAATGGTTGGACCCAACACAACTTCATTTCAACTTAATACGACAACATCACCAATGGTAGAAACTACGGCGGTTCGCACTACAGCCAAGTTACCAGTTGTAGACGAAACAACTGTAAAAACATCTATATCTCAAGAAACAACTACATTTCAAGAAAGTACTACTCCAACGGAGTCATTACAAGAAAATACCGCATCACAAAAAGCTCACACATCTCAAGAAACTACCAAACCGCAAACGACTTCCACACCACAAGAAACTATGATATCTAAAGAAACTACTGCACAACAACAAATTACTGGTGCGCAAGAAACTACCAAATCACAAGAAATGACCAAACCACAAGAAATTACCGCATCTCCGGAAACTACCAAACGGCAAACAACATCACAAGAAACTACCACACCACAAGAAACTACCACGTCTAAACAAACTACCAAACCACAAGAAACGACCACATCTCAGGAAACTACAACACCACAAGAAACCACATCATATAAAGAAACAACCACATCACACAAAACTACCGCACATAAAGAAACTACCACACCACAAGAAATAACGACATCAAAAGAAACTACCACACCTCAAGAAACAAAGACATCTAAAGAAACTACCACACCTCAAGAAACAACGACATCTAAAGAAACTACCACACCTCAAGAAACAACGACATCTAAAGAAACTACCACACCTCAAGAAACAACGACATCTAAAGAAACTACCACACCTCAAGAAACAACGACATTTAAAGAAACTACCACACCTCAAGAAACAACGACATCTAAAGAAACTACCACATCTCAAGAAACAACGACATCTAAAGAAACTACCACACCTCAAGAAACAACGACATCTAAAGAAACTACCACACCCCAAGAAACAACGACATCTAAAGAAACTACCACACCCCAAGAAACAACGACATCTAAAGAAACTACCACACCTCAAGAAACAACGACATCTAAAGAAACTACCACACCTCAAGAAACAACGACATCTAAAGAAACTACCACACCTCAAGAAACAACGACATTTAAAGAAACTACCACACCTCAAGAAACAACGACATCTAAAGAAACTACCACACCTCAAGAAACAACGACATCTAAAGAAACTACCACACCTCAAGAAACAACGACATCTAAAGAAACTACCACACCCCAAGAAACAACGACATCTAAAGATACTACACCTCAAGAAACAACCATGTCTCAAGAAACAAGCACTACGTCAGTAGAAAGAACAACATCATTAAAGATAACCACAATTGAACCAACAACGGCTGAAAAATTGACAGTAACAACCAGCAGCGTACGTATAGAAACTACCACGGCAACACCACTGCCTGCACATACAACAGCCTCGTCTGAAGACACCACAATGACAACAAAAGCTACGATGCCGCCAATTACCACGAGCACATCTGTCGCAGAGACAACGGAACCGCCAACAACGGAACTGCTACTTACTCTGAGAATAACCAACTACAACTGGACTAA
The DNA here is from genome assembly GCA_963995525.1 of Escarpia spicata. Classification (NCBI taxonomy): domain Eukaryota; kingdom Metazoa; phylum Annelida; class Polychaeta; order Sabellida; family Siboglinidae; genus Escarpia; species Escarpia spicata. The sequence goes on along the minus strand of OZ023208.1, from coordinate 40,965,516 downwards.
CGAGTTGCAAGACGAGACATCCGCTGCCTATCGGAGTCTGAGTGCGGACGCGAAGACGAATGTGAGTTATCATCTTGTCAGTTTATGCTCGTTGTGCGTGTGTGTGCGCGTGTGTGTGTGTGGGCGTGTGTGTGCGTGTGTGTGTGTGCGTGCGTGTCTGTCCGTTTGTGTCTGTCCGTCTGTCTGTGTGGCTATCTATATGTATGTATGTATGTCTGTCTTTCAGTCTGTTGCTTGTTTATTTGTCTGTCTCTCTGTCTCTGTCTAAATCTGCTTGCATACACATGTTTATTTGACATGAATACATCTACACACATACATTATATAGACGAGGCCATCAATGAAACACCCACCACTAACGCACTCACGCACGCACGCACGGACGAACGCACCCACACACAAATACACGCATGCGCGCTCGCAAATACACACACGCACGTGCGCGCGCACACACACACACACACACACATGCACACACACGCACGCACGCACGCACACATATTGCTCTATGCATCTGTTCACTTCACAATGATCAATCATCCAAACAAGTATTTATGCTACCGAGTGTATTCTACAATTACTGCTTATTTGTACATAGCTGGAAAAAACGTTCAAGGGCAGCGATGTGGAAGAAAGTCTGACTATTACACACGTAAGCTTCAGGTATGTGGGTTAATATAGGTATACTGGTGACTTGTACATAATGTACACAAAACAGTACATGTAATTGTGTCATGTTTTGCACACTTTTGTGAAAAGCTGTTGTTGCTTTTGGACGTTTTGGCGGATATAAGCTACTGTGTTGAATGACGTCGCGCATGAACCGTTTGAACTTCCTGTTTGTGTCTATTTTATGCCAGCTTATCTACTTTCGAATCTGCATGACTGACATTTCCTACCTTTTATTCTGGAATATATACACACACAGTGTAGCTGTTTTTCTCCACAAGACGAATGCACTCCGGATTAAACCTGAATTCGTCGCATAGAATTAGAAATCTGTCTAGCTCTGTGTGTCTCATCTTAATGAGGAGCGGTGGTCGCACACGGTAGCGATTCGGATTGTCGATATAGAGACCGTTGGATTGATTCCACCTGCCCACCTTACAAAACCTGGAGTTTCTTCCCAGTTGGGCCTGTAAAAAGCGCCGAACAGGCAGTGTATACGATAGCATTGTCATGGCTGACTCCCAAAATGGGTCAATTGCAATATATAATGTTCCCATCTTTATCCTCTTGACTGGCTTCTTCCCTTCCCTCCCTTCCTTGGTCCCCTACATGCTCGTTCCCTATCCACTTGTCTCCCTCTCTAACTATCCTTCATCATTCAGTCTCGCTCTCTATCCCTCTCCTCTACCCCTCTCCCACTCTCCCTACACCTTTTCCCCTACCCCCTCTCAATCTCTTCATTTACCCCTCACCCTCTCTCTCTCCCCCTCTTTCTCCCCCATTCTCTCTCTCTCATTCACCCTTTCTATCCCTCCCTGCCTCCCTGCCTCCCTGCCTCCCTGCCTCCCTGCCTCCTTGCCTGCCTCCTTGCCTTCCTCTTTGCCTGCCTCCCCCTCCCTCCCTCCCTCCCTCCCTCCCTCCCTCCCTCCCTCCCTCCCTCCCCCGTCCCTCCCTCCCTCCCTCCCTCCCTCCCTCCCTCCCTCCCTCCCTCCCTCCCTCCCTCCCTCCCTCCCTCCCTCCCTCCCTCCCTCCCTCCCTCCCTCCCTCCCTCCCTCCCTCCCTCCCTCCCTCCCTCCCTCCCTCCCTCCCTCCCTCCCTCCCTCCCTCCCTCCCTCCCTGCCTCCCTCCTTCCCTCCCTCCCTCTCTTCCTCCCTCCCTCCCTCCCTCCCTCTCACCCTCTCTCCCTCCGCCTCTCTCTCTATCTCTTTCTGTGATTTTCTCTGATATTGAGAACCTGAATATAATTATTGCGTTGTTTGTAGAGAGGGCAGCGTCATAGTGGAGTATACGCTGTCTGCCACCGGCGTGGAAGTGAATGATGTACGGCAGGCTTTCCTCCGGCAGTCGGACAACGGAACTACCACCGGCAACTTCACACTCGACCGTAGCTTTACGATCCTTCAACGTACGTGCTTCCATTGTTACTAATTTATGCCAAAGGTGCTTCAATCCAGGCCGGTACTTCGTTTAATATGCTAACCGTATTTGCGATATAAAAACGCAGAAGACCGATGGGGAAGTATCGTTGAGAGGGTGGAACGAACAACACGGGCAAAGTTCAATTTGAGTTTATAATGTACTTTTTAAATATTAAGTTAAACACTTCATCGTCATGTTGAATGCTTATGGTCTGCAAAATACATTCTGATACATACATTATGAGCTGATGTAATGGTGTCTTCACACTGGTTCAACCTTTTCTTTGCATTTCCATCTAAAATGGACTTGACACAGTAGGCCTAGTGCAAGCTGTAGAATGGCGTATTGTGGGCGGACACGGCGACTGCTTGTGAGGAATGCATACAGGAATTTCACACATGAATGTATACGTTGGTAAAGTGGTTCAATATTTGAATAGGGAACGACCTGCGGATTCACCTGAATGGTAACGCCGTTATAAATGTTGTAATTGTTGTAACTAAAATCAGTTGGCCTTCAACATAGTGTGCGTGCAACTTTTTATATTTGTTTGCAAACACTCATCTCTTCGATTTGTGAAGAACAAATATTATATAATGTTGACGAACGTAACAATAATACTACTTAACCTATCCCATTTGTATGCAGGACACAATAAATAATATATTGCATTAATTGTTATAGTGTATAACAAATAAGAATGAAAGAAAATTGATAAACGATAAATTAATAAATCGATAAACGAACGAATGAACACGAACGAATACACACAAAGCAGAAGGAATATACTCACCAACTAACAATCATCCCAAACTAATTAGCACCGTATAACATATGTGTTTGTTAATTCTGATGATATCCAATTCTGTGCCATCTGTACAATGCGGTTATGTGTCTTCAGTTGTGACAACAACGACCGCCCAGACGACGACAGCGCGCCACCGGGAGCCCGAGACATACCCGTGGCCTGGCTGGGGCATTGGCCTGGTGCTGGTCGCAAGCATCCTTGTCCTCTTCCTCATCGTGCTCGCCATCGTCGTGGTGAGTCGGCTACGTTCGTGTCCTCGTGAGGTCCAGCGGGGCCAGCGGGGATCATTTGTTGCAGGCCGGGACCGTTTCACTATCATTCTTGTGAGATCATAAAATTGATATTGGTCTTTAAAATTTATTATACTCAGTAACAGTGATTGATCTTGCATACTGAAAACTGTCAACATGGGATGCGTAGCAGGGACACTTTCACTGATGTGTCACGGGAATAGTGTCTTCAGTGATACGGGGGGAAGCTTTTACTATTTGAAAAAGGTCTTTAAATTTAACAACGGATTCTGTTTAAAGATGGATTTCCTTGTGATCTCTGACTCTGAGTGAAACGGTCCCTGGAAGTATCGGATCTCTGACGACAATGCAGACAAAACTGTGTAGCCTTACGTGTACCATTGCACAGTATGCGATGATACCGTGATTGCTTAGACATGTTAGAACATGTATGATATTCGACGATGTGGTTGACTTTAGTGTTAAGGCTATGCGTTGCATTTATGACAGTAATGATAGACAGCCATCGTGATCTCGAAAGGTCACGTGTGAACAATCGAGAGTTGGAGAGATCGAATAGCAGATGATTATAATATATGGTGACGACGCACTGGGAGAGCGGACCAGATCATGTGATTTGCAATAAGAGTATCTGATGATATGGTAGACGTAATTTTGTATGCCTTGACGTGCAGCACAGGGTCTCTAAAGATATGCATGGTAGAGTTTATTGTATATAATGAATGAAATAATTAAAACGTTGACGGGAAAGACCTTCAACAACATTGTAGAGTAAATAAATGTTTTACAATATGCTAATAGTAAATATGAAATGGCTACCTGAACGCAAATGTGCATGTTATTGTTAAGATGAAAAACACGTTTCTTCAGAGCCCAGTAGAAATTCTAGCCAGCGACTAAGAAAACGCTTCAATGGTAAAGCGAAACAACTTATAAAAGTTCAACGTATTATTATTGTCACGAACACTTAACACAAGATACGTTACGTCTGGAGACAATAAGAGACATGAACTCAAGCACCGAAAAAAATTGTGATCAGATGTGGTCATGCCCTCTGCTATTTACTTTCGACTTATTAGAGCGCTGAGACAATGCGTCGCAATGGATCACACGTGCCGACATTTATTAAGAACAACAACCCACGTTTATTTAGTAATGGTACATTTCTGGCCTAAAGCATATTTTGGTATGGGACAGGCTGCATTTATAATAAAGATTCAACAAGATTACCACGCAAAGCAAAACAGCTCCAGATCACAAATGTAGGCCCACAAGGACGCAATTGGCTTATCGAGAGTCCAACCTTTTTCATTTATCTATAGCTCGTCCTTATCAGATATATTTCAATTTTAGTTTTGACAATCAGTGCAAAGTGTCCCGCATGCATATAATGTAACCTAAAACGTCTGGAACTTGCCAGTTTATATCAATAATCCCATCTGAAGCCATTATAATCTTCAAGCTTCCGTTCCGTATATATGGGCAACAGAGTATAAAACAATTTCGGAGCTGATAAACCTAAGCTGTGGAAAACATATAAAAGAATGTGGTTATATAACCCCAAAGACAATGAGAATAAACGGAGATCAAACAGATGTTTTAAAGATATTCAATAGGTATAAACTATTGAAACGGGCCTTTGTTTATCACTTTGACAGATAGAAGAACGAGACGACATGAACTAACATGTTCTGCTGGTTGTGTAAACGCTAGCACTGTCAACATATTTAACTGCAAAACTGAGAAATATCTCAGAAGACGGGAAGGGCGAGTTACACATGACTATAACAAAGTTGCTCTTTGGATAAACCAAAGGCTCCCTTGTCCACTTGTCATCTGGGGAATGTGCTATGAGTGGCAGTCTGGTTAAATCTCGATAAATTGTGTCAAATTGCACAGCTGCTCCAGTCAGAAATATCCTGTTCTTTTTGGAATCTGTCCGCTGCAAACATGCCACTGAGGCTGTAGTGTCTTAGTATATATGCATTGAATGCAGGTGTCTTTTCCTACGGTATTTTCGACATTCCGATTGTGTGTTGAGACAGCGACGTGTTACCTCAACTAGGGCCTTCTGAATAGTTGTCGTACATACTATTGCAACGGCAGAAAGACCGCAGCGGCAGTGTCAATAGTACGAGTCACCGTTTGTTTACCACTCGCTCGAGCAATCATTCTGCTCATCTGAATACAATGCTGCCGCTATTATGTTAATGTACCATTAGCGTAACGCGGTATAATATGTCTGCGTGGGCCGATCAGTAGATTACACAACCCCTCAATGGTTTCACACAAAATAAGATGTTCAAAACGCACCGATCAAAAGAAGTAAATAAGTTACTTTTTATAAAATAAATAAACTTAAATGTTTTATTATACACACATATTTTCAGGAAATCTATACGATTTTTATCTCCTTTAACGTGGTTAGGTCCACTGAAAAAAATAACTGGCCTTATGACGTAAGAGGACTACAGTCTTTCGGCAGACGCATCATTTTGGCTCCACGTGAATCTGGGAAACAGTGTTATGTATATATACGTTTATTTTATGCGTGAACCGGGTCTCATAAAACAGTTGCCCTTATTCAACTGGTTGTTTGACATGGCCAAACTAATTTAATTGTGTCAACCTGAAAATGTGCATTTCCGATAGACGAGTCTATGTGTAAATACAACGTCGTGACATCGTAACAGACGGGCGAAACGGGCATCCCGCGGTAACTGCTCGAAACAAACACACCATGTTTACGTTAGAAAGAAACTGTACAAATACACATTCCGCGGACGAGCAACCACGTATGCACGATAAGAATTTACACAAATGTCTGTGCTAAAACTTCATACATATATGCATTTTGCCTTTCATCGTCCATGCTTGTCCCTTTAAACATAAGAGCTCTAAATTCCCAAAGTAAGATTCTATAGAACTCGATTCATTTGGCAGTTTATTAGCGTAGACTACTCTTCACGGAAAAGCCTCTGTATAATCTGGGCGATCGGTGTCGTCTTACCGAGCTATTCAAGGCAAAGTTGCCGCCATGTGACATTGTCATATATAGGACATACTGCAGGCATGCATACTGGACATTGATAATATCAATGTACAAGAAACGCCCATTGCGTTACAGGAGAGGTCTTCGGATCTCTCCGAATTGTCGGCCTGTATGGAATATTGTAGGCATGGATAGAAATGAAGTCACACTACTACAACAAATACAGCAAACTATTCGGCTACTCTATCAATCAGCTATGATAGACAAAGCCGTAGGCGCGGGAACGGCGGGGAGGGGGGGGGGGGCAAGGGGCAGCTGCTCTCCAGGAATTTCGCTGGGGCAGGCGTATGGTTTTGTCTTCCCAGTAAATCCAACTTCAAGATACTTATTAAAATAATCTGAAGGTGGGTTTATTGGGGGGTGGAGAGCCTCAGAGTGGTTTTTGGTGAGCCTCAGTAGGGGAGTAATTCGAGGTTCTTGGATTTTTAATATCGCCGCGAACAAAATAAACAGCACTCATTCAACGTCTTCCGATGTCACGATCCGAGAGAGGAGTAAGTGGTGCTGAAGCTCCAGCTCAGCCCACCCTCTATTGATGTCGTTCCCGCGCCAGTGTACAAAAAACCCTCTTAATAGGCTCTTCTCACAGAGATCATAGCCTCACCAGAAGCTATAGTTTTCACGTAGGCCTCATCCACACACTGCAAGGTGTTGTCCTTAGCGTGCAACAAATAAGACTTTCCCGTGATAATTCACCTTAACAACAGGTAACCCCTGTTATGAGGCCATATTACCGTTTCATAAGGGACGGCCCTAAGAAGGGGACGACTGTAGCTAATTTGTGTTCTTCCCTTTTTTGTCACAACTGTATGACATACATTCCACATGTTTTTGTGTGTTTATGTGATAAAGCAAATGCTGTTCGGCACGCTTGAACCTCTATGAACTCTCGGCATTCAGCTGTGGTGCATCCACCACCCCCGCTATACCTATCGACACTGAATCATCCCATGTGTTGTAGTGTTGCGCAATTGCACAATTCGTCCCGACAGTTAGTGTCTGTGTGAGGCTTTACACACATTGATGATGTGCTAAACGAGTCTTCAATAATCAATACGCGTGTTTACCGATTCGAGAGGGCTTGTGGGGGTTTTGTGTTGCAAACATCTGTCGCGTCGTAACCGACCGATGGTATTACCGACCTGAAGCTAAGCCGTTAAAAGTGATTATATCTTTGACTGTTAATACGCAAATGTAAACATTTTAAGCACTAAACTGGACGCGGTGGGGGCGGGGTGTTGACAATGCAGTAACTTACGATTGCTGGGATTACAGACATGAATGAATGAATGAATTAATTAATTAATCAATTAATTAATGAATGAGTCGATCAACGAATGAATGAATCAATGAATGATTGAATCAATGAATGAATCAATGAATGAATCAATGACGGTAATGATAGATATGTTTTCTTTTCTTTTCCTATTTTTTACATTTAAAAACATTAAAGCAAGGTGTTGATAACAACAGTATCAGTACATATAATAAATATCAAGGTAAATTAAATTGCATGTATAAATTACATGTGTCATGTGTATAAATTACATGTGTCATGTGTATAAATTACATGTGTCATGTGTATAAATTACATGTGTCATGTGTATATACCCTAAATTGACAAACATATGCTACAATCATCAACTGTGTGCCAAAATAAAATACCACTAATTTTGAGTCATCTGCATGGAATATATATATATATATATATATATATATATATATATATATATATATATATATATGTATATATATATATATATGTACATATATAATAAAACTAATCCAGCGCATGCGTGCATGTGCGTGTTTGTATGCGTGCTGTGCGATCGTGTGTGCGTGCGTGCGTGCGTGCGTGCGTGCGTGCGTGTATAATAGTTCTTAGCAACGTACTAGGTTACTTGTCAACCTGCTGAATAAAGCAGGAGGAAGGCAGATATCACACTGATTGATTTTTGGAGATTTCAGTTTCTCAGAAACTGCTTGGAATCACTATTCGATAAAAGGTAGTTATGATTCACGTCCACTTAAATGTGTTGATGTAACTTAGATTTGATCATGAGGCAACTTGTCCATTTCAATACTGTAGCCCTGGAAGGAAACGTGGCATAACTTTTAGACATTGTGAATACAATTTTTGCTAACGAACTCTGAAGACTATATACGATTAATTAGAACATCATACATGTTGCCCAACTTTGTAAGGATGATCGAGTTGGACCGCTATAGATCTATAGATCTATAGAAGAGTATATGGTGAAGAAAATATGATTAGATGCAAGCAAATATGACATCAACGAATTTTCATAATTTTAACAAGGGAAAAATAAAGGGGATACCAGATATGGATATAGTGTAAATCAAAATTTGAATAGAATATAGAAACACTTGTCTTCGCGATAGTGGGAAAAGCCAAACCCTAAACCTCTTGGCGAACTAAGACGTCACACATCGGTTGAAAGGCAAGAGTATATAGAATATTAGAATCAAAATAATACAAACAACAAGATCTAGAAAACACAAAAGAAATACGAAAACAAACGTCTGAAGAGGCTTAAAGAAACATAACTGCTTTACCATAGATGTAAATATGTCAGACGCTAACACATTGTAAACCAGTCTTGTATTTCAATACCGGGGACCATAGAACAATTATCTAGCACTTGCAGATGTTCTACTGATGTTTTTGAATCAGTTTTCTCAGCGGAAGATAATGCTGGAAATGGTTTATCAGAATGATGTGTTCGTACCACAAAATAAGGTTTCAAATTACATGTATTAGGCTATTTACTCAGCTGGCTGCAGGCATAGAACGCTTATGGTATGTAGTATTCGTCAAGCAAAAAACATCCTACAATTTGCATGGCGTTGTCTTCGTGAATTATCTGTAGCAACCGTCGCCTATGTTTCCAGTGTTGCGTCTCGTCGAAGCGACGCGCCCGACACACGTATCACGTGCACCACGGATCTGACTTCGAGGCTGCGGTGGCGAGCAAAGATGCCAGCTACGACGATAGCACGTTCAACAGCTCTCGCAGGGCCAGCGGTGACGGCTCGCCTGCCGGGCGCGTTCGCCAGCTGAAGTCACAATCACCAAGACAGAGACATGGCAACGAACCTCAGGTGTGCATCTCGTAACTCCTAAATCGCCATCGCAATATTTCCAGTGTTATAGGCATGCTAGGCCTCCATAATCCACATTAGGACGGGGGTTCCTTACAGTTACAGGTTGCACCGTTGCAGGGAAGATTTAAAGCCACGCATGATGTAGGGGAGGCTGGAGAAAGTGAACCACCGGAGCATATAGTGAAACATGATTTGTTTAGACTATCGCTATGCCACTGCACGGGTAAACATTTCCACTTTCTAATCTAAATAACGCATATATCACTTTGCTCCAGTGGTTCACTTTGCCCCTAGTCTCCCCTACACATGGGCTATTGGGAATAGGCCACATACCTGCAAAATATTCACCTTTATACATTATCATCAACAGAACACAACGTTCTTTAGCTTACCACACCCCTTACTTCAGATGCTGTTATCACTTAAATGTTCGGTTTTCCCATTAGGCCTATATTATTCGATGTGTACATTACACTAGTATTAATGAAGAAACAAAGCGGGACACCCCCGAAAGGCACAACGGAGAAAATTGGAACTGACGAATATATGTCGATTAATACGTTGATAACAGAAAAGGGTTTGTGTATTCACGAGAAAAGAACCGTGTTTAGCAAACATACCTTTGTGTTATATATTCATTGATATAAGAGATCAAGGGGATGTATGTATCCCCGCCTTTCTGGTTTTACATGAATGTGCATGTGGTTAGTCCCCTTTGCCATGTATTTATATGCGCAATCAATTCCGTATGTACCGGAGACTTGTATCATACGGTTTTCTGTAATATATGTAAGTCCCTAGAACGCATCTTGCTATAAGCAAACGTAATGTAATTGTCACTCCTTTGTAGGGGCGATTCAGCATCCCATATATGTATATATATATATTATGTATTTGGTACTAAACAAATGGGAAGCCATTATACCCACATATGAATGGGTTTAAGTTACTACATATATCTACAGAAACAAGCTCAGGTTCCACATCAGTCTATTATTGTTACAGCTAGTGTAATTTATTAGAGATAATTTTATAAAACGACACAAGACGTAGGTTTGCGAAAAGAACCGTATTTTGCACTACTTGTCTAGCGAACAGCTTGGATATTGTACACGAGTTATTGTTACGGAGATAGACATTGACTGTGGTGTGTGTGTTTGGTCAGGCGATCGCCTCATGCGACAGTAAAGCTTCAACGCTACTCGTGAGACCTACCGGTTGGTCGGAGCCGAGTAATGGATACAGGGAAAGTGGAGAGGAAAACGCTGGCTACCGAGAAGAGGAACCGTACCGCGAAAGCTACATACTAGACGTGTCGAACAATGCATCACCGTCGCAACCGAACGTGACAGACGAGATGGGAACGCAGATCAGCATCAACATGGAAACCTTCCGCCCGCCGTCGTCGATCAATTCAAATGTAAGTGTTATCATTTGATAACAACCTTCGGGCATTGCGAAACAATTTATGATATCATTCTTATTGTTAAGCTGTATGCTAAACTTGTTAGCGCGACCGACATATCAGGTAAACAGACCATGTTTAAATAACCAAACAATGTGCAGTACTACTGGTGAGTATCTCCTGATGTCCAAGAGAACTAGAATGTCGTAGAAATCCGTCTCTACTTGTAGTCTCTTTGTAGTGCTGCCCAAAACTGATAGAACATATTACGATAAACACTAATTAAAATAAACAAGTATGTAATTTATCTGGGATTTACTGTGCAACCGATCTTCATGTACACAACTTTGTTCTGACAGTTACAAAATGCATAGCTTAGTAATACAATAGACCTACCATTTGCAGGGTAAATGGTAGGCATAGGAGCTTTCGACACCTTCACGGTGTCTTCATCAGCGTTGTACTGAACCATGACGTTGCTGGTGATCGACACCAAGTGCAGAAAAAACAAACTAGCCACTGTATATCCGTCTATCGTACGTGCGTAACGTATTAGAGAAATTGATCACGATCTTCCGGGAACACGGTGTATGGACATACCACAAACCCTACACTATAAAATCCATAGTGGTGAACCACGAGGACAAAACCCCCAAGAACAACATGTGCGGACTGACATACGAAATGGCATGTGTGGACAGTCTTCAGACCTACATCCAAAGCTGTAGGAGACCACCGAGTGAACGAAGGCCGTAGCATCACGGCCAATGACGTCACAGTGCTCTCCAGAGAGAAACATTTCTGGCGAAGAATGGTCAAGCAAAGTCATTGAGATTCGAGAGAGGCTACCAGCGATCAACAGAACCAGCTACAATCGTCCCGCGATATTCTTACAACTGCTGTCATGTGATGATCACCAACGTCACACGACGGTCAAGACCAACACAGTACGTTGATGAAGGCACCGTGAGGTTACCGAAGGTCCGTTCGAACCCCACAGCATTAAGACAGGTAACTAACTGTATTTCCAAAATTGAAAAATCTTGTTAAACAGCCACGCGACCGTTGTGTGTTTCAGGGATCTCGCCCCAGCAGCATCGTCCACGGCAGCGGCAGCTTGACACGCCCCGACGCCACGCACACAACCAGTGGCTATAGACCGGCACCTCGACCGCCGACCCCGCCCGCCCTGCCGCCCATCATCCCGCCCAGACTCGGTCTCGCCGAGTCGACCGACGACAAGGAAACTTTCATGTAGCCCCACTTGGAAGACATTGACTTGAGGATGGCGTGTATATAATTATGTGTGTTTGTGAGTGCGTGTGTAGGTGCGGGCGCCCCGGCGAACGTGTGAGTGCCTGTGGGAAAAGGGATGGGATAAACACTTTGTGGATATTATTAACCATGCAAATATTTTTTTATTATTATTGAAACGCATTTTGTATTAATCAGTAGTTAGGCACCGGTTGCACATGATATGACACTTTACTTACGTATTTGTATATTTTAGTTATTGCTCTCTAGCATTATGCATGTATGACCGTATACACCTATATATGTTATTGTATATCCATCAACATAGATAATTTTATATATGTGTAACATGCAGCAACACAGAGTAATCAAATAAGCTGCCATAGCCAAACGTAGCATAATACCCATAATGCCATGCAACTATTTACTACAGTGGTGTGCCTTGTGAAAATGATTTTAACTCAACATTTGTTCACATGATACCAATAGCTGACAGGGACTATTTGTACAGGCGACACAGTTGACTTTAGCAGAATAAGTTTAGAATAGAATACAGCCAACTGAACCTCTTTAACCTGGTACGACGATGCAACAACGCCAGTGACAGTCAGGCCTCTAACTCGACATTGAGACAGTCACAAACCATGACCGAGATCGATCGTTATCAAGGGTCGGAAAGCGACCCCTTAAAATAGGACACAGCATTGTGCGTAGACCGTGAACGTGGTCGAGTGACAATATAGACGCCGCTTGTGCGTCGGTGCGGTTTGATCCGTATTGTCGATACAGGGCATTCAGTGAAAACTCCTGCACCTCGGCTATTATTACGTGTGAGGCACTATTTTGTTTGTTTAGGTCGTTCTGTACGAGAAAAGCAAGAGCGCAGTGTAATGTTTCTAGAAACAGGCATTTGTTTGCCAAGTTCGGCTGCATCACATGTGGTTTCAAGATCTTGTATTTGAAAATCGTAGGGTTGTGATTAGATATGATCAAATGGGAGAGGACCTGGGTCGTTTAAAATCAATTTAGACCACGGTCGACACATGTAACGCAAATTATATAAAATTTTGCAATTTGGTTCCCGTCTCTTAGGTGGTTATCGATGTAACTACGGTTGTGATATGGAGTCGGTGTGTAGACCTATGTGACGACAGAGAGGTGATCGTCACCTTGAAACGAGATTGTCCAAGTTCAACGTTCTGCGTTTATCAAAATAAGTACAACCTTGCATGTAAATGGAACTTCTCATAACGGATACCTTTGCTGTTCTTGACCTTCTTCCATTCAACAAAGCAAGTGGCCCCGGTCTAAACAGGCAATACCTCACGTGAAGCATACACAATTGTAGGCCTACTATATATGTATATATATATATGTATATATATATATATATATATATATATATATATACTACTGTTCATTGTGAGCACACAAGCCTATCGACACGTACGTATTAACAGTTTGTGTTTGTATCGTCTCACCGTCATAAACAATCGCTGATGATTTACGCCTTGAGAAGAGACGTCCTAATGGCAGTCTACGTGTGCGCCGCATTTGTTCTTTATACAAACATGCACATTGTAGTTAATTCCAATTCTCCTGGCAGTTGTAATATAATGTCTTATCATCTTCGTTTATGTTTTAGTCTCACGTAAGACGTAAACTATCTTTGCATTTTAATTCGTTTTGCAGTGTGTATGTGTGTGTGTGCGTGCGTGCGTGCGTGCGTGCGCGTACATGGGTGTGAATGTGTAGGTATGTTTGTGTGCGTGCGTCCATGTGTGTGAGCGCGCACGTGTCGTCCCGAGCGCAACCGGGTTTTGGATGTTTAATAGTATTATACAGAACGTATTCACAATAACGACAAGCATGTCTTACGCAATTCTAAATTCTGCACCCAAGTGCACCGTGGAGGAACTGTATCATAATTGTACAATAAAGTGTTTTATACATGCTACTTGTTTTTTACTGACCCAGATCACATTCAGTCGGGATTTACAGCGCCGTAGGCGTCACAGTTTATGGCTGAATGTCGCCGAAGACTCGCAGCAGGGCAGGCGGCCATTATAAACGTCTTATGTGGAACAGGGCACACCAACGTAGTTTTTATTTGGCAGAATCACGTGGCGCGCAGGTGTGTGAATGTGTTTAACCTTTACATAGACCGCAAAGAGTGAATAGTAGCATGGGTCAAGAAAGCTACTATGAAGAGGACACATATTGTATGGGGTAATGAATCCTTTTGATTTATCATGTGTGCTATAAATGACATTTAATGATCTTAGCTACTTTCCAGCGTTAACAATTTGATTGAAAACATTTGTAGCCATTTTAATTGAGGCTCTTATCGGGGTTAAGAGACCTACTCACGGGATAAGAAGTCCCCATTTGGGCATTTGCAATATTACAATTTGTTTATTTGGACATTGTCCTTATTGAACCGATACAATTATACCACTATTACACTCGTGTTAACCAACGTTACCTTACATTGTGGTAATGAGAGAGAATATACATGCTATAACTTCCAATAAGACAAACCAGAAATATTGTTGGATTATCGATGAACTAGTGGCCTCCTTGCGCGTAGGCCATACAAAGTAAGTTGTTTTGGAAGGCAATCGTGTCAACACGTTTCGTAAATACATATCAATGACGTATGGCAGTATATCTGTAAATTCCGCGCCAACATTAATTAAAACAAATTTTTGGTATGGAACAATTTAAAATTGAAGTATAGTCCTCAGCATATGCAAGTTATTTGTATATACGATATTCGTGCTCATAATATAAAATTACTGTTACGAACATTGTGGACAAGGAAAAAAGCAGCACTTGGCGGAGGTCATGCCATAGAAATACGTTTGGTTTGCCAACTCTTGATAAAAGTAATACATATGCATTATACCTTAATAGGGCAGCATGACATCTGCTAAATCAACACCAAGACTTCACTTTATGTTTTTGTTATAAAGAAAAACGTGTTAATGAGGCAAGAATTGCAACAAAATATTCAACGGAATGTACAAACACCCCACGTGTTCGGCATCCGTTTTCGAGGGCTTGAGCTTTGACGGACCTTTGGCTAAGCAACCAGTCAAGTGATGGATAGGTTAATTGTTCCGGGGTCCGCCTATCAGTTAAACGGGTACCACTGACGAATAGTGAAAACCGGCTATGTTTCCCCAGCCGTAGGGGAGCGGTACAGTGCTCCCACCTAACGGCGCCTGCATAATCGAGGCTACATCTGTGTCTATGTAGCGCCAACTGGAGAATGGACATTTTTGCTAGTAGTGTATACTTTGTGTTTGGATACAGTTATTATGGCATTAGCTTTAAATATGACGTCATCAAAGGTAACTTAGAGTAGTGTAAATTTTAACCAAATGAAGTGATTTAGTGGATGGAGTAGAGATGTTGCTGAACTCGGCATTTCGACATTCAAGGTGTTGATGTTTGATATCAGACTACACAGATGAGTGTCGCTCTACGTAATGGCAGGAGTGCTACCGCGATGATACTGACGATAGGACTCGGTCAGCTGTCGTGAGAGAGGCAGGTGTTGTGACATATGAAGACGATTTATTCAACACATTTACATTGCAAGTAGTGGTGAACCAGTACATAGCTCAAGTATTGCAACTTATAAAGCGCAAAGTAATAACGTACTGATTTAAGCATACACATGGTAGCACATAACATTATATATATATATATATATATATGGTCGATTCCCACGAAACGTTGACAAACAGGTTCCAGGGATATAACTCATTTAATATACTAGTTGGAAGGCTGGAATGATGCTGTACGCATGCGTCTTCGTTGGGGCTTTCCGGGAAACCCTACTTTTGTATATGTACCATGGAATCTCTGAGTGCTGTCCCCCAAAAATATGTAATTTCTGCTCTATTTTTGTGAAATATATGCCATCAGTACTTTAAAACGCATTGTATTATTTGAACAACATATGCAAGGTATACAGTTAATGATTGGCTATGAAGGTCGATGTCTCAGGCATCATTTATCAAAAAATTAAAACTTCAGGTAAAAACCCTGATTTTTCCTGATTATTTTCATGTTGGGGAACTTTTCTGAAACCGTCCGTCTGCAGTCATTCATATAGGAAAATGCAGTACAACAGTTCTTTAAATAACACAGATTTTACACTCAACTTGATGCCACAGTTTGATACATAGGTCCTGTGCTGTTTTAAACCAACAGTGTTGGCTAATAAATTGTGTTGAGCGACGAAACCGATTTGGGGACGTTTTTCATGAAACCATACGTCGGAAGTTTGAGTACGCATTGTAAGCAGATATTTGTAGATTAGTAAGAAATATTAATTGGTCATAAATAACACATAACAAGGTAGCTATATGACAACATTTTAATTTGTAGATACATTTCCCTTCGATTTATTTTGGTTTTACTGGTCTTTGGAACCGTACGTCTCCCGAAACCGTACGTCGGCTCTAACTGCCAGTTGGTTCATCGGCCCAGTCACCCCATTTATCGTTATTTTCGGGAATCAGATGACGCCAAGCGAAAACAGAAGTTCGGTACCGAACATGGCAAGCATAATAGGTTGAACACAAGGGCAGAGTCTTCAAGAATGTGAAACTGACCCAAATTGTACAAAGTACAAGATACTTCACAGACCAACTCATTCCGGCATGGCCGAGTTCCGTGATCACTGTCACCGGGTGACCATCCAATATCATCAGATCCGCATTTTTAAGCAGTCCATGTCGGAAAAGACGGTGGCAACGGTCCAGATGGACTATGCTGAAAATTGGACGAAATAACGGCAGTGTACTATGTCAAAATCCCAGGTGATCATTCACCCAATGGTGGTACACTTCAAGCAGGACGGCGACCTTTGTACCAAGAGCTACGTGTAGACTACAAGTGTCACTGCTCACACTTTTGGAGGAAGTCAATGAAATCCTTCTGGGACTGTCGACTCATGCACTTCATCACATACTAACCAACTTCGCCCTACCTAATAGCACAATTCCCATCACTGTTCGGTCTTAGAGCTCCGTGCACCTGGCTGGAGGCTAGCCACAGGAAAGGCCCCTGTGACGGAATAGGTGGTGGCATGAACAGGAAGACTGACAACCTGGTGAAGGCTGGAAGAGTAATCACCACGAGGTAAGAGTTCTGCCACGCAAATTCGTGCTAGTGACACGACCATGACCCTCTTGGAGATAACCCTCGAAGTCATTCAGAACTGCAAGGATGAGATCGAAACATGGAATGTTCCAGAAAGTTCGTGGCATAATATCTGCCCGTGCTGTTGTGATCCCGGGCCCAGTCGTGAAAATCTGCAGTACTTCCTGCTTCAAGGATTGCTGCTACACGAAGGGCGGAGTGTTCGATCCAACATGTTTAGGTTGGGAGAACTGGCGCTGGAGAGGGGGAGGAGGAGATGGATGACATATAGGTGGTAGTGGAAAGGGTAGAGAGGCAGGTGGTGGAGGAGAGGGGTGACAGACATGTGGTGGTGGAAAGGGTCGAGAGACAGGTGGTGGAGGAGAGGGGAGACACAAGTGGTGGTGGAAAGGGTCCAGAGACAGGTGGTGAGGGAGAGGGGAGACACAAGTGGTAGAGAGGGACGACAGAGAGGTGATCCAAGAGAAGGACGAGAGAGCGGTGGTGCTTTTGGAACATTCAGTTCAAGTTTCATTAATTGTTCTTAAAATTACCTTTCGACAAATTACAAAAGTGGTCGGTTAGACTTTAAATAAATAACTTTATGAAAACATTGTATTCATGTTCTACTGTTCAGTGTATTAATAAAATGATAAGAATGATTGAGAAACACATATATGGAACACTCACAGGAATGGCTTTACACTCGGGTATGTACGTAGACAAAGTTTAAGTAAAAAGTGGTAAAACAAGAAAAAATACTCTATTCTACTGAAACCGTACATAAACATGAAACCGTACGTCTCAGACAGTTTCTTAGCCCACATCTCAATATTTTTGCAAAGTATATGAAGGAACATCAGCGCTTGGTATCTGTAACGTTTGTACAACCAATTTAAATACTTACATCACGACCTTTTGACAGTTAATACACAATACACATTATAAGAGGAGGTACATGAAACCGTACGTCTCCGGCGTTTTCTTAATTAGAATAATAAGAATAGGAAAGAATCACCTACATATCACTAACATAATCAATTTAGACTCTCGAATATATACCAAAACGTTCTTGAAACAAGTTAGAGTTGTCCAATGGTCTCGCCAGTAATTTACTTCATTGTACTGAAAAGTATATTATTTGAAACCGTACACCTGCAAATTCTAAACTGTCTACAAATTGATAGTTATAAATCAGTGTCAATAAGGTATACCCTGTTAAAAAGCTCAATGTGTATACCTTGCCATGAATGTGTTTTAAAGATAAAACATGCATTCCCCTTATAGTGGTAATATGTAACAGAAAGTCTCCTTTATAAAACATCAAGTCTGAGAGAGCGCAAAATTCTTCAAAGCTCCCCCTTAAAATGAAAAAAGAAGCCCGAAACATATTTCTTACTGAATTTAAAACACAAATGTGTTATACATACATTGAAAATGAAATTTCACAGGTAAATGTGAGATGAAATAGTTGTAGCAGTTTCCAAGTAGAGGGACTTGCGTGCAGACGTATGGTTTCAGAACTTAAACACTTGCTATTTCTATTAACTGTCAAATGCTCAATTTCAGGATTTAACTTGCCCAATCTTATTCTCCGATTACCTCAGTATGTTCTTTTCGTACTACAGAAAACACAACTTTATACGCATATGTTTATTTTTGCACCCCTAGGAACACCATTTGTTAACGTTTCGTGGGAATCGACCATATACATATATACGAAAATCGTCATGGAAGACTTTTATATTACTTAAATTAATAATTATTTTTTTGATTGTATAATGATTAAAAAAATAACTTGTCATTTGCATAGGCTGATCCAGGGAGCCGGGAGGCACGTGCTTCCCTGAACGTTTTTTGGAGAGCCTTAGCCCCCCTCGCGAATATTCACCAAGTTCCGACTCCATTGCGTCTAAGATGCAAGCATCGCAGAATAAACAAGATTTAACACGATTTCCGTCCTGAGCTATGAGCTCCAGACGGCATGCGGACAAGGAAGTCTTTGGCTTATTGAGAGTCCAACAATGTTCCACCTACGTATAACCCGCCCTCGCCAGATAGCTGTCAATTTTATATTTGAACATATTCACACTGCTAGCATGCTGCATTGTGCCCTCTGGTTATACTGCCTTCTCTCAGTTTGAAGAAAATATTTCTATCAATATCCTCATAACCATTCAATATCTTAAAAACGTCTATTTGGTCTTCTCTTAGTCTCCCAGTCTCTGGTGTTGTCAACCCACATTCTAATAGGCGTCTTTCATAACCAAGATCTTTCAGTTCAGGAACTAGCTTAGTTGCTCTTCGTTGCACTCTTTCTAGCTTATCTATGTCCTTACGATATGGCTTCCATGCTTGTGTACAATATTCCAAATATGGCCTAACTATTGCTTTGTACAGTGGTATAATTAGCCGTTTCTCCTTATATGTGATATTTCCCCTAATTAACTCTAGTATTTTGTTACCCTTTGACGCAGCAATTCCACATTGCTCCGAAACCTTCATGTTAGCACTAACTGTTACTCCTAAGTTCTTTTCTTTTACAGTTTTACCTAATATAGTATCCCCCATTATGTATTCTTTGTTCACATTTCCATGTCCTATGTGGATGCATTTACACTTCCCAAAATTGAATAACATTTGCCATTTGTCAGACCATTTGACCAATTTGGCCAGATCATCCTGTAAAGTGTGTTTATCTGCATCTGTTTTAACTGTTCTGAACACTTTTGAGTCATCGGCGAATTTCAGTGCATTGCTTGATACATCATTTATATATACCAAGAATAATATATGATATAGGTCCCAACAACGACCCGTGTGGCACTCCACTCAAAACTGGTTTCCAGTTTGAAATCTCCGCCTGCGTGTATGCAATATTCTAAATGAGGTCTAACTATTGCTTTGTACAATGGTATAATCAGCTGTTTGTCCATATATGTGATATTTCTTCTAATTAGCCCTAGTAGTTGGTTACCCTTTGAAGCAGCAATTCCACATTGCTCTTAAATTTTCATGTTAGCACAAAATGTCACTCCTAAATCCTTTTCCTTTACTGTTTTACCTAATATGGTATCCCCCATTATGTATCCTTTGTTCACATGTCCATGTCCTATGTGAATGCATTAAATTTTACATATCCCAAAATTGAATAACGTTTGCCATTTTTCAGACCATTTGACTATTTTGGCAAGATCATCTTCTAAAGTGTGTTTATCTGCATCTGTTTTAACTTTATGTTTCGTCTGTGAATTTAAGTACTTTGCTTGATATATCATCATCCGAATCATTTTTGTATATCAAGAATAATATAGGTCCCAACACCGAGACCTGTGGCACTCCATTCAAAACTGGTCTCCAGTTTGAAACCCCCCCTGTACTATTACTCTCTGTCTTCTGTCTGTCAACCATGTTTGTATCCAAGTGATCACACCATCCCCATACCATGGGCTTTTAGTTTAAGTAACAAGCTTTGATGTGGCACTTTATCAAAATTGCTTTCTGAAAATCTAAGTAGACAACATCCACTGGTGACCCATCATCTACCAACTTTGTAATTTCTTCTAAAAACATAAAAGATTGGTTAAACAAGACCTAGCTTATAGGAGCCAATGTTGAGATTCATTTATTAATTTGTTTTGGTCTCTAATAAGCGTTTCTAATAATTTGCATAAAACTTATGTTAAGTTCACTGCTCTGTAATTATCTGTCTTGCTCCTCGATCCCTTTTTAAATAATGGTGTAATGTTTGCCTGTTTTCATTCTAGTGAAACGATTCCCTCTTTAAGTCGCAAAGTTAAAGAATTTAGCAAGTGGTGTACTGATTTGGTCTACAATTTCCTTAAGCAGTTTTGGTGGTATCCCGTCAACTCCAGGTGATTTGTTTTCTTTCATCATTTGAACTAATTAGTGTCCCCTAGACTACACTCTCGTCTGATCGACAGACGAACGTGTACGGTTGTCGCGGGACGCCTGGACGTGACAGCGACGATCACTAACACACTCGCTCACTCATTCGCTCATGCTGGCTAAACTCTATTTGCTCCAACGGTCAAGACGCCACTGCGACGACGGATTACCTAAAAGGACCAAATACTACAACGATGTAGAAACCTACCAGGACCAAGCACAAATGTACCCCTTCTGGACATGCATTAGGTGTGACAACACCTGAGAATGCCATATAAGTACCATATACCGGGAACCTGATTGATCGTTTCTGTTGATAACAAAACACGTAGGGTTGTCATACATAAATGTCAAACGAAACATAACTACAACATTGCATTCTGGGATCGGTTAACTACAACGGCTGAGATAAATGTGGAGCTTCAAAGGAGGACTGCTATGTCTGTTGTTGCTGCTGCAGCTGCATTTCCTTCGAATCATTTCAGCTGCCGGCGTCTGTTCCGCATCTAAACAAGAAATACGACCGAGGTTAACAGTGCGTGGAATCACTTTCATCTGGAGATGTACTGTGACGTCACGGTGGATTCTTCGCAAATCTAAACAGAAAGCAGACACAGCAATACACTGCCTTGTGCTCGCATAGTCCTCTTCTGTGTTGGTTTCTGTATCCTCTTCTGCGTCATTTTCTGTGTCGGTTTCTGCACTCTCTTCTGTGTCCTCTTCTGCGAGTGCTTCTGTTTCTTTTTCTATGCCCACTCCCGGCTTCTGGTTCCTCTTCTGCATCCCTTTCTGTGTCAGCTTCTTCACTCTCTTCTGGGTTCTCTTGTGTTTCCGCTGCTGCGTCCTCGCCTGGATCCGCTTCTGTTTCCTCCTCCGTGTCCGCGTACTGTTCTGTCTACTAAACTGTGTGAGTTCACCAGCACTTTTCTCTGTGTACACAAGTGACTGCAGGCCAGTTGACAGCTCTATCAGCAAGGGCCATATTTTCAAATATGTTAATGATAAGGCCTACTTGATTTGATAAAAGAAGATAATCTATGAGAAGGAAATTCAAAACCTGGTTTCGTGGTGCGATTCGAACTGTCTCCACCTTAACACCAACAAAACGAATGAAATGATCGTTGACTTCCGTTACATTCAATCCGACCTGCGTCCACTAGTCATCAAAGAAGAGGTAGTAGAGAGAGTTCCTTCACATTCCCACCTAGGCATCGAGATCTCCAACCGGCTCGAGTGGACTCTCAACACCAAGCGCAGCCAGAAGAAGTGCTGCCAAAGGAACTAGTTTGTGAGGAAGCTCAGAACATTCAACGTGTGTAGGACAATTACTCATCTGTTCTACCAGTCCATTGTCCAGTCAGTCATCTGTTCTACCAGGCCATTGTCCAGTTAGTCCTGTGCTACTGTTTAGTTTGCTGGGGTGGAAGTCTGTCGGTGAAGAACAAAATGCTACTCAATCGCGTTATCAGGTCAGCCAGTAGAACCATTGGGGTGACGCTACCAACTGGGGATGAACTATATGAAACATATGTGACTAAGACAGCAGAAATTAAAAAAGACCCATCCTACCCACTGCACGGGTTCTATCCTGTTGCTCAACCTGGCTGTAGGTATCTATCGGAAAGGGCACGAACCAACCGGTATCGAAATACCTTCTTGCCAACCTCCACCCGACTGCTGAATGCGAGGTCTGGGAGAGGGAAGTGAACGGGGATGGTGGAGCGATTACAATGATTACAATGGTGGAAACTTGGGTTCAGGCAGTTCGCGTTACCCGGTCAGTCAGTAAAACCGTTGGGTGACGCTACCAAGTATGGATGAACTCTATGAAGCATCGGACACTAAGACTGGGACTAACATTGTTGTGTACTCCGTGATGGCAAACTTATATTATGATTTAGTAACACTGTGATAGTAATATGTCATGATTGACCGTTGGTTGACGCTACCAAGTTAAAGAATATAGCAAGTGGTGTACGGAGTTGCTCTACAATTTCTTTAAGCAGTTTTGGTGGTATCCCGTCAACTCCAGGTGATTTTTTTTATTTCATCATTTGAACTAATTAGTGTCCCTAGATTACACTCTCGTCTGACAGACGAACGTGTACGGTTGTCGCGGGACGTCTGGACGTGACAGCGGCGATCACTAACCCATTCGCTCACTCATTCGCTCATGCTGGCGAAACTCCGCTTGCTCCAACGGTCAAGACGCCTCTGCGACGACGGATTACCTAAAAGGACCAATACTACAACGATGCAGAAACCTACCACGACCATGTACAAATGTACCCCTGCTAGACATGCATCAGGTGTGACAACCCCTGGATGAACTCTATGAAGCATGCATCGGAGACTAAGACTGCCCCTGTCGTCGCAGATAGAACAATTCCATTTCAACAGCATCATAGCAACTACACACAGACTTCGGCGTCGTGTCGTTCCTTGATTACAAGATATGACCATAGCGAAATCACAATGGGCACGAGCCAAATTACTGAATGTAATTCCTAAGTCAGCGGTACGGTAGTGTGGGGTATGGTGCTCCCAGGGGCTCAGGGGCTCGATCCATGCCTCACAGAAGATCATAGTGTATACAATTCGAATATTGAAATGAAACAAATTGGTGATAAACGGGAAACTGGAGTGTATGTTTATGTTTTCCAAAAAACAGGCATCTAACCTACAACATAATAATACTCATTGACATGCAGTTAGGTTACATAACTTTACAAGAATTCAAATTATATAACTGTATGCAACCGACAAGAGGTATCTTCGTTCAGTCACTGTCGGATTCGCAATTTAGACGTAATGAAACATGACAGTCCTGGCGTGCAGTTACATTACGGACCCATTTCTGGCACTGCAGCCACAACTCCAGAGATATGTTGTTCACGAGCGTCTCGACGCAAATGAAGCATGGCCAATCTTCCTCTTCATTGCTTAAGCAGACACGTCTTCTCTTTGGTTTCGTCGTCTACTACATAGCCGACTATCGATCAACAAATGTACTGTTGTAAGAAGACGCAGTCAACACCGCGGCTGTTTCGGCAACACTTGACTTCCGGCGTGGACGAGAAAGTTTCTCTACTAGGTCATTTCCAACTGGTGTGTCTGCGGCAAGGCAGTCGGTGATCCGGCAGTCAGAAGCAAGGGTGTGGACGATTCAGCGGTCGGCTACGCTGTCGATGATCCGGTGTCGGCAGCGAAGCTTTCGATGATCCGGCGGTTGGCGGCAATGCTGTCGATGATCTAACACTCGGTGGCAACGTTTTCGGTGATATGGCGGTCGGCGACAATGTTTTTGTTGAACGAAAGGTAATCGACAAGGCTTTCAATGATCCGGCGGTCGGCGGCAAGGTTGTTGATGATCCGGCAGTCGATGGCAATGTCATTGATGATCCGGCGGTCGGCGGCAAGGCATCCTCATCAGTAAATGCATAGGCAACGCAGTCTTCATTAGTGAAAACGTCTGTATCATATTAGTTAATAATGTGAAAGAATATGAACCTCGGGGATCTAGTTATCATAACCTGAGCCATTTTAATATAAAAATACAATCAGAGAATAATGATAAAAAGCAACGCAGGAGAAACTTCAACAAAAGCAAATATAAACAGATATTTAGCAAACATAGACTGGATTACCTTAACGAAGAACAAAACAGCAACAGAATGTTGGACCGTTTTGAGAGATGAGATTGGGGGTATTATTGAAAGATTTGTCCCCTTGAAAAAGCAAGGGAAACGATCCAGGGAGAAACACCTTTCAAAATAGGCTATACGTAAGATTGCTGACCAAAAATTATGTGGAAAATTTATAGAGGCATTGGAAATAAGCAAGACTAAAACAACTACAAAGAGGCCCTTAACATAGATACAGCCGAAATTAGAAAATCTAAACGAACTTTTGAGCATAAATAGGCGAATAATAATAACAAAATGACAGCAAGAGTTTCTACGCTTATGTAAGGAGTAAACAGAAGGTTCAAGATAAAGTGGGACAACTTGAAAACAGCGCAGGAAACGTCATATCTGATGGGTTTCAGATGGCAGAGTATTTCAGCTCAATGTTTGCCATAGAAGATATCGATTCATTGCCAGTACCAGTTACTAAATTTGACGGGGATGAATCAGATCGTTTAGGGCAGTTCTTTGTTACTCCTGAAATTATATCAAGGAAAATTAAGAAGATGAAAGAAAACAAATCACCTGGAGTTGACGGGATACCACCGAAACTGCTTAAGGAAATTGTAGACCAAATCAGTACACCACTTGCTGTATATTCTTTAACTTGTCACTTAAAGAGGGAATCGTTCCATTAGAATGGAAAGAAGCAAACATTACGCCATTATTCAAACAAGGGGTCGAGGAGCAAGACAGATAATTACAGACCAGTTAGCTTGACATCAGTTTTATTCAAATTACTAGAAACACTTATAAGAGACCAAATGGTGGAATTCCATGTAAAACACAACATGGGTTCTTAAAGTCTATGTCTTGTCTACCCAATCTCTTATGTTTTTTGAAGAAATTACAAAGTGGATAGACGATGGGTCACTAGTGGATGTTGTCTACTTAGATTTTCAGAAAGCATTTAATAAAGTGCCACATCAAAGAATGTTGGTTAAACTTAAAACACATGGTATATGGGATGGTGTGATCAGCTGGATAGAAACATGGTTGACAGACAGAAGACAGAGAGTAATAGTACAGGGGGGGTTTCAAACTGGAGACCAGTTTTGAATGGAGTGCCACAGGTCTCGGTGTTGGGACCTATATTATTCTTGATATACAAAAATGATTCGGATGATGATATATCAAGCAAAGTACTTAAATTCACAGACGAA
Organism: Escarpia spicata; assembly: GCA_963995525.1. NCBI lineage: Eukaryota > Metazoa > Annelida > Polychaeta > Sabellida > Siboglinidae > Escarpia > Escarpia spicata. The sequence goes on along the minus strand of OZ023208.1, from coordinate 40,939,617 downwards.
ACATAAAGTTAAAACAGATGCAGATAAACACACTTTAGAAGATGATCTTGCCAAAATAGTCAAATGGTCTGAAAAATGGCAAACGTTATTCAATTTTGGGATATGTAAAATTTAATGCATTCACATAGGACATGGACATGTGAACAAAGGATACATAATGGGGGATACCATATTAGGTAAAACAGTAAAGGAAAAGGATTTAGGAGTGACATTTTGTGCTAACATGAAAATTTAAGAGCAATGTGGAATTGCTGCTTCAAAGGGTAACCAACTACTAGGGCTAATTAGAAGAAATATCACATATATGGACAAACAGCTGATTATACCATTGTACAAAGCAATAGTTAGACCTCATTTAGAATATTGCATACACGCAGGGAGGCCATATCGAAAGAAGGACATGATAAGCTTTAAAGAGTACAACGAAGAGCAACGAAGCTGATTCCTGAACCGAAAGATCTTAGTCATGAAAGACGCATATTATAATGCGGGTTGAGAACATTAGGGACTAGGAAACTAAGAGGATGCCAAATAGAAGTTTTTAAAATATTGAATGGTTACGAAGATATTGATAGAAGTATTTTCTTTAAACTTAAAGAAGGCAATAGAACCGGAATTAAGGCACAATGCGGCAAAAGAACAGTGCAGGTTAGATGTGAGAAAAATACTCATTCTCTCAGAGGACAATAAATGACTGGAACAAATTATCTGATGATTGTGTTAATGTTAACAGTGTGAATATGTTCAAAAATAAAATTGACTGCTATCTGGGGAGGGCGGGCTATACGTAGTAGGAAAATTGTTGGACTTTCGATAAGCCAAAGGCTTCCTTGTCCGCATGCCGTCTGGAGCTTGTAGACCTGGGCGGCAATCTTGTTAAATGTGGTCAGTCAACACGTCTGAAAACCAGCCATGCATAGCCGGGTCCAGTTGAGGGGCCTGAGGGGCACGTGCCCCCTAGACCCTTCGAATTTTGCTAGAGTAGCGTGCACCCTTACTTATTTACTTACTTACGTATTTACTTACTTACTTTTACAGCTTGCGAACAAAAAACATTATACTAAACTAGACACACCGGTCTATCCACAAGCCGCAGTCCGCATTACGACAAACAGGTTACATATCCAAGAAGCAACGAGATTATTTAGAGCCACCGGATACACCTCGACCACGTCTGCTCTATATATTACCCAAGATTCATAAGGCTAAAGATAAATGGCCTCAGTCTCAAATACCTCCAGGACGACCGATCATATCCGATTGCAACAGCGAATCATATAAAATAGCTGAGTATATTGACTATTTTAGCCCCATTGGCAGTAACACATGCTTCGTATGTTACAAACACTACAGACTTCATTGAAAAAGTGACTAAAATCGAAATTCCTAGTGATGCGCTACTGTTTTCCATGGATGTAGAAAGCCCGTACACCAATATTGACAATATTTCGGGGACTGAAGCAGTAAGACAGGTTTTTTTTTACGAAACCCGGATTTTGACCGCCCAGACGCAGACATTTTAGAACTACTTAAAATGTCCTTAGAACACAACGACTTTTTATTCGGATCAAACTGGTACCTTCAAATTTTCGGCACTGCAATGGGGAAACGATTTGCCCCCAACTATGTCAATCTTTTTATGGCTCAGTGGGAGAAACAAGCACTAAGGAAATGCAACAAATTACCATTAATCTATTTACGATACTTGGATGATATTTTCGGAATCTGGACACATGGGAATGATGAATTCCTAGTTTTCTTGGACATACTAAATAGCCATCAAAATTGCGTAAAATTAACGTCAGTTACGAGTAAACATTTCTTGGACCCTACGATCTTTAAAGGCGAACGCTTTAATTCGACGGGACATCTTGACAGCAAGGTTTACTTTAAACCAACAGATACACATCAACTACTGTACAAAGACTCATTCCATCCGAAACATACCTTCTCTGGTATCCTCTAGTCGCAACTATTACGATTTCACAGGATTTGCAACAATAAAGGAATTATACATCGCGTTTTAAGCCACATTAAAAGCACTACCCTAGCGGACATTAAAAATTAGAACAGGAAAGAACAAGCCGTGAATTGTCAGGTGAAAAGGTGTCTAGCCTGTACGGTATTTGTAGATTTCACACCTATTAACAACACAAGGAGGCCACCACAGGACAACATCAACTAATGCGGTACATCCAGCGTGGTTTACCTAATTACCTGCAACGCCTGCGCCGCAAGATACGTGGGTGAGACTGGTAATCATTTACAGACGGAATTGTGAATCAAAATGGATTACAAGATTTAAAACTACGCAGCCAGGGGGACTGAATGTTAGAGAGGACTCTTTTAATATTATACCTTTTGTGATTCGCTTCTCCCACCAGGGACAAACAATTGCTAAACTAGCTAAAGCCACAAAAAAACTGCTTCAAACCGCGTATCCAGAAATACACACGCCGACATTTATAACAGCATTCTCAAAGAACAAGAATCTGACAGATTGCTGGTGGCCACCAAATTACAATGAACAATGACCCTAGCGTTTAGGACACTGTGAGACGTCGTAGTGTTAGTGCAATTGTGCAGTTGTTAGGGGGATTAGGGCCATTAGGCTGCATGTGGGGTTGTCGGGTTGCAGCAGTGCTGGCTCGTACGGCTTCACATGTTTCCTCTCCTGTACGACTATGATAGTATATATTAAATTATATATACATGTATTTCATGCACAATTTAATGGCTTATTTTGTTTTTACAGGTTTACGTCCGAAATAATTACTGAATACCCATGTATTAATTATTAATAACAGGACACGTGTCTGTGGAGGTGTGGGGTGGTCAGCAGTAGCGGCTCTGTGGACGGCACCACAACTTCGCAATCCCGTGTTTATTTTAATTTCAATGCATACCTTCGTACGGCCACCGTTTTAAAAAAAAAATGCAGCATCGCCCCCCTCTGATTCAGATGAACACCATCGTGTCGCAAATACTTTTTCTATCTTGTAGCGAACCCTCTGTGATTATATATGTATATGTATGTTTTTAAAAAGAAAACAAAGAAAATATGTAATCATCTATGTTATTTAACAGGACAGATGAAGGTAACCCCCGGTTACTATCCTCCGCCTTGTCCAATTGGTCATTGTTTAATGTTCAGTGGCATGGTAATGTAACGGCTGAATGCATCCCTGTGCTACGACTGGATAATCACGCATTCTCGTCTCTCCGTTGTAGAACGATAGTCGTTATTTAGATGTACCATTAATCATAAATTTTTTAGGTTTAATTTACAAAAATTGTTTTGCAGAGAAGACCATCTACCCGAAAGGACTAAACTGATTTTATCAAATGTCTGGGTTTAGGGTTCACATTTGCCATCTATAATCCGTTGCCAGTGCTTTAGGGTCTTCGTTCATGTTCCAAATCCTTAACAGAGGATACTTAAGCCCAGTACTCCCATTTTCCTAAACTACTTACTTTTACATACTTTTATGTTTACATGTAAATAACCAGTCAATACAACCGTGCAAATAGCAGGCCTGCAGTAATTGTTATACAGCATGCAACATGGCGGGCAATTGTCAAAACGATCATATTTTAGGAGGTGTACATTGCTTTTTAACATTAAGTGTATTTCATGCAAAAAGATAGCTATGTCAAACAACACGCATCCACGTACCAAGTATGCATATTATAATTATTCAACACATGCCTATTACGGTTTTATCGTAGATTCCATTTACTTGCTGGAACAAAACAACTGTTGTGGATGACTTACAAATTCCCTCCTTCAAAAATGCTTATCTAACGTTGAGGAAAGATTAACATCTGTAACTAATTGTTTTCTATTATTTCACGAAAGTGCCCAGAATATATTTTTTTATGTTGTGGGAGGATTCGCAAACCACATGTGCACATTTTGAGAAACATAACATTTTAGAATCTGTAAAACCTTATGAGGCATCTGAAATATAAAAAACAGTTTAAATGTAAAATGGTTATAAACGCTGTTTAAATATGAACGGCGTGAACAGGTTGCAAAAAAACGCCCCTGATATTGATTGACAGCTGGTTAGCGCACTTTGCTCAATAACAATTTTTTTCAGTAACAGTTTTTTACAATCAACTGTCTGCATCTAGTCCAGTCGGCAGCGTAAATAGGCCATAAATCTACATTTTATATAAACCGCCAAATATAATTCTTAGGTTACTAATTAAAGATATTTATTTTCGTAGTTGCGTAAAAACGTGATCTGCCCATTTCAAGGGGTGATTTAGGGGACATTCCACCACCCAAGACCCGGCAGCAAGTCATTTTTGTGATGTCGGGGATGGTTTCTCCCACACATAGGGTCAAACACTTTGGCCCTTTTGACATAAATAAAAATGCTGGGCCCCCGGTCTAAAATAGACATAATGCAACCAACGACTCAACTACGTTTACAAAATAAATAAATAGGTTTAGGTTAATATACATAGTAGGTCCATATAACTATATGTGTGAGCTTAATAAACATTAAACAGACATGTGTTACAATATGGTATATAAGTGTGCTTAGCCACGCATAAGCCTAGGCAAAGCATGTGGAGTCCAATAAACAAATGTATATTGCACTGTTATTGCGCCTCACTGCGTCGCTGCAGATGAAAACAAGCAAGTCGTAGATCTTTTTAAAAGTCGTCAAACAAGCAAGCATGTAATTTATAACTCAACTTTCTTTAAAAGCATGTGTTCCTAAAAGGTATAGCTATTACTCTGCATAGTTACATTTGAATTACCATAACTATATATGTACGAAAAAGTCGGCGTTTGTACTTACGCGAAATATCCACGTTTGGCACGAAGTCGAACTGCAGATCCGGCGTAAACCTCTGATTGGATCGCAAAAGCTGTGACGTAGAACTCTATTAACTTTGCGGTCGGCGTACATTTTTGGCTTCAGCCGGTAGGACTAATTGCTTTGGTAGTACTGATTGCGTTAGCTAATGGTGCCTAAATTGTCAAACCAACATTTTCTCTGCCGTCCGCAGCGGCGTCTGTCCTTCACGGTGCCCTGAAGAATAGTTTTCGGGAGGCTGGCGTTTCTTGCTACATGCCCCAACCATGGAAGTTGTATTCTCTTAACAGTCGCCAGTAGAGGTTCTTGTCGGCCCACCAGGGATTTGATCTTGCGCAGCACATATTCATTGGTCTTATGTCTTATGTAGGCGATATGGAGCAGCTTCCTCAAGCACTTGGTCTCGAAGGCTTTAATGTTTTTCTCTGTATGAGCATGGAGTGTCCACGTCTCACAGCCATACATATATATATATAGATGGATAGTACAAGTGTTCGTTAACAAACTGTACATGGTTGTGAAGCTTAAGTTACTATTTCTCCAGATCTTCCCCCAACCTTGCCACTGCTGCCGTTGCTGAGGCGATCCTGATATGTATTTCTGTGGTGCAGGTACCATCCTTACACAAGGTCGCTTCAATATATTTAAAACTGCTGACTTTTGACTTAGACTATGCCCCCTTACTAAAATAACGGCGGCGCGGCGGTGAAAAATGTAAACAGCACCCTCCCGTCTTCCGATGTCACCAGTCGAGCCGAGACAGCGGAGAAGCTGAAATTACGGTTGCGCAGCGGCGAAATTTTTTTAACAGCACCGACGGCCCCGTCTTCCGATTTAATGGTTCTACAGCGGAGTCGTGCTGAAGCCAATGTGAATTTGGTTTGGCCGCCTGTGGCGTGGTTGTGTCGGGCTTTGAGGCAGATCGCAGGAAGGCTTTCAGAATATACCACTGCCCTATTGTAAGCAGTGGTTCTTCTATCGGGATTGACATACATCCAATGTCAGCAGCTGCATTATATACATTCTCCAGAGACTTGATGTAAGACATACGTACGACTATACATTAACCTAATCACATGGGGGCAGCGTCTTGCTCCGCGCTGTAAGGCAGCTTCTTGTCTCCATGCAGTATACATGATTTGTAGACAAATGCCAATTCCCGCGCTAATAATACGTGTCGTCACATTTGTCAACACTGTATGCACTGTATAAATGTCTACGGAAGCCTGGACGTGACACCGACGATCACTCACTCACTCACTCACTCACTCGCTCATTCTGGCTACACAGGAACAGAACTCTGCTTGCTCCAACGATCAAGACGCCACTGTGACGACGGATATCATCTTCCCTCACGGATATGGTGGCGCTTCGTCGTCGAGCGTTTGCCACGGAGAAAGACTCGCGCGAAAAAGACGTTTCGTCATTTCCTGTCTAGATGAGACGTACCACGTGGTTTTTTATGTGGAGTTTAGATGAGTTATGATATGAAGTTGATGTGGTTATCAGCATGGCATATTATTTGGTTGCACAATGCCACCAGAGTTATGGAGTGCATTGTAGGCAGGATGTGCACTATGGGCACTTCCCCCTACTGGCACAACACGGATATCGACAAACAATTTGCCTCGCATTGTTCCTTTTTTTTCCTGACGATAATATACAATTTTGTACCTCAATGAACATTTATAAATGTGCTCAATGTGTATCGTATTCCCATGGGATATTTGACAGACCGGACAAATTGACATGTTGCTGCTCTGTCCCGTGCAGGGCCCCGATCGAGCTCCCGGGGCCTTACCCGAGTGAGACTGCCTCACAATCCAAACTTGCCCCAGGGCTCCAGTACTGTCCCCCAATCCGCCCCTGTGACAATATTTTATTTTTGTATTAGAATCAGCACATTTTTGGGTGGATGGATCATGATCCGTACATTTTTATCCACATTAGAACCAATGAGTGCTGTTTTACTACTTTTCCCATGGGATGAGGGACGGACCGGGTAAATGTAAAGACCACTACCTTTGCTGCTTTTTTTACCAATAACTTTTCATTTTTTGATTGGTGTCAACACATGTGTTGGGTGGGTCCATAATATTCACCCTCATTGAACCTATAAATGCCAGTTTACTTCATTTTGTGATAGGATATGAGACATACCAAATAAAAGCATCACCATTTTTGCTGCTTCATTGAACAATATGATTTTACTTTTTGATCAAAGTTAGCACATTTTTGGGTGGGTCTTAGGACCCGAATTCTCAGAGTTTGAGAAAGCATAACTTTCCGGGGTTGAGGAGACCACGAGATAGACCTCTCGGTGGAAAACTCTGTCCGTACCATCGAAGCACTGGGTAAACATCGGCTCAACAGCTAGAACAAATCGGTGGTCGCTGATAGCACGCTCTCTATCTATGCCCAAGTAAAGAACTCACTGGCCCTCTTCCTGCACCACAGTTCAAGACCAACCAGGCGGGGAATATGTCAATGTTGAAGGATGGTGTAACCCTCTTTTTTATCCACCCTCTTGTAGCAAAGAGACTTCAACATGAATGCCTTTTCGGACATGAAAAACATCCAAACCCGCCCTCCTTGCGCGACATGGGACAACAACGCCACGAAAAGTCCGATCGACTAAGTATCGTGGTGGCGGAAAAAGGTCAGAAAAGACCTTCCGCGTATGTTGATGCACAAGACTCCGACGGTGCTGCTACGGAGAAGAGACACTGCATTGTCCTGCAATTGCAACGAAATGACTACAACGTTCACAACTTCACAGACAGACGAGCTGTTCACTGTATCATCACAGGTCGGTTGCACCGAATCATTCGGAGTTCCTCGAACCAGGCATCGCACAGGCTACATCTTCCTGGTCTAAATAAATTAACTGCTACACTGAACAGTTAATGACGCCAATGAACAACACATAAGACCTTTTATTATCCATGTAAATATATTTTCCCATATGTATTCTGTTTATTAACGCCATAATTCAAATTATTTTAGTCATTTGCTATCTTAGGATTCACTTGACAATCAAATCATCTATAATTACTTTTCATTTGCCAGTTCAATTCATATTACAATTACACGTATAAAATGTTCAACTCAATTACAATCAAGCCACTATGTCGTCAATTACAGATATGGCATGCAGCGTATGGTTAATTATGAAGCATAATTAAGTTAACAAAATTAAGTTTCTGCACATTTATGGGCAGTCATGGTATTGTAGCAGGAATGCGGGTTTAAATCCCGGCATACACGTCACGACGTGACCAATTGTTTGCGACGATTTGTTTGAGGCGTACTCCTATAGGTAGCGCTAAAACTGCTGCAAGTTCGACCTGTTCGAAAATGGCTTTTATTTAAATGAAATTATGTTATTTTCTACAGATGTCCATGTCATCTCAATCGCAACAGGAATCGGATATGGATGAGGCCTGTCGTCATTTCGCTCAAGGAACTCGCCTTCTGGTCTCGGCTGTTATATTGTTTAGAAGTCCCATCAAACAAATAACGCCTCTCCTGCCAGATGTCTATCAATTCTCCTCTAATTCTATATTCAAAGAAAATTTTGCCACCTGCATAATTTCTCCATGTTTTATGGACAATCCCGTGACATCTAAGAAGCTCATGATTGGTTAAGTGCCTCAAACATTTCACAATGCGGTAGTGTTTTGAGTGTACTCTCAAAACACTACTGTTAAGTTCAAAACACTACCCCTATATTTGTTTCCGTGTTTTAAGTTTCTATGTGTTTGGGCCATCTAAAAAGTACGTATCGCTTGGTGGGAGGTCGTGGGGTATCCGGGCAAGCGATACGAAGCTTTACATGGGGTAGGGTATCTTGGCAATAAGGGTTACGTTAAGATTAAAAACAAAGCTATTGACACCAGACTGGTGTTATTAATAAAACTTGTCGTGTCAGTGATAAGTTCACGGGGTGCAAGAGTGCGAGCAGTGTCTCTGTATTTTTAGACTGCTTTATCGTCGGCGGGGGAACGTCCAGATATGTGCTGTCGTAACTTGACTATTAATGTATAACTAGAGAGTAGTAAGCATTATAAACCGTTTATTTGAGAACGAAGAACCACGCCTGCGGCGGAAACCAACTACACACAAAGCGCGCAACAGCGCGCCGTATACACAGAATAGATTATATCCGATGTAACGACTACAGAATGTCAGATTATAACACTCCTTCCTCTTAAGCTTTTAAGTCACTAACTAATGTAATAACATGGAACAGTGTCAGAATACTGAATCAATTAAAGGTCCAGTATTTTTCGTTGTTTGACACACCGGTTTGATCGGTGTAGCACAGGAGACGATGATTCATCAGGAACCACAGTCACATCACTTGGTGCTCGAACAGTTTCATCTGCCTCAGACGGAAGTGACTCTGCTCGAACACACGGCTCCGTAGACAATGAAGGAAGGGTAACACTCACCGACTCTGGAATCTCCGGAACCGTAGGTACAGTCACCTCACCTTCAGCCGTCAGCCGTAGATGGTCTACGTGCACATAGCGACGCTGTGCACGTACTTGCACTAAGTAGGTGAGCGGACCCAGTCGTCTGATGATCTTGCCCGAGACCCATTTCGGAGGACCGCTGCCACGATGATTGCGAACGTGTACTGGATCACCGCTGACCAGGTCTCGAAGCTTCACTCTACTCCGATCGTGTTGCTCTTTTTGTTGCGTCTGTTTCTCCTCCATGTGTCTCTCTAGGTGCGGTTTGAGAAGACTGAAGCGATTCCTTAGTCGACGCGTGAGGAAGAGTTCCGCAGGAGACACACCGGTCACGGTATGCGGAGTGCACCGATAACGCAGGAGGAAATTAGCGAGCCAAATCTCCTTCGTCAGTTGAGTTCCAACAGAGTACTTCCGAAGACTCTGCTTCACAGTCTGCACACAGCGTTCAGCAGCACCGTTCGACGCTGGATGGTATGGAGCCACCCTCGTATGCTTGATGCCGTTCTTGTCCATGAACGTCTTGAACTCGTGTGCGATAAATTGAGGCCCGTTATCTGACACGACCTCCTCCGGTAGACCATGAGACGCGAACATTCCTCTGAGTACCTCAATGGTCTTAGCGGATGTAGTGGACCTCATCGCCACAGCTTCCAACCATTTCGAATGGCTGTCAACCACAATCAGATAGTTCACACCGTCCTTCTCAGCAAAGTCAATGTGAATTCTCTGCCATATGCGTGTGGGCCAAGGCCATGGATGCAGTGGTGCTACGGCTGGCTGATTCTTCACTGACTGACACACTGCACAAACCTGCACCATTGTCTCGATATCATTGTCCATACCTGGCCACCATATGTAGCTGCACGCGAATGCTTTGGTCTGGCTGACTCCACTATGCTCCGAGTGGAGCTCATCTAGCATCGCCTGGTGATAGGCTGACGGAACCAGAACGCGTGATCCCCACAGCAGACAACCCTGTTCAGTTGACAGCTCGTCTCGCTTCGCGAAGAACACTTGTAGATCCTTGTCTGTGTGGTTGGGCCAACCTGTGAGTACATACTCGAGTACTCTTGATAACAGAGGATCGCTGCGGGTTTTTACGGCGATGTCCCTAGCCTTGACCGGGAGATCGTCAACCACTGATACTTCGAATATTGCCGGCTCCTCTGTCGTTGTAGTCGGCAGAGGTAGTCTCGACAATGCGTCAGCGTTGGCGTGATCCTCGGACTTACGGTACTCGATACCGTAGTGGTACGCTTGCAGGATGAGTGCCCAACGCTGCATTCGTAACGCCGTCAACGTTGGCACAGCCGTTTTGGGACCGAAGATTGTGACCAACGGCTTATGATCCGTGATCAATGTGAAAGAGCGTCCATAGAGATACTTATGGAACTTCTTGACTCCAAAGATGATCGATAATGCCTCCTTCTCGATCTGTGCGTAGTTGCACTCACTCGACGAACGGGTCCGTGACGCGAACGCTATCGGCTTCTCATCTCCGTTTTCCATGACATGTGACAGCACGGCCCTGACGCCTGTCGGAGACGCATCCGTAGCCAGTCGCAGTGGCTTACGACAGTCGTAGTGCACCAGCACCTGCTGTGACGTCAGCAGATCTGTGCACTTCTGCATTGCGTCATCACACTCGGGAGTCCATCGCCACTCACGATCCTTCATGAGCAGTAGGTGTAGTGGACGTAACACGGTAGACATGCGGGATATAAACTTAGCGTAGTAGTTGATCAACCCCAAGTACGAACGCAACTCCTTCATGTCCTTCGGCTTCTGAGAATTGGCGATTGCGTCCAATTTCTCAGATGTGGGATGGATGCCTTCCGCATTTATCAGATGACCCAAGTAGTCAACTGATTTCTTGGCAAACTCACATTTCGCCAGATTCACTCGGACGCCACACTTCTCCAGACGAGTCAGTACTTCGTCTAGAAGTTTCAGATGCTCCTACTCCGACTCAGCCGTGATGAGGATGTCGTCTAGGAAGCACATCACATGATCCATGCCCTGCAGGATCTGATCCATCACCGACTGGAAGATACTCGGTGCGCTGCTCACACGGTACGGCATACGCGGGTAGCGATACGTGCCCTTGTGGGTATTCACTGTGACGTAGTGTTGCGACTCGGCGTCCAACTCGAGTTGTTGGTACGCATGGGATAGGTCCAGCTTGCTGAACACCTTGCCACCGGCTAGTGACGCGAAGAGATCCTCCACGTTTGGAAGTGGGTAGTGCTCACGTTCCACATTCGGATTGATCGTGACCTTGAAGTCACCACAGATCCTCACCGTCTTGTTCGCCTTCGGCACTACCACAATCGGAGCCGACCAATCGCTGTGGTCCACCTTCTGGATGATGCGCTCCTTCTCCAACCGGTCCAGTTCGTGTTCAACTTTATCTCGCAGTGCGTAGGGCACCGGCCTAGCCTTATGAAAGCGAGGCTGCACGTCTTCCCTCATGTAGATGTGCGCTGTGTAGCCCTTTATTGTGCCCGTTCCTTCTTGGAATACCTCTGAATGCCCTTTCAGCACTTCCTCCACCGAATGCCTTGCAATTGCGGTGACTGCCAGGATACTCGACCAGTCTAACTTAATTTTTGCCAGCCAGTCTCTTACTAGTAGAGGTGTTTTGTCGCCCTTGACGACCACTGCGGATAACTCAGCTCGTTGGTCTCCATGCCTCACATCCAGAGTGACCACTCCGATGTGCTCGATGACCTCTTGAGTATAGGTGCGTAGAGTGAGGTTGGTGGGTTGTAGAGCGAGATGTGCAAAATGTCTCTCAAGTACAGTGTCTCTGGAATGAGCGACTTAGCTGCACTTGTGTCCACCTGCATTCTCACGGCGTTGCCTCCAATATCCACTTCAGCGAAGATTGGCTGCGCCCCGGCTCCTCCAACGTCACACGTGTAGATTTCAATGTCCGACTCATCAGCGACCACACCGACGTAGCGAACATTCTGGGACTGACTCTTGGTCATCTGACTCTGAGACGTGTTTCTGCGATTATTTCCTCTGCATTTGCGTGCCAAATGTCCCACTTTGTTACAGACGTGACACACTGCCGTCTTGAAGTGACATCTTTCATGATTATGGTCCTCGCCACAGCGATAACACTCATTCCGTCTCGACTTATCAGGCTTGCGTGCAGCACGACCACTTCCGTGACGCGGCGAGTAAGTGACTTTATTTACGGATTCACCAGTGGCCCGTAGACAGACCTCACTTCTGGTCGCCAGCTCCATTGCAATCGCTACTTCTTTTGCTGATTGGAAGGTGAGCTCTTTGGTGGTTAGCAATCGCCTCTGAATGTTCTCATCCCGAAGACCACACACCAGACGGTCTCTCAGGGCGTGCGGTAGGAACTCTCCAAACTCGCCCGTACCACTCAGCTGCTTCAAGGTGATCACGTAGTCTGCCACCGACTCTCCCTCCTTCTGTCCTCTCTGGTAAAATCGGAATCTCTCAGCAATAACCAGACGTTTTGGCGAATAATGCCCCTTTAAGGCATCACATAGTTCAACGTAGGACTTATCCGTCGGTTTCTCCGGCGTCAGGATATCTTTTAGTAGTTTATATGACGTAGGCCCGATCACAGAAAGAAGAACGTTTGCTTTCTTCGTCGAATCGATTCCGTTCAATTCAGACCACTGATCCAGCATCTCTACGTAACTCTCAAAGTCCTCTTTAGCCTCATTGAATTCTCCTAGCTGACCGATGTAGCCTGGCATTATCCTCGTCGCCAGCTGTCGTAACTTGACTAGCCAAATTGCAGCCAGATACCCTTCCGCTTAGTAAAATCAGCTAAAAAGACACAATTTTACTGCCAACAGCTGCTACAATCACATCTAGAAATCTGACTACTCAAATGCACTTATGTCAGAGCAAGTGAATATTGTAAAAAATCATTTCTCAAAAATATAATGCACTTTTTTTCGTCTGTAATCAAGCAGGAAGTCCAACAGTGTGCTGACCCCTTATTTGAGAACGAAGAACCACGCCTGCGGTGGAAACCAACTACACACAAAGCGCGCAACAGCGCGCCGTATACACAGAATAGATTATACCCGATGTAACGACTACAGAATGTCAGATTATAACATGTGCATATTCAAAATGTTGTGGGGGGGGGGGGGTGGACGAAGGTAATAGCTGTGGAGATAGACTTGAGGTTCATGTATAGCTTTGTCCCCCAGAGATCATAAATACACCACTACAACTTAGTAGGCCTAATCATATAATGATGTTAGTGCAATATCGCTGGCTGGATAGATCTAGGTTAGTGAAATGAAACAGATACAAGTACCGGCCTACAAGGCGGTCGTCGGTGTAATGGTTGGGAGCTTAAACAAACCATAAACAAACCCAGCTATTGCCAACCCCAACAATAGTCGATTCCAACCACAACTAATTATAATAATAACCTTAACATGAAATAACAATGAAATTTCACACTAACTATTTAGTCCCGTCATCTGATTGGTTCCAGCTATTATCCTAAGCCCAACCATAACTGACTTCAATCATAACTGATAATACTAATTTTAATCCCCCCTAATGAATAATTATATTTCACACTAACGATTTATTCCCGTCGTCAAATTGGTTCCAACGATTACCCTAACTCGAATCATAACTGGCTCTAACCATAGCTAATAATAATAATAACCTTAATGCATAATGACATTTCACATAAAATAATTTTATTCCCGTCATCTGATTGACTCCAAACATTACTAATTATAATAATAACCTGAATCATAATGAATAGCAATGTATTCCAGTCGTCTGCTTATCATACTAACTATTCCCGTCGTCTGACTAGTTCCAACGATTTTGCTATAACTAACCTTAACCCCAACTAAATGAAACCATAACTAATTATAATTATGGAATTAAACATATTTAATATTTTATGTCATTTCACACTAACTACTTATTTATATTGTCTAATTGGCTCCAACGATCACGAACTCGACCCTAGTGTATAGGATGATTCCCAAAGGTGACTAATTGGCTGGTAAGATTGGAAATGGGTAGTGTTTTGAACGTACGGGGGGGGGTAGTGTTTTGAACTTAACAGTAGTGTTTTGAAAGTACGCTCAAAACACTACCGTAGTGTTTTCAGCGGGGTAGTGTTTTGAGCTTCCTACACCGGCATATACGACTCGCCGACGAGTATTTGTCTGTGGCGATTTCTTTATCGGCATACACGTCACGCCGCGAGGAACTGTCTGCTACGATTTGTCTTTAATATCAAACATGTTTGATATTCTACTACGTGATAAAGACTGGTTAAAGACTGCCCTCAAGACAAGCACCGCGTAGCAAGGGGGCGTACACGTCACGACAAATCGTCGCAAACGCGTGTAAGACACTAAAACCCAGTCGCGCTGTGACGTGTGTGCCGGCTTTATGAACAGTATTCCAAAAACGCCCAGTTTCTCCCAAAATATGGTTTTTGTAATATAATTTAAAAAAAAAAAAAAATACACACGTGAACCAGCCACAGGCTAAACATGATCACAAACTAAAGCAGCTAGTTCAGGTTATGTGGTTGTCAGCGTGGTGTGTTTGGTTGCATAATGTATTAGAATTTGGGATGTACCTTATAGACACCTTCTCCCACTGGCATAGCACGGATATCGTTGACAACCGGCTTACCTTGCACTCGTCCTTTCTTATTGCTGATGATAATTAACTAAATGAACACGTGCTCATTGAGATAAATAATAATTATTGATAACTGTGTAAAATTTAGTAATATTTTAATTGTGTGGTTAAAGAAGGGATCCATACAGCCATTCATCAGACCCCATAGTCCTTGGCTCATTGGTTTCTGATCACAATGTAAAGCCCATGTACATAACGAGTTTTGACACAAAAATACGACAAACATCTGCCAAGAACTGTTACAGTTGTTGGCAGAACATGTATTGGTTATTGGCATCATTATATGGAAACAAAAGGCAATTGTGTGGGCCTATATCCCTAAAGGAGTTATTACAATTAAACCATTTGCAATAACAATAACGCACATGTGGTTTACTCAGAATGTATTTTAAACTGAGAGATTATAGTGAAATCTCACAGTTCCCGACGGCTGAAATAAATCCGCCTGGATAATCGAGGCTAACCGTACAGTTGTGCCCTCTTGCTAAATCCACCGTGTGGCGCCACTGTTATCGGAGCCCTACCTGGGTAATACCGTAGTTACGGGCAAAATTAGACCAAGACATTTTTTGCACCGAAAAAGCACGGGCAGCGTATTGATTGATTTACGCATCGTAATAGCGTAACAGGGAGCACAATATCGTAATGATTACGCCAAAATCGTAAGGGTTGGCATTTCTGGAACCAGTCGTTTCCTGTATTTCACTATTTGTCTGACAGATGCAACAACAGCGAAGTGCAATATCTTCTTGTGTTTATTACTGTTTAAAACAACAGGTACAGGAAATACATTATGTACGAAAACTCTACTCTATCTCCTTTTGTAAAGCTGCTTCTAGGGCTGTCTCGAGGCAACGACGAACACGTTGTGAAGCGTGACTAGCTGCCTGCCCGGTGAATTCTCCGGATAAGCAATAGGACCATTAGAACAATCCCGACATGAAATAATCTACAGTTCACGGACACAATTTTGTTTTAAAAACTTGTTTACACATTCATAGACACCAATTCACACCTGTTTAGGTTCGCTTCACCTGTGGCGTGTCCGTGCTTACGAACACAGCCATGGATACAAAACATTCGCCAGGGTTTCGCTCTTGAAACCCTGCAGTACAACTGCACGCACAAGACAGCGGTAAGTTGTCGCCTAATTCCCGTCGGCAGTCCCTATACAGTTACTTTGCCGTGCCCAACTTGGTTCTTCAACATTATCGCTACATCAATACATAAAGAATATTGTAACACACCCCCGATGCTTGACCACTAAGCGCGCCTAGATTGTTGATCATACCGCTGTGATGACTTTTGAAAGGATTACGGTCATATCCCGTTTTACTATCGATTTGCTTCAAATAGAGCCCAATAAAATGGTAATAAAGTAAATAAGTATATTCTTGTATTCATCATCCAACTGTTCGATATAGGTATATTTTACACATTGGTAGAAGGTGCCACGTTGTCAGATGAGGCCCTAAAACCGTAATACGCTACCTATCGGAGCGGTCTGGGGTGAACACTTTGACCTTGAACATCAATTTGGGTTGCCTAATAGATGTTTCTCCAAAATATTTCACGCTGAAGGACCAACCGAGTTTTTATTGTGCATTCCATGGGCAAACATATGCTTAACAATCACTATCAAGAATGCTCAGTAAATAATTACTAATATACATCATGAGCGTGTATACACAGAATGCAAACTGCATAATTCCTTACACACAGCTAACACCATTGGCCTTACAAGGGAATCAAAAAGTATTGATTGAATGTCAGCACGAAGCTCCAACTTCGCAGATTTTCAGAATGAAAACATTGTTGTTTGTTTGATCATACAAATGTTATTTCATAGTTGGCCTGGGAGCCAATCATCGTCTCTACCCGTAACATTGGCAGGCCGTAATGAGGGGCCAATGCTGCCACCTCACGGCGCCTGGATAATCGAGGCTAACCGTACAGCTGTGCCCTCTTGCTAAATCCACCGTGTGGCGCCACTGTTATCGGAGCCCTACCTGGGTAATACCGTAGTTACGGGCAAAATTAGACCAATACATTTTTTGCACCGAAAAAGCACGGGCAGCGTATTGATTGATTTACGCATCGTAATAGCGTAACAGGGAGCACAATATTGTAATGATTACGCCAAAATCGTAAGGGTTGGCATTTCTGGAAACAGTCGTTTCCTGTATTTCACTATTTGTCTGACAGATGCAACAACAGCGAAGTGCAATATCTTCTTGTGTTTATTACTGTTTAAAACAACAGGTACAGGAAATACATTATGTACGAAAACTCTACTCTATCTCCTTTTGTAAAGCTGCTTCTAGGGCTGTCTCGAGGCAACGACGAACACGTTGTGAAGCGTGACTAGCTGCCTGCCCGGTGAATTCTCCGGATAAGCAATAGGACCATTAGAACAATCCCGACATGAAATAATCTACAGTTCACGGACACAATTTTGTTTTAAAAACTTGTTTACACATTCATAGACACCAATTCACACCTGTTTAGGTTCGCTTCACCTGTGGCGTGTCCGTGCTTACGAACACAGCCATGGATACAAAACATTCGCCAGGGTTTCGCTCTTGAAACCCTGCAGTACAACTGCACGCACAAGACAGCGGTAAGTTGTCGCCTAATTCCCGTCGGCAGTCCCTATACAGTTACTTTGCCGTGCCCAACTTGGTTCTTCAACATTATCGCTACATCAATACACGACTACAACGACGTCTCGACTGGTCGAGTCCAGTCTGCAGATGTTACACGCGGGTGATGGTTTACAACTGACAACATCCCCGCAAGTCACACTTAGAATATCACTACACTGTAAGTCATTCGTTGGATGCACCCGTTTGTATCAGCGTCATACCGTTTACTACCTGACGTCCACGTCGGGTACCAAGACAACATATCCATACGACTTAATACCTGACGTCGTCATCGTGTTCCAACTGAACATAACATACCCATCCCGCACCGGAGAAAGTTATAAATTTGTAATTTGACCATAATCGATTAGTCGCATTGGTTTGTAGTCTCAAAACTCTTACAGCATCACTTATGTGTGGGTGGTGGTTTGGTCGTCAACATGTATCGCGGGAAAATAAATTGATAGTGGCATCACCTATTGAGTGGAACAGATATTAATGCACATCAACAATTCTGGGTGGCATGATGTGTAACGTCTTAGTGATTGCCAAGTCCCACACCACGTATACGAAACACTCAAATTTATTGGGGACAATTGAACTGATAAGACCACCTGACACAAGACACCATTGCCCCCTGGGCCTCACAACCTTTTATCGAGTCTTATGATTTTAAAGAAAAAGGCACACTTCACTCGCTTTCCCTCACCGGTGTATACTGTAACACGGATTAACAATATAATATTATGTATATATGGCACCTGCACACAAACTAGACTATCATAATTGTACACAAAAGAAAGCTAAACTGTTCATCTTACAAGTTATGTACACGGCACAACAGTAAGCAGCAGCATCATTAGGAAGCAGACGTACATGCACTGAAAACAACCCCGATATTCTGAGTGAGGTAACTGCCAACCAAAATATTTACCTCGCAGTGACATTTCTCCGTACACCACTGCGACTGTGTATGGCAAGTCCTTGTAGGAGAACATAACAGTACCCCGACTACGTGACAGTATATGCAAAACAACAAGCATTCGCATCAAGTATGTACACGACTTGTTAGGAGCATACAAAATGTGGTCACTTTTAACAGATAAATATATACTACACATATCCTTAGGACGTCCTTCGTGTGGCATCACGTACGCAGAATTCATAGAAAATTACAAAAATGTGTCGCACTGTCAGCAATAACTGCGTGAACAGAGGAATTAGTCAGGATATCTAACGCAGCTTTCCTCTGTGTACTGGGAACGCTTCTGGTCATTAATAAGAGATTTCACAAATTATCACATCTGATTGGAGTTCCTTCACAGTGCAGCCATATTAACAAACCAATGACAATCATCACCAAATATATTTCTCACACAATCCCACGGTTTGGGTCATATATGTATATAAATATGCACAGAGTTTTCATAAGACTCTTCCAGAAGTTGTATGTATATTTGATGTTCGTATTTGGTGTATACATATTTTAGGCTAAACATTGGCTTATACATATATATACCTAACCTAATCCATTGCTTTACCAGTTAATGCTATAATTATAACATTTTGTACACCATTATAGCTTATATAGGTAGCGTATATCAACCGAACCTTGTGGACTTGAAATGTTTAAATAGTTTGTATTTAAAGATGAAACGTATTTGATCAATTATTAGAATTTGAACACAAAACATATGACTTCAACTCTGCCAAGATAGATGCTTCAGTTAAAAAAATTATAAATAGAATCTTGTGTGACGTTTTAAAATGTTTTTTTTCTTCAAAACCCACAAGTAAGGTTTTTCTTGAAATTCTTGCCAGTGTCTAAAAATACATACTAAAATGAGTTGTTCACTTTTTACTGAACATTCTTCAGGATAGTTCGTTTTCAAATTAGAAACTTTCATATCCAAGAATCATGTTAAATTACCTGGTAGAGGCTTTCGTTGACGTGTCACGCCGACTTCATCAGTACCTATGACGCTGAATGACGTCATCGTACACGTGAGGCAGTTCGTAATTGCCCTCGTTTCTGTTGATGGGTGTTTTGGTTTTTCTGATCCAGATCTGATCCTAGGTACTGATGAAGTCGGCGTGACACGTCAACGAAAGCCTCTACCAGGTAATTTAACATGATTCTTGGATATGAAAAATGAAAGTTTCTAATTTGAGTTGTTCACTTGATGTCAGAAAGACACCATTCCAAAAACACTATTTAAAACAAAATTGAAAATGAGTTGTACATCACAGACAAACTGTTAGTTTGTGGTACAGTAAATCGGGACACTAGAATCCTCCAAACGAATCATTCAAATTTCCTGACCAAAGCAATTACCCTGTTTGTCACGTAAGACACAATTAGTGTTGTTATCAAAACAATTTCAATGAATAAATATGTCCATCAACTTTGTTGTCAAGTGAACTGATGGATCCATTACGCCACCATTTACAGAGCAATCAGATTCAACATGTTTACGGAGGCTACTGCAAATGTGGCACGGTCGGACATTGTTGTATTTTTTGTGGAAGTTTCAAAATTTGCCATTGATTAATGGTCCTCAATGGTCTTAGGGTTCATTCTTACAAATAAATTGATTGTTCATAATGATACACACATGTTCTTCTACTGTTCCAAGGGCCGCCAATAAGTTGATGATGTTTTATGTAAATTGCAAAAATGCAAACAATTCAGATTTATGTAATAAACACATGTAATTTACGAATATTCGGGTCAATATTTGACAACTGGACAAAACTGTGTCGCCAACATTTAACACTGTTTTAATGCATTGAGTATGCATAGGGTGTTTTAATTATGCATGGTATATATTTCCACATGTATGTTATCACTGGACGTTTTTGTCTTTTGGAAATTGTCAAGTGCCAACGAAATATGACCGACACTAGTATCCCCCTACTGAAATTGCGTGTTGCCAATGACATAGCGGCTCAATTGCCAGCTAGTATTCGGCTTGTATGTATTGATGAAACACATGATGATACATTACATAGGACTGTCAGGAACTCTCCTACTAAAACCTGTGCATGATTTTGGAAACAAAGCTTATTTTTAAACATAAAATCATGTCGCCAATATTTGTCATTAGCACAACGTTGTATTTAAATGCTACCTCAGAAATCATCAGACAAACAATGTTATTTACTAGATATTATACAATAACATACAGGCAAAATTTGTTAACGTATTTGAATTTTTTAAGGAGACCAAAAAACCTTATTTTGACCAGTTGTCAAATATTCACCCACTCCGCACAGAGGATGGGCATTTTTGCTTGTAGAATTCCAATCAGAAGCGCCAAATGAGGATACATTTATCGAAATGTGGGTCAGTAACACCAACGTAAATCATACTCGGTGTTAGCGTGGTTAGAAAAACTGTGCCATTTACTGGAAATGTGACCTCAGACAGCTTACACATTTGGATCCAAGACAAGACACGTACCTCAAAATCACCCAAAATATTTTTAAAAATCCACACCACACAAGACGAAGTGATATATAAAAATCAGGTGTCATAAAATGTTTACGAAAGACAATGACCTTGTAAACATGCAACCGGTGATATAGCAAATAGCCTTTTGAGATTGGTGTCATTAAACACGTTTCTGAATCCTGGCTGTTATGGCTACCGTGCCACTGACAGCGGATAGAGTTTGATGTGGTGATGAGACCAGTCAGCCCACTTAGCATGCTTGAAATCACCGATGAACAATTGCTGTGTCTACAGTAACACAAGCACAGTTTCAAGTACAGACAGGCTACCGACCAGGTATCACCTACGACTAGACAGTGATTGGATGATTAAATCACCAGACACCGACCAATGACGAGACGAATCCCGCGTCACATGACCCAGTTGCCATGCGGGCGGTCGTGCAGCGGGACTCAACCGAGCATGATGCTGGGGCCCATGCGTGTCTCGTTGAGTGGCATGGCCTGTAGGACCTCATCCAGGAGTTGTAGCGGGCGGTGTAGCTGCACCTCGATCCAGCATGGCGTCTCCTTGATGCTGTGGCGGGGGTAGTCGGGGCCCCAGCCTTTCACGAAGCTCAGACGCAGGATGCACAGTCGGCGCAGGTCGTCCACTCCGATGCCAGCCGCCGCAGACAGACCTGCACGACGCAGCAACAATAACATTTATTTATGTAGAGCTCGATCAATTGAGATTGCTATCGGGCGATTTACATAAATGTTATCATCGAATTACACAATTATATTATTTCTAAAAACTAATTCTGAAATGTAGATCAAATCTTTTAAATAGTCTTTCCACAATTAAAATGTATAAACTTTTCAAAACGATATCATATGTATTAAAAAATAAACAATTATTAATTAAAATATAACAATAAAACAGTATAGAAATAAACGCATTTTAAAACAGTTCATATCTGCATATTATAGAAGTACTACTCTGAAAATGGGTGCTTTTAAAACAGGATAGTTTTCATCAGGCAGCACAACAAGTTGAAAATTCAGTCATTTACAGACAAGTTCTGTATTATTGGATTTGTTCATTATCTAAATCTGACAATATCATACATATAAATTTGATTACAGTCATCACCAGCCTAGCCACTGTCTGTACATTGTTTACAGCTTCCTGGTCACTACCAGATATATGATAAAATACTAATATTGGAAACAGATGCAAACAAATAAGTTTTTTGGGGGAATTGACCTGTTTCTGACTGAATCTCAACAGATCCTTATTATAAAAACATTAATGTCTCTCTAAAACCACAGTAACGGACAAAATGAGTACCATAAATTGCAATTGTAAAAAATTAAAGCAATGTTATATAATAACAATTGGTAATTAGCACAAATATGCATCAAACAATGTTATGATGTTTGCTTGCATACCGATGGCTGGTGCGATGCCGCCGACACTGGCAATGCCCGGTATGCTGCCAGACACAGCTGCTGCCTGGGCTGCAGCTGCTGCTGTTGCTGTAGCTGCCTGCTGCTGCATCTGTCGATGGCACTGTCTCAGATCGAACACCTACAACAGGGACCAATCTCACTCACCACCCATGATCACCACACACATAACACCTACAGCAAGCAGCAGTCTCGCTCACCACCCACAATCACTGCACACATAACACCTACAGCATGCAGCAGTCTCGCTCACCACCCACGATCACCGCACACATAACACCTACAGCAAGCAACAGTCTCACTCACCACCCGTGATCACTGCACACATAACACCTACAGCAAGCAGCAGTCTCGCTCACCACCCGTGATCACTGCACACATAACACCTACAGCAAGCAGTAGTCTCGCTCACCACCCACGATCACCGCACACATAACACCTACAGCAAGCAGCAGTCTCACTCACCACCCGTGATCACTGCACACATAACACCTACAGCAAGCAGCAGTCTCACTCACCACCCGTGATCACCGCACACATAACACCTACAGCAAGCAGTAGTCTCGCTCACCACCCACGATCACCGCACACATAACACCTACAGCATGCAGCAGTCTCGCTCACCACCCACGATCACCGCACACATAACACCTACAGCAAGCAACAGTCTCGCTCACCACCCACGATCACCGCACACATAACACCTACAGCAAGCAACAGTCTCACTCACCACCCGTGATCACTGCACACATAACACCTACAGCAAGCAGCAGTCTCGCTCACCACCCGTGATCACTGCACACATAACACCTACAGCAAGCAACAGTCTCATTCACCACCCACGATCACTGCACACATAACACCTACAGCAAGCAACAGTCTCACTCACCACCCGTGATCACTGCACACATAACACCTACAGCAAGCAGCAGTCTCACTCACCACCCGTGATCACTGCACACATAACACCTACAGCAAGCAACAGTCTCACTCACCACCCGTGATCACTGCACACATAACACCTACAGCAAGCAACAGTCTCACTCACCACCCGTGATCACTGCACACATAACACCTACAGCAAGCAGCAGTCTCACTCACCACCCGTGATCACTGCCCACATAACACCTACAGCAAGCAACAGTCTCACTCACCACCCGTGATCACTGCACACATAACACCTACAGCAAGCAGCAGTCTCGCTCACCACCCACGATCACCGCACACATAACACCTACAGCAAGCAGCAGTCTCGCTCACCACCCACGATCACCGCACACATAACACCTACAGCATGCAGCAGTCTCGCTCACCACCCACAATCACTGCACACATAACACCTACAGCAAGCAACAGTCTCACTCACAACCCGTGATCACTGCACACATAACACCTACAGCAAGCAACAGTCTCACTCACCACCCGTGATCACTGCACACATAACACCTACAGCAAGCAGCAGTCTCGTTCACCACCCGTGATCACTGCACACATAACACCTACAGCAAGCAACAGTCTCATTCACCACCCACGATCACTGCACACATAACACCTACAGCAAGCAACAGTCTCACTCACCACCCGTGATCACTGCACACATAACACCTACAGCAAGC
The DNA here is from genome assembly GCA_963995525.1 of Escarpia spicata. NCBI lineage: Eukaryota > Metazoa > Annelida > Polychaeta > Sabellida > Siboglinidae > Escarpia > Escarpia spicata. The sequence continues at coordinate 40,915,450 of OZ023208.1, read as the reverse complement.
AGCAGTCTCACTCACCACCCGTGATCACTGCACACATAACACCTACAGCAAGCAACAGTCTCACTCACCACCCGTGATCACTGCACACATAACACCTACAGCAAGCAGCAGTCTCACTCACCACCCGTGATCACTGCACACATAACACCTACAGCAAGCACCAGTCTCATTCACCACCCACGATCACTGCACACATAACACCTACAGCAAGCAACAGTCTCATTCACCACCCACGATCACTGCACACATAACACCTACAGCAAGCAGCAGTCTCACTCACCACCCGTGATCACTGCACACATAACACCTACAGCAAGCAACAGTCTCACTCACCACCCGTGATCACTGCACACATAACACCTACAGCAAGCAGCAGTCTCACTCACCACCCGTGATCACTGCACACATAACACCTACAGCAAGCAACAGTCTCACTCACCACCCGTGATCACTGCACACATAACACCTACAGCAAGCAGCAGTCTCACTCACCACCCGTGATCACTGCACACATAACACCTACAGCAAGCAACAGTCTCACTCACCACCCGTGATCACTGCACACATAACACCTACAGCAAGCAACAGTCTCACTCACCACCCACAATCACCGCACACATAACACCTACAGCAAGCAGCAGTCTCACTCACCACCCGTGATCACTGCACACATAACACCTACAGCAAGCAGCAGTCTCACTCACCACCCGTGATCACTGCACACATAACACCTACAGCAAGCAGCAGTCTCACTCACCACCCGTGATCACTGCACACATAACACCTACAGCAAGCAGCAGTCTCACTTACCACCCGTTGTCACTGCACACATAACACCTACAGCAAGCAGCAGTCTCACTCACCACCCATGATCACTGCACACATAACACCTACAGCAAGCAGCAGTCTCACTTACCACCCGTGATCACTGCACACATAACACCTACAGCAAGCAGCAGTCTCACTCACCACCCATAAGTGGTCAGCTTACGTCAACTGCCACCATTGAACAGTCCCGTTCAATTTGTTCTTAGAACGACCACCACAAAGTGATTATACAATCAATCATCAATTAGCTTAGCCAAACCGATGATTGATTATGATTCCCAACACTAGCCACAAGGAGGAAAATGTTTACATATATGTAGTAAGTACCTTGATGTAGGCGCTGGGGTAGATCTTGTGGACTGCGTCGCCTGGTGCGCGGCCCGCTTCCCGGTCGAGGTAGTAGCTCTGTACAAAGACACTGTGGTCACTGAGACAGCGGATCCACACGTCTCCCTCTCCCCGCAGGTCCAGCAGCACACCCTTACCTATGTGTAGTCTACAACACAACAACTGTATGGTGAGACTCTGTACAGAGGGTGTCAGGCCATGCATGTCTGAGCATTGTGTAAAAGAGCAACACCAGTTTTACAATGACATCGGTGTCATCCATGGAAGTCAGATTGTTGGAAAGCAGTGGGTGATTGAATTGACCCACCTGAAGATTTCAGATTTTGAGACAGAAAACATCAAAGGTAGATATTTATGTTTCAAATTGCATACTATTCAACCCAAATGCTTTATTCAAACTGGTAGAAAATTGTGCTTTGTTGTATCTAAAATTGCGAACAAAATTATACTTTCACTTCTGCGAATGTATTTTGATTTTCCTCAGTTTTGTGAATTTTACATTACAGTCCAATCCATTGCAGCCTGTCGGTGTTTTTTCACAAAATAATTCCTTCCTGATACCGATCGCGCCATGCAATTGTTTCAATTGTTGAACAATCGAACTAGTCGCACGACACAATTGTTGGACAAGCAAACCGATTGTGGCATGATCATGGAGTGGAGACTGGGGCACTTGAAGACACTATGTACAGTTGATGACATTACTTACCTGGCTCTCTCACTGGCGTCTGTGCGGTGTACATTAGACAGCTGTCCGATACAGAACCTGTCAGCACTAGATGGGTCGGTGTAGCCATCCACAGTGACTGTGGTGCAGTTGGAAGGCACCTTGAACGTCTCTCCCACCTGCTGGTCCAACTCAAAATACGCAATAGTGCACCAGAACTCAGGCGCTGCAAACAAACAAAACAGTCTTTTAAGGCACGCCAGAATCATATTGCTTTCGTCTTACATGCTCATAAATAGTACTGTAATGTCTGGACACTGTATTTTTCGGACACCTAAAAATCCAGAAGAATAATTATTTATTGCAGCGTATGTTTTCGGACACCTTTATCAACTGTGAGATTCACACTGCATGTTTTAGGACACCCTAGAAATATTTTGTGGTACTTATAAATATTTAATCAAAAGTGAATATCCAACATAGATCACACTAGCACAAACACTGGATGTCATGTTTGTGTTGTGTGACACCACCTGGTGAATGAAAACGAAAGTATCGCCATGTAGCATGGGACAGTGGAGTAGTTTTGGGAACCAATGAAAACGGGTATACACCCTTGTAGGCTTATTAGAATGCAAAATTTTACTTATTTTTTCGAATCTCAAATATTTACAAACATGGCACTTGTTAACAGTACAAGGACCATGGTATCGTTCAAGTATTAAGCAGGATTAGCAACCACATTTAAGCGTCAAATGTTGGTGCAAACTCCAACGCAAATGCCAAGTTGGCGTGTGCTACGTGACAGCTTTTGCGCAACACACAGAAGTAAATGTGATATTTATAGTAAACTTTGGCATTCGTATCTGAGAAATTGTTATTCTGTGTGTGCATTAATAATGCATTATTTTGTACATGAGTTGTTACACTAATTGCACAGTAACTATAGAAAGTAACAGCTCACCCCCTTCTGGGAATATACGCGAATGTGGAAAGTTGCGTTTGAAATACATATCAGCACATTTTACGATTTTTTATGATTTGCTTTCACAACAGCAATGATGCCGAGGCAGAGGTGCTACCCCAGTCCAGTTAATTCCTCAGGCTTAGTTTTATATTTATTTATTTACTTGGTTAGCTTTGTAGGTTCTAAATTATATATATATATATTCGCAGCAATTTCCCAATGTAAGACGGTTTATTGGAGTTAATCATAGAACTGCTCACTGAGTATTTTTGCAATTGTTGTTTTGCTTCAATGTTGGATTTGGAGCAACCCTATTTTTGAGTTGATGCCTGATCTGGAGCTCATGTTACGCACTTAAATATGGTTGCTAATCCCCTCTGTTGACTAAATTGAACCAACTTACGTGGCAAACTGGACACAGGTTGAGGGTTCAACTCATGGTGGATCTGATTATTGGTGTTATTCCCTGCAAGCACCACACATCTGACATACAGGAAGTGGACATCATCATGAAACAGATATCTTTGATGTGAACAATTACATTATTGCGAGATTGCTTTTAAGCAAGGACAAAGGAATAATTGTGCCTTTATAATAAAAAACAGGACCTACAGACAATGTTGTAAATTCTTATCAGATGTTGTAAAATTCATACTTAGCACAAAACAGCTTAGCTCCCCATTTACATCACACAATCAACCCCAGTAAGTAAATCTCCACGCAATTAAAATAAAAGTGTCATCCCCAGAATGGAAGTGTACTTAAAGAAGAAAAAAAGTTGTCAATTCAAAAGTAAATCATTTGTGCCTAAATTATTGTGTTTGCATTTTTTGTGTCTCTAAATGTGATAGTCAATCCAAGTGTCTCCAAATTGTTGCGCCTGAATGTCCTTTTAGTGTTCTAAAGGTGGGTTTACGTGAGGTGATGTCATCATTACTACGAGCTGATGCATGTGACCAGTTAGCAGTGTGATTATCCCATGTAAACTACTTGTTGCCACTACATATTGCAGCAAGGTTGCGTGAAAAGAACCGATCCCAATTTGAATATTGCTGCAATGTTGTGTGAAAAGAACCAATCCCAATTTCAATATTGCTGCAATGTTGTGTGAAAAGAACCAATCCCAATTTCAATATTGCTGCAATGTTGTGTGAAAAGAACCAATCCCAATTTCAATATTGCTGCAATGTTGTGTGAAAAGAACCAATCCCAATTTCAATATTGCTGCAATGTTGTGTGAAAAGAACCAATCCCAATTTGAATATTGCTGCAATGTTGTGTGAAAAGAACCAATCCCAATTTCAATATTGCACCGAGGCTGTGTAAAAAGAACCAATCCCAATTTGATGCGACATCACATGTGATATAAAATGGACTTAACCTTTTCTAAAGACGCAACTATCGCCTCATTGTGGTAATGATACTGCCTCATGTAAACCATGCCTTAGTTGCCCGACTTTTGAAACGGCAGGTACTCACAAATTGTGTTTTCACTCATCTGCCCGGTGTAAGTGGCTGTGTTGTTGCCTGACCAAGTGGTGGTACTGCCTACAAGATCCAACAGTCGGTGGTCACATTACGACAATCAGATTCTACCACCTGCTACACACGTCGGTCTAACTTATCCAACATCTCACAAAACAATCTAAGACTCCGACAAGCTATTTGATGTTGGTGTATGTGCAACATTGGTTAAGAAGTTTGTCAACAGCTGATTGACGCCAATTTTGAAGTTGACGCCTGATCTGGCATTAGCATTCGGTGGTTAAATATGGTTGCTAATGCTCTCTATAGTAAGATGTTTGAGATCCTAAGTTCGTAAAGTCCAGGAAAATGTGGGTATTGGCTCAAACCACCACCTCCCTACATAAATATGGTGGGTGGGACTTCAAATTTTGAGACATTCAGAACGGCTTCCAAAACTACTGGAATCAACCGATGTAATATAGTTGCCCGATATTCACAGCAGCATCAATGTGCGTTAATATATGTTCCAATTAATAGGTGGCGCTATTGTACCAACTTATTTTCTCCAAGATACGTATTACGACCAGCCCACCCACCACCCAACTGTTCCTAATACTATATTTCCACACTTTGTGATTTTATGCGACCACCCGTTACCTTGGCTTAGCTAACACTCACTGGCAGGGGGAAACTGAGGGATGGCTGCTGCCTGCTGTGGTTGTTGATGTGGCTTTGGCTGCTGTGTTGCTCCCGACATATGACTGAAACCCTCTGTGATTGGCTGTGGCGGCATGGCTGCAAGACAACAAACCGTGCATGTTGGTCTTCCATACTACAACCGTTGCTAGAGAGACATGCGTAATCATTAACTATACTAAAAACTCCTTCCTTAACCCTTTAGACACTACAATTTTTAATGAAATGCACTCCAATTCCCCACAGTGCTCATATATGTTCAAAATTTTTTTTTTTCTCAAATGAGGCTAACTGAACAACTGTCAATATAAAGCTATATAATGATGATATAGCATATTCATTCTTTTTAGTGTACATGCCCTAATTAGCATACACCCCCTTTTTCCTAATCCAGCAGGGCCTGATGTTGGTTTATGACTAAAAAAAAGGTAAAACTGATCACTGGATCCATCATTTGTTGTAATTCCCTGACAACCATTGACAATATCAGAAAGAAAGTTCCGCCTGTATCCACAGCCTTTGCAATGTTCCAGTATCCTTTTGACAGCAAAATCACCATCACATGGATGTATAAATCACCTCCAGTTAGCTTCAGTTATGTTGATGTGTGTCATCCCGTCTTAACTAAACTTGAATGTATGCAGAGGAAGGCATGGCCTACTCTCTGACTTTGTCCGTGTCTTAGCTCCACTGTCAGGCAGATTGTTTGTCTTCTGCTGTCCACTGCTAACTTATCTCTCCTATGTGAAATAGTTTTAACTATTTGGCAACCATAAATAATTGACAAAATTGTGTTTTCTAATTCAGAATGACATGCGCGTAAATGGTGCTGTTTATAAAAAAAACGGATATGAACGATCTAGTGGAGCCACATAGTGGAGTACAGTAGAAGTACAGTAAAAATTACACATAATTTTCACCATGTGGCGCTACCATTTTGTCATTGTCACACTGGTTTGAGAAACAGAATTTTTGTAACTTTAAGAATACTTCACCAGCATGTACGCTAAAAAGAATGAATAATAAATATATATGGTAATTCAGCTTATCTGTGCGTGGTTTCTGGCAGTTGGAGATCATGACAGATTGACCAGTTCAAAGGGGGCTAAGGGTTCATTCCTTTAGTTACACAGGTTCATTGATGTTCATGTTTCCACTGTGTGAAAAGATTAACTATGATATGCTGTTGGTATATAATAGTTACAAGAGTGCAGACGTTTACACTAATCATCAAAAAGATCATAACATTAGGTAACTTGTAAAACTGTGAATATCCTTATGCTGGATATAGAGCGAGTTCACGTTTTGAACAGTTTTATGATTTCTGACAGGATCCGGTCAAGAATAATTTAATAATTTATCTAATCATTTCACCAAAATGAAATAACATGTTTTAAAAGTGAAACCTGCCTTACACAAGACACAACCAATGAATTTGTGCCATATGTAAATCAAGCATCAAACACAATTATTATAGGCACAGCTGCTGGACCTGCAGATGTGTGCACTATCTGCAGATTTATGAGTATCTGCAGATTGCACAGATCCAGCACCTGCTTCATAATGTTTCCACTGAATTTCAATAGAGTTTGATCAAAAATAATTACACAGTTTGTCCAATGATTTCACCAAAAATAAATAACAAATTTATACAAACGAGCCAGCATTTCATAGTTGATACTAGATGGGTTTTATTTGTCTGTGGTGTATTTGAGCTTACCTGGTCCAACCTGAGAGGGGACACCAGTCGGTGAATGTGGAGACATTGGGGTGCCTGGTGAGAGCGGGCCAGTCTGAGACTGGGGCGACATGAGGTTCTGCCCCAACATATAACCCCCACACCCCGGCCCACCCATCAACATACTGTTTGGTAGCATCCCCGGCGAACTTGCCATCCCTACAAGCAAGCACGCCATAATTGATGTATCCAGTACATCGCGGTTTGCGTACGTCACTATTAAACATTTTGCTTGTCACCTGTGTAAGACTTTACCTTTTGCCACCAATGTTGATAACAGGGATACACGTGAATTACATTACTATTGCTACATGACCCCTCATAAATCAAACATTCCCGCACACAGTTATCATGTTTAACTCTACAGGTGGCCACTGGGCCGAATTCGGCCCGTGCGATCAGTGCAAAACTGCTCCCGGCCGATTTTCGGCCCGATTTAGTACCACTCTTTTCAAAAAAATTTCGTTTCCGTCACCAGCAACTGACAGGGGAACGCGAGGTATCATTGGAAAGCTGAATTATTCTTCTTCCTGTGGCATTTTTATCAATGAGTTGTATCGCGTCATGATTCAGTAATAGCAAATCACAACCAAGCTTTAAAATGTTGTAGTAGTAGATGCCCAAATATGGCCGATTTTACTACGCTCTGCGTCAGGATTTTATATTCCCATTCATATGGTCTAAACAGGGAAATGGAGGTACCGATGGAAAGCCCAACGATTGGTCTATCCAAATAAATTTACGTCAATGGTCAACCAATCAGCGCATGGCTCTAAAACGTCTTCTTGTTGACGCTGGTTTCATTCCATCACAACGAAAGTCCGTCATGTTTTTTGTCTCGCTTCGATTATATAAGCTGAATTATTTCAAATGTCCGCGGCAATTTATCAGCAAAATACATGACAGTATTTGTGACCCCCGACAGCAAAATCAGTTGGAAGTCGCAAATAGAGATTATCGGCTACGGGCGCATATAATGGCACAGGTCAAAATTTTCACTTTTCATGTTTTGACATTTTCGAGCACTAAATGTACGATCTTTGTTTGCATCTTACTTCATGCACGATAAAATATCATTAACATGCTATAAATGAACAGTTTATAAACACTAGTCACTTGAAAAGGGGATTAAACTGAAACAAAAGCGATAATCTCGACCTAATCTAGACAGACCGCTTTCGCCTACTGAGTGGGGCAACCCCATTATCCGGGTATCGTTGTAAAGATCGGAATTCCCTCTTTCCCGATGTAGTAATGGTATTTCCAATGACATCATATTCAGCCAATGAGCGTATTTGTAAGAAAGGCTACAGGCGTAAACAAATGCCACAATTTATGCGCGGCGTTCAGTGATTGGTTAGAATCGTATCACGTGGCGGATCAGATCCAAGATGGCTTCGTCTTTGTGTCCCGTTTGTTCGTTCATCATCAGTTTGTCACTACGTAGCAGTAAAATTAGATGTAATCTATGGCGTTATCGAAGAACGTAGCAGTTGCGGACTGTCTGAACAGCGTACGCGGAAGTAATATCGAGTCTGCCGCGACAGAGGCGCAATGGATGGAGCTGCTGTCAGATTATTTTGGCGGCGCCGTCTTCGATGGCGATGACAGCGTCAGCAGCAACGAAAGTGAGAGTTCGGATGTCAGTCAGAATGAGAGTGACAACAACGACGATGACAGCCTGGCTGGTTCAGTCGTCATCGATGAAATGGCAGCAGTGATGGACTCTGTAGATGTTGTTGATGACGAGGACAGTGCAGCTGAGCAGCGGAAAATACGCGAGTTTAGTTGTGTAAACAAGTCATCAAAAAGCAGCTGTCATCTGCACAATGACAATCCATGCTACAGTGGCTTCACTGAAGAATTTGTGCTGGAGTTAAGGATGAACACGAGTTCCTTACCAGACTATGAGAAAGATCTCATCATTCTGGGGAAAATTAGTTCCACGATCCGCAATGCTCCAATGACTGAGAAGTCAAAACGAAAAGAGCAGACAGCAACAGCGCACAAACTACTGTGTTGAAGGACAACGGGTCTGCAGAGAAACTTTCAAGTTTCTGCATTGGTAAGTACTGTAGTTTTGAAAATCTCTATTATATACTAATTCTGACAATGCCTGCTCCAGACCCTGACTAGACTGTTATTAACATTGTTAATAATGATCTGGGTGTTCACTTGTCAGCTGACTGGACTGTTGTGATTGAAATATTGTACTGTCACCTGGGTTAATGCAAAACATGTATCAGCTCAGCTCTTGATTTAGAAGTAATTGTGTTTAAATAAATAGGTACCACAATATACATACAACATACACCTCAAGTTGTTGGGTGCCCCTGCATTATTATAGTAGTTGAAGTTATTAGTACCGACAAAATGTGTATCCTGTATTCTGATAAATCTCTGAATAAAAGCACTTTTTTATATTTTCCTTGCATGTTTAATACAGCATAAATTACTGAACAATAGTACGTCGTTATATTAAACATGTTTATTAAATATCACTCATGTTTTTTGTTGCAGCATCAGCCAGGACAAGCTTACAGCACTGCTGAAACATACAAGGAGTTCGGACTGACACCTCGGTACAAGAAATCTGGAGGCCGGCATGCAGCAGATGTCCGACTACTGACTCATGCCGACATATCCAGAGTCGTTGCCTTTTTCGTCAACTTTGCGGAAGACCATGCCTTGATGTTGCCTGGCCGAATCCCGGGATACAAGCGGTTTGACATCAAACTGTTGCCATCCAACTACACCAAGGCGAGTGTCTGGCGACTTTACACAGCTGCAATGGAAGCAGCTGGTGAACACGCCGTCAAGGTTGACTCCTTCCGCAAACTGTGGCGAACCCTTGTGCCGTACACTGTGAAAACACGACCAATGACAGATCTTTGTTAGATCTGTCAAAAGAACAACTCGACCATCTACAGAAGTGTAAATGTGTCTGATGATAATAAATCTGAGAGTCAGGCACCAACAGGCACATCTGGAGAAAGTTGTGAGAGAGCGGTCATTGTACCAAGACATGGTGAGAGCGTCAAAGATAGTGGTAGAGCGAGAAGAGGGCAAACTTGGCGTCAACACGCCAGCATCCAAGGACATCACCATGCATTACAGCTTTGACTATGCACAACAAGTGCATTTCCCCTCAGACCCAATGCAACCTGGGCCAATGTACTTCCTTTGTCCAAGAAAGTGCGGTTTGTTTGGTGTGACATGTGAGGGACAACCTGATTGACGAAGGAATGGCCATCACCAAGGGAGCTAATTCTGTTATTAGCTACTTGGACCATTTCTTTGCCAATTATGGTGTTGGAGAGATGCATGTGCACCTGCACTGTGACAACTGTTCTGACCAGAACAAAAACAACTACCTGCTGTGGTATCTGGCATGGCGTGTCACGCACTCATTGCACCTGTCTGTCTCACTAAACTTCCTCATCACAGGGCACACTCAATTTGGACCTGACTGGTGCTTTGGCTTGATCAGGCAGAACTATCGTCGACACATGGTGTCGTGTTTGGACGATATCGTTGATGTTGTCAAAACAAGCACTGTTACGGGCGTCAACATCCCACAGAAAGTTGGAACGGAAGATGGTGAAGTTGTTGTGCCCCAGGCTGACTGGCAGTCATTTCAGAGGCCTTTTTTCCGTGTGATGCAAGGCATCAAACAGTACCACCATTTCCGGTTTGATGTGGCTCAACCTGGAGTGGTGTTCAGGAAGGAGTTTGCTGATTCGGAGGAGGAGATGTGTGAACTGCTTCTGGATGGTGAGGTGTTGCCACCACCCCACCGGCCTCGACCCAGCACACCACCTGGCTTGGACAACGCCAGAAAGTGGTACCTTCACAACAAAATTCGGGAATTTTGCACACCGAACACCAAGGACATCACATGTCCTCAGCCAGACGAGGAGCCTGAGAGTGAGAGTGTGGTGAAGCCAGTAGTGCAACGGAGTGCTAGACCTACTAGCCACAGTCGTGGTCGCGGGCGTGGAAAAGCTCGGCCACATATTGATGAACATCCTGCAGCAAAACGTGGACGGAGGGGACGCCACTAGTCAGTAACGTGACTAAATTCGATGTATAAGACAACTGACATTATTGATTGCCATCCATTATCAGTTGCCTTCAGAGCACGGCTAAATTGCAGAATAAAGCACTACAACTGAAAAATGTGATTTTTTCATTTTGTGAACAATTAACGTTGGTGCTCATAACAATAATAATAAAAAAATTTTGTTATGAAACTAATTTGCAAGTAAAATTATTCACACATGTGTCTGTCTGATACGATGTACGCATAAACACTGTGCTACATGACAGTTTTCAATGTAATCCTCCCAAAACAAGTTAATGGACCTTCGAAGTCGATTTTCTCCAAATTAACGTTTTTGACCATGGTATGTTAAAAATGAAATATCTCTACGAAAAATTATGACACATCAATGAGAATGGTAGCATTTTGAAGGTATACAAATGCTGGTTCCAGAAATATAATAAACAGCACAAACATTTGTTAGTCCAAGTGACTGATTTTGCTGTCCTGGGTCACATTTGTGGATCAAGTTATTATACTAGTTCAGACAGTTACACAGACTTTGGGGGCTGTTTTGAAGTGGATATTATGCAAGTTGCTGGCGAGCCGGACATCACTGTCTTTGCACCCGGACATAGGCCGATTCGGCCGGCCTACTCGGTCTGCCAGTGAAGGATATGATGCATTCATAATTCAAATACAACATGTCCTATAACCTGATGACATATAGATGTGTGTAATTAGGAACTGTAGATATTACTTACTTTATTGATATGTAAGGAAATTGATAATAGATACGTCATGTTATCGGACAGGTGCGCCACGGCGCGTAACGGTAGGCCTACGAGGCCTATTGCCGTATTTGAACGTTTTACGAAAAATACATTAAAATGAAAAGTTCTGAATATATTTAAGTCTAGTTTTCATTATCACGCAGCTGAAATGTAGTTACATTTGTCACACTGCATGCATGAACATACAACCGCACAATAATTATATTTGTCACTGGGCAAACTTGGGTTTCTGCTTTACCCTCGTGCTGACGTTCATGAAGAAGTCTAAACTTTACATGGGTCTACCTAAAAAAATTCATATAAAAAACTTCTGAGTATATTTGATAAATTTGTTCTGTACTCATTAGCTTATATACATGGCTACATTTCTCTAATTGGACATTAACACATACAACCACTCGGAAATTAGCTAGTAGTAGGGCGAACCAAATATTTGTTTTGCATTTATTTTATTTAAACTTTAAACAGTTATATCTTCACGATTATTTGATGTTATGCAAATATCATCACTGCATAATAATAAAGGGTCTTTTTGCCAACAAAGTGATAGCTCAATCATATTTTTGCAATACGTATTAGCGAAGTTGTGATTTTTTAAAAGCATCCCTACAAATAGCTCCAAATTGTGTACACCATGGAAGTTTACCATTGGTCACCTGCAGGGTTAAAAACTTTGCCTTATGTTTTTGTCATAAAGAAACACTTCAGGCCAGAATTTCAACAAAATATATGATGGAATGCACGAACACACAAAGTGTTTAGCATCATTTTTTGATGGCTTGACAAGTGATGGATCTATGTCAATTGCAAAGTCTATATTGCATTTACATAGTTAATATAATCGACTACCAGGTAGTTTCATTCCAATGTAGCAGATATGTAGATGAAGGTAATACTTGGACAACAACAGTTTATTTGATACATCTTACTTCTTACCTGTTGGCCAGGAAACAACACACAGGATTTGTGGGCCATGTGAAGAGAAAGATAAATTCTGCAACTTGTGAAAGTGGAAAAGATATTTGAATTAAAAAAAAAATGTCATCACTGTATCAACTAATTTCATACAAAAAGTTCAATAATTTATGTTTAACTGTCATCACATAAAAGGGTGACAGTTCAGTTTGGCAATGATACCAATGTCATCTGATGTACAAGCTAATTTGTGGAAAAGTTATGGGTGGCTGAATTGACCCACTCAAAGAATTTTTTATATAGACAACATCAAAAATAGGTATTTTCATAAATTACAAATCTCATATCACTCAACCTAAAACATGCTTCCAAATGCGAATGTATTTAGGCTTTTCCACAGTTTTGTGAAGCGGGTGAACCACTGTGACCCAAATACATTGTTCATACTGACTGCCCATTTTCTGACACCATCACTTTTTCTACTGTATGTTTTCGAACAGCTGAGAATTCAATTATTTGTAGGTGTCCAAATACATAGCCGTTACGGTGTACACAAAAGCATCACGTTACCTGTGGGTGAGGTCATGCTGTGGTCGAAGGGACTGCTGCCATCAGGTCTGTCTTGGCTGGTGGCAGGAGGACCTCCATTGCCCTCTACCTTGATGTTGTCATGTATCAGATCTCCCTGACTCAGTCGACTAGGTGGAGCTGTACAACAGAGATTACGTGTAATAGTCGCTAGCACATCCAACTTGCAAGCTACAGTTCTAGGTTCAAGAGCCGGACCAGGGAACCATTTCATTAACATCCTTAGGAGTTTGTAAACCCCAAACAAAAGGACTGTTTCACTAACATACTTATGAGTTTGTAAGCCCCAGACCAGGAGACCATTTCACTAACATTCTTATGAGTTTGTAAGCCCTGGACCTGGGGACCATTTCACAAATAATCTTAAGAGTTTGTAAGCCCCGGACCTGGGGACCATTTCACTAACATTCTTATGAGTTTGTAAGCCCCGGACCTGGGGACCATTTCACTAACATTCCTATTGAGTTTGTAAGCCCAATTTTGCTCTTTAAAATAGATTTTGATCAGTAACCCTCTCGTGGTCAGAATGCCTGAATCAACCCGACTCCCACTCATGGCCAGAACGCCCGAATACAGGGGCACATTTAAACTGGTACCGCGAAACCGTGTCATCCAATAAAGGCAATTTATTTCGGCAGTTAGCAGATAATAATATTGAAGTTTCACTGATAAGCGTCAAAAGTTAGAAATATTGGCGATTTCCGTGGCTAAATTGCACCAACCACCACGAGGTTTTGTAGTCCAACTTGGCATCACACAATTTCCGGTCCCTCTTTTATGCCACGCAGTGAATATTTTAATGGTGATTTTCAGCCAATGAGATTAAAGTTTAACATTTGCTGCAGGCATAAACATGGAAGCACCCAGGAATTATTCCAAAACATGCGTCCGCAGGCGATTTCTACGATTAAATGCTAACTTTTGCGCGGTCTATTTTGTTGTAAAGAAGTATTAATGCGCCACGTGATGAAGCGGGTGGTGTTTTTTAGCTTTGATGTAATTCTCGACATTGTCATTATGTCGAACTCCAGTGACTCGGACTTTGATGGAATTTTCGAATTGAGTTTATAACGAACGCTGTTTTGCACTATGGTTACGCATTTTAAATATAACACTGACTTAATAGTTCAGGCGGGATGACAGCTATGATCACAAAGAACGCCATTTTGTATAAAATCTTAAAAATACATGTACTCAGAAAAACTGCAGCATGTAACCGCTAATTATGAATGAATAATATTTAAAAAATGAATTGTTGAAAATTATTTAAGTATTTTATTTTTGTCAAACTTTAGCAATTCATAGTTAGGTAATAAATTGACATATATGTCACATACTTGGCTAGTTACACCAGGAATTAGTTCATCTGATGTAGTGAAAATGTTATTTGAATCGGATCAAAAATTATTTATTTATTTGCATTCATGCAACCCAAGTATATCACGATTCACTCACAGCACATTCTCTTGATTTAATAGGATTCAATAACAGGTACATATTTGCATTAATCTGGCCTTGAGAGGGTTAACAGCGATCTTGTATACTGAAAACTGTCAACACTGTGATTAAAACATGATAATGCACAGGGTTGGGGTTTAACACAGGTTAAACTGGTTTAGCCCAGCCCGGTGGGTTAAACTCGGGTTTTATTAGTTAAACCTGGGTCAAACTAGGCTTTACTCTATCTGAGAAGTAATGATGATTATATATTAGGGCATTCTCAACATTAATACAGTTGGTATGCAGATTGATGATGGTTTAACACTGGTGTCATATTATTGATGTAGATGCAATAAAAGATGGAAATTACTCTTAAATTAAGACTGTCAATGTGTCTAGCATGATAATGATAATCCTACTGGTGTTTTCTGTTATTAGCTGAAACAACCCTTCAAATGGCAGTCAGAAACCCCAAGTTAATATTCAACTGATGCAAACAACTTATACTAGTTACCAGTTCATACCACAATCCTGGTATTTGTTTAAATCACGAAGGAAGTCCATAATAAAAGGGACTAGTTATTGCCAGTAACTACTAGCTGAATCTTGTTCTTCTGAAGTGTAGTGATTCTAATCAACCAGTCTAGTCTGGTGTCAGCTTGCAAGTTAGAGTACAGAGGGGATATTGAGGTTTGGAGACTGACAGGTGGTCCATCCACCCTCCCAGCAAGTAGCACTTGTGTTCACTGCCAACAACTGGATTTACCACCTACCCCCTAACTTTAGATCAAGAGCCACTACTGAGTCTATTAACTCAACTCACCAACTAAGATAATCCACAACTCCATTAGTGACAGGGTCTAGAGTGACATCTAACCAGCTGTATCTTACAACTGCTGAATTGATCAGTTGAATTAGCCTTGTCCACAGTTCCAAGTGGGTGATATTGTGCACAAGTGTTTTTGATTAATCATTAATGATTGTTTGAAAAGCTAGTCTTTAAAATAGTCCTGAATCTGAGTGTTATTAATTACAGTGATAGTTTGATAAGATTACTATGGCTAGATGTAAAACTCTTTGCCTGCTTTATTCTTTCATATTGTGATAAAATATAGTTTAATTTAACCTACGTTTAACCTAGTTTAGCCCAAAATGGAGGTTTCGCCCAACCCGGGTTAAACCCGGGTACCTGGGGGCAGGT
Organism: Escarpia spicata; assembly: GCA_963995525.1. Classification (NCBI taxonomy): domain Eukaryota; kingdom Metazoa; phylum Annelida; class Polychaeta; order Sabellida; family Siboglinidae; genus Escarpia; species Escarpia spicata. The sequence goes on along the minus strand of OZ023208.1, from coordinate 40,899,759 downwards.
TAAACTTGCGAACATTGATTTTTATTAATGCACCACCAGAAAACTGTTGCCACTGTATCATGGAACTAGTGTCCTAGATGATACAGGGGAGACACTTTTAAAAGCTCCTTATATTTATCAGCCCAATCTGTTTAATGATGGATGAGGTCATTATCTTAGTGAAATGGCCCTGGGCACAGTGCATTTGGTGTAAAAACCAGGCTCTCAACATTGGCAACTGTGTATTCCTTGTGACTCGGAGATCACAGTAATGTTGGTCCCGTCCCAATTTGGGACATAAAAGAACCACTGAGGGCAACACTCAGTGCCAGCACAGAAATGTCGGCTTGGTGACAATGTTCAATAAAAGCCAACTAGTTGAATGAGACATCAAAAGACTATCATATTATTGTAACCACAACTGATGTACAAACAGACAAGTCTGTTACTTTATTAGGGCTTGCCAGCTGTGGCTCGATAATGGCGACCAAATATTGACTTGGCAACTAATTTTTAAATAATGGGGGCCAGCTGGCGAGTATAAAGATTGGCTAATTCTATCAATAATGCCTCTCCAGTTGCCCTGACCACTTTGTGCCAGTGGCAAAAAAATCATCATTCACTTGTTACAATTTATCAATAAATGTTGACAACACAGGATGAATGACCAAAACTCCAGCAAGGAAGCCACCACTGCTATCTGGTGGTAGTGGTCTAATTCTAGTGATAAGGGGCCAGCAGTCTAGGCAGAGAATGTCATCATTCAAGTTAAACAATTTAGCACTACAAAGTCTACCAAGTCAGTATGATTAAATTACCAATTCATTAGTAACTGCCTAACTAGAAGAGTATTCCCAGGGTATGTGACTGGGCTGGCATGTCTACTTCTGAGAAGGGGTGGATTGAACAAAATGTGGACCTTCAGGCAGGTAGAGACGGGGGGAGGGGGGAAGTGTTGTAATGGAAGTTTTTGTCAAGTAAGCAACCTTGCATTTATGTTTTCCATGACTGCTTGAGCTTTCGAGGTTCTTGAAACGTATGTATATCATAATATAGCCATGCACTGTGCGTATTACATTAAAACTTGAGCTGTATTTTGTAATCCAGATAGTTAATAGATTTATCAGTTTATATTACTACAGCCTAGTACAGGTGTCTTACTGACAAATATTCACATGACCATCATGCAATAACACTGTATTTTCAGTACTTAACAATGATTAAGAATACATATAATGATTCATGTGAAAACATATTGGCAAGCAGATTTTCTCTTTTCTCATTGAAAGTCTTCAGGAGCCATTTCCGGTCCTAAATCTAATTTAAGACTTCTTAATTCAGATAAATCACTCTGTTAATTTGTGTGGATAATTATTTATTGGTTACACAAAAAGCTGTTAAGTAGAACTGTAAATTTTGGGAGAGACCTGTTTTGCGTGGTCAATTTTTTGCAAATAATGTAATATGATTAAATTGTTATTATTTGTGAAATACTGGTCATGATGAAACCTAAAACTAGGTACCATCATAGACACAATTATAGTGCCGCATCCAAATAATTGTTCTGATGTGCTGTAGAGTGGCATTACAAATAAATTAATAAGATGTATTTTTTATTTTATTATTATTATTACTAAGTATAATTAATGAAATAGTGTATTTAAAACTTACTATATACATGTGTACAAACTATTGAGAATAACAATTACAATTACGATAATCTATGTTTCATAAAGACTGCACAAAAACACCTACCGGGGTATTCCCACCAGTTAGCCCAACATTTTTTGTTGGCCCATAAATTTGAAAGTTCAGGGGCCAGCTGGCTCCTGAACTTTCAAAATAAAATAAAATTCGCCAATTAAATATTTTGGCGAATTTTAAGCCCTGTTTATGTACATTATAGAGTGCTGGAAACAACTAGAAACAGACGGCTCATTAGATGTCGTATGGTGACGAGGTGATAATCACTCTACAGTGTTGTCATTTTACCTGGACAACTGTTTTTACTACTGAAATTTACAGAACGTGTGCCACGAAAAAAACGATATTAAAATTCAATGCAAACGGTAATCTAATTATAAAACAATTAGTATTGTTAGCCATTATTATTACATACAGCAACTGAAAAGCGTGTACAATGTTACTTCAATGTTGGGTGTATCAATATAATTATAAAAACGATTACTAATGTTATCCATTATTATTAATAATCACAGCAATCGAAAAACTAGTAAACGGTAGCTTCAATCATGGCTGCATCAATCATTAAAATTCATGCAATTTTGACAGAAAACTGCTTTCAACTAGGTCACAAAAATGCAGCCATTTTAAGGAGAGCTTACATGAAAATCCTTTATGCATTCACATCCTTTTAACTGCATCTCAGTTACAAGTGACTGAATTTAGACAGGGATCAGAAACCTGTGGTTAAAAATAGACAACATTGGAAATACCACGCAGGCTAATAACAGCATGGCATGTTGCATAGACATGATATCATTATGTGTGAAGTCTGGTTGTAACAAGACTACATAATGTTAGTATACAGATGTCCTCCAGATGCACATGAGCAGACATACGGTGGCTGAATCATCACTGTACGTCAAATGAACCAGGCCAACGTTCTGGCAGTCACATTGGTGGAAAGTCTTTGGAGACCCGGCCTCGCTGTGGTATTAATTAAATCAAATTAATGGAAATTCATATCAGCTAATACAAAGCCAGCAACTTACCTGTATGTTGTAACGTCAATCCAGAAAGATCTAGAAAAAAGCAGAAAGATTGTTTGAATATTGATGCAGAATTTCCAACAAATGCTCAGGAGCGTGCAGAAATACATGCGCCAGTTTTATGTGTGGTATAGAAAACGTAGGAAATAGCAGATGTGAAGGTGTTTTGTGAAGACATTAAAAATGCATCACTGTAATGAACACAAGTGTATTTACTGGATGCTTTGTGTTGGCAGTTAATGACAGCCAGGGGACTTCCTGTGTGCATGACATGGTATTGAAAAGTCATCAAAAATGCCACTTGGTAATACGAGTATGCTTCATCTGTAGATTATTATGTAACAAAGAGACCGTTATAATTCAGTCTCTAGAGTATCCGTGTAAAAAAACACAAATGTTGCATGCAAAACAATAGTTTGTGGTTACCACCATTTGGGACTTTTATGGTAACAGCCAACATTGCAGTTATTCATTCATTTGGTAAAACTAAAAGTTAGTTTTTATCTACAATGAATAATGGTTACGCAATTGAAAATGTTTACATCTTTAATAATGAATTAAAAACAGCAGACATGTGTCAAGGAAACCAATCTGGCTTATAACTGTTCATAGATGGCAAGGTGTTGTTTGTTTTATGGTAGAGCCATAATATAGTTGGGTGGAGTTCCACAAGAGGGCAGCACTAATGAGTTCCCACCAGAGGGCATGGCAGGAATATTTAAATGTGTCATGTGACGAAGGTTTTTCCCGTCGAACTAAAAAACAGATAAATAGGGGAGGAAGAGTGAACACGAGGCTTTGGCCGGTAAGTTTAGTGAGTGGAGAGACCCTTGGTTCGGGTAGGGAACGGTGGAGTTACATTAGACTATTTGTTTCTATTTTACATTTGTCTAATGAGGGATAATTAATTTATCTTTGTAATCTTTGATTAAATCTTGTGCCTGGAAAGTGTCTGGGCATCATACTTTTATATTTGACTAAGCTAATACTATTGTCGTACAAATTGAGGAATCACAAAACTGAGCAATCCCCTGAAACTGTCGGCTTTTTAAAATAAAAATTTGCTTCAAGTAGCGGTACAACAGTTTGCATTTTTGTTTCTCTCTCCTAACTTCAGCAGAATAAGTTATAAAACACTTAAAACGCACCAAAATGCATTATTTGCAGCAAGTGTTATAAATTTGGGAGCATGGCTCCTCAGGTGTGCTTCAAGCAACTCCAAGGTGTTCTTTCTTGTTTACTATTCTTCCCAAATCCCCTCAATTGTGTTTCCTAGATCCCTAGGTGCACTTTCTAGACCTCCAGGTGGGCTTTCCAGATCCCCCTAGGTATTCTTCCCACCTTCAGACCTCACCATGTCCACCCCACACAATTGTATCTAGGGGAAACCCTGAGGATAGACAGTTGTAACAAAAATGTTGGCCTCCACTGTAAACCAAGACATTCATAAACAAAGAGCAGCATGGCTTCAAAGCCTTGCAGGTCATATCTATATATCTGCTACAAGGGTTGAGGATTCTTGGAATTCATCCACTGTATAAGCAGTAATCTTGCAGTGATTAACATGACCGCCTCATCAATCAATGTAGCATGGCATACAGTGTTCAGTGAATTGGCTGCACCTGCTGCAATAGGCTCATGTCCAATATAAGACAGGTTAATGACGCACCATGGGCCACTTTCAGCTACTGCTCAGGTGTGGCTAAGACCATTCAAATGGCACACGTGTAACGTAAGCTCAGTTGTCTCTAAACTAGTTACTTACGAAGTTCCGGTCAACAGATACCGAAAGTTGTTAAAAGGAAATTAAGTGGACACAACCATTTTTACCACTTGCTTTATGCACCATCAAACCTACCCCAATTATACAGGATATAGAGGACAATGGTTTGAGTGTCACACAATACATGGCTTCCCTGGCACATTGAACCATATACAATGTTTGTAGTGCCTAAACACACTGGGCAACCAGTCATCCAGGAGGTTTACTGACAGGTGGCGCAATGGCTAGAGCATCTGACTCTCAATCGAGAGAACCAAGGTTCATTGCAGCGTGGCTGAATGCTTCCCAGAGAAGTCGTGATGGTATTTGATTGAACAGGTCTGCCAGGGAGTAAAGTGTCAAGTGCTTTGAGCAGTCCTAAGGACTGGATACTACGCTTTATATACGAACTTACCTTTTTACTTTACAATTACAGGTAAAATAAGTACACAAAAATATATCTAGGGACACCGATTTTCCGCGATTGAAGAAAATGGATGGAATTCGTGTTTTGAAATGGAATTTACCCTTTGGAATGGAAATTCTGCGATCGTCGAAAACGGATGGAATTCTGCGTAATCAACATTTTGAAACATGATTTGCGTTTTCGAACGGAAACTCTTTAAACGCTGAAAGAGTTGAATCACCAACACCGTAAACAATACTGACTTTATTGGCAATATTTTGAAACAAACATGATTACTATGCAACAGTATTCGTTTATTTTGGTAGAATGTTGCAGGATTTTTTTAATGTGCAAGGCAAATCGTTACGAAGTGTCATGGTGCCTGTGCTACCTCGTGGCAACCGACGTAAACAGGGACGTGGGCGGAAGGTGGTAAAATAAACCGTTTCGAGATCGTTGTCTGGCTGTCTGCTAAGCGCATTGAAGACATGTAGCTAATTCAACGTAGTTGTCATATTGTTAGAACACTCACATTGGATGGCGAAATATATAGCACTAGCTAAAATGGTTGAACAAAATTATTGGTGGAACAGCATAAGTGATTTGAACATTCATTATTGTTAATATGATTGATTGTATAATTTACACTTGTTAACTTGTATATTAAGCACTGCGGCATTAGAAACAACCAATTATTTATATTTTATTGTGTGACAGGAATTGTTTTATTATTTAAATTGATTATGTACAGTTGTTATCTTTTCTGAACAAAAAAGGGCTTCATTAGCCAGTATGCCATTTTAAAACAGAAAATGTGTCATTTGACAGGGAAAATGTGTCATCTGAAATAGAATTTGTTTTTTCTTAAGTAGAATTGAAATAGAATTTGCCTTTATTGGAAATGGAAAATCAGTGTCCCTATATGTTCAAGATTAAACTAGAGGATGGCTGTTAGTCGTTCACAACGATATTGCTATGTTGAGGTACGATGAAACTCTGAAACTTCAGTGAAATGGCAATTACATGACTGCTGCTGATATCAAGTGAAATTACCACAGGAACTATCTTTTAAAAATACATTTAAGTAATGCTCAGTCTCATTCGTTTTTCACGCATGATCTGTTCTGTTTAACATGACATTAAGTATTTGGTCTCAGTGGTACTTCCTACCCCGTAATTTAAATGTTATTAACAAAAGCTACAAGTTCTGCACAAACTCTATACATGACATCTTTCCTGGGAATCTTAAAGAAAAATGGACCTAACATGTTTCCTAGTACTGCTCTGTGTTACTACTACCCGGTAGTTCTCTTTCTGTGGCTGACAGACCTTGAAAGAAAACTTCACTTGGCTGAACTCCTATGATTACATCTCCTGATAGTATAAATCACGTGCCTGTGTTGCTGTAACTCACTAGGATGGTCTGAAAGTTCTTGGACATGTGCCACTTTGAAGCACAAACAAACATGTTTACAAGTCACAAGGACATCTGGAAGGAATATCAACACAAGCTACATGGACATAGCAGTAAGGAAAGTAGAATATACAGTAGAGTGTTGCCTGATGTACGGTTACATAACTTGGGATCTTGCAAATTGCCCTGCACAGTTGGAGTAACTTCTTTAGGACTATGGACATAGGCAAAGGTTACTTTTTGACCAACTGCAGATGTCTTCCAATCTTTGGATGGGGAACAAGCAACCACTTGCCATCTACATTAAACTGCTAAGCTGCCTCACTGCTGCCAAAAAAGCTCCCTTCTGCAACTCTAACTTTAACAAAACTATTCTGTTGACATATTAAACAGCTTACCAATAATGCAATTTGTAACACAATTCCCACCCACTCTTGTATCAAATAATGAGAGATCAGATTGACTGTGTAGGTGAGACTCGTATTCACTCTGCAGTTCACATGTGTTTATGTTAAAATCAATTCTTTTACATAATAAAATACTGAATTATAGGTTGCCAGGTAGTAATTACAGAGATAGATTAATGTGATGAACCATATCTGTACCCAGATTAATCATCATTATCACGAACATGTTTTAGTGGTGAAAAGGGGAACTCCTTTAAAAAAAATTACTGATACTTTTCGTGTAACATTTAATAGGTTATTTTTAAGAATACCAATAATAAATTGTGAAAAAAATTAGTGAAGCCACCCACCACCATAAACCACTGTGGCCATCTTCGTTTTCTAAATGTGAAATTATTAATCAGAAACGAAGGCGTCAGAACTTTATTTATGGATCTATGTAATACTATACATGGAGGTGTCTGGATAATTATATTTGGTTGCAAATCTTCTTGCAAAGGTGTAAGGTCATCATTGTTATGGGAAAAGTGGGCTAATGTTTTTTCAATTCTTGTTAATTACACATTTCTTGATTCAAACCACTATGTTCAAGTTCGCATTACTTTGTATGGGTAACATGAAAAGGTTAATGTATATTTTTAACTAATATTGTCTCTTTTCTCCATTACATTGTCTTTACAACATAATACAAACAGAAAAATCAATTTCCCTCAAGCTAAAGTGTGCCTGATCATAGTGATCAGTTAATAAATGATAGCTGACTTCACGTAATGCGAATCATGGTAACGTGAATCACACTGATTATGTAATATTTGTGTATGTTGTTGGTAAAATTTCAATTTACTTTTTTTAAACCCTATTTATTTGTGATTCATTCACGGGTATTCGTTGGTTTCTGTCATTTATACTTTGAGGAGAAATTTGACATGAACCAAGGTAAGTTTTGTGTTTTCCATTTGCTGTAACATGAGTCACGCTATAATTAGATGCAATTAAAACCATATTATGTAATCAAATTATTATTTGTTGATATCATTTAATACACTATGCCAATAGGTTCCTATTCACAGAAGATGGAATTTTGAAATGCATTATTATTGCACATATGCCAAAATATAGTTTCGAAAATGGGCAAAATTGTAATGCAAGTCACGGTGGAGATGACCAGAATGACAAGAGAATTCTTCTAAAACTTTACAAAAACAACAGCTACGTAACTTTCTTATTTGGGCATTTTACTAGTATTTTTAGAAAAGGCTCAAATAAAATGTTTCCGTTAAAAAACCCAGTGAATGTATCACACAGCAACAGGTGATTTACGGTATTCCCGGTGAATGCTGCCATTGTGCAGTGCCGTATCATCAACGTGCACCTAGTGCAGGATTTGCAAGGTTTGTGACAGTGATTAAACCACATAATAACAAATGTACACTTCAGACAATGCGCTGCATTCACCACAAAGATCATTAAACTAGAATAACAGGGCATGACAAATGGGTGGTGAACTAATGTTCTGCGTGGTGGCACTGCTGACAAAAATACTTCTGTCACAACACAACGTTATCTGCGACCTACAGATCGCTGGCAGAGATAAGACACTGTGCAACAATGGTCGGAAAGATCACTCTCCTCTGGTCTTTGTTACAATTCACGCATGCCTGAGTCAATTATTTTCGGAATGACTCATTTCACCGACATGTACACTCGACCGGAAGACCATCTGCAGTGTTGGTAATAAACGCATTTCTACGCTGCCAAATGGAGCATCACTGTGAAATACGAGGCAGTGTAATTAACGGATCAGTTTGATGCCGGAGGAAGGTGTACGATAACTGTACATTAATTAAGTTTCCAAGTGTGTAATTTAATAGCACTGCCCCCAGCATGACATTGTACCTTAGCAGGTATATAGATACCTTCTGATAGACATCCCATAAATCAATCCGGTCAGTACGAAGATGCGGCATATAGTGTGCTTTAAGTTTACGTAAAACTTCAGTGCTTCGTCCCATAAGGTTCCACTCTTCTGACAACGTCTAGTATTAGGACAATAATGAAGCACCATACTTGAATGCAGTCTGGGAAACATGTTGACAAGTTGACAACCAGTCTTCCGACACTGCCTAGTATTGGGCCAATAACCATGAACTGTGTTTGAATGCAGTCTGGTAGACATATTGACAACGATGTCTACAGCCAACGTTAGGTTCATATAAGAATTACAGCCATTAACATTTTTATATCTTTGCAACTGCAAGCGGTGAGTTGGTACCCAATCGAATTACTTTGATTTATTACTTACCACAGCTACCAGCTTGTTTACCAGCTCTAACACCATAACTGGCTGCACCCACTACACAGACACCAATAACTTCTGACTGCCCTAACATGACAACTAATAATGTCAACAACCTAATTTATTAACTTAATTTCAATGTCTTCAAAACACTCCCTGTCACTATGAAGAGAAAACTTAAGACCAGCTTATGCCAGTACAACAATTTCTTTGGGATGACATTTTCTGGGAAGCGGAACAGGCAAAGAAAACAATTACACTTTGCTTTTTTTTTATCTAAAATGCACCCATCTGTGTAAGCAGCAATCTAACACATGGAAGTGTTATTGTTAATCCTTTAGAAGACTCACTGAACAATCTCACTGGGATCCACTATCATTTAACATAACATAATTCTACCCTACCTCATTATTAAGATTCTTGTGAGAAAAAAAACAGCGAATTATGCTAGGAATGCCTAGGATTCTTTATGTATGGAAACGTGTACGGATGCGGCATGCAGAATACCTCTGAGTGACGTCACATTTGGAAATTTTCTATCGTATTCCTGTGCAGATACAATTCGAATCGATACATGGACCGATTCAGTTTGCCACGTAAGAATAACAAAACTCATCCACCAATGTACATACGGAACTAGTTCTAATAATTTCTGCTGGGCACTATCTTCATTGTTTTACTGCATGCCACATCAGCATGTTGTCTCCATACATGGAATCATAGCTTTATCCTGATGAAAGTAGTCTTACAACTGACCAATTCCAGGAGAGACGACCCTTTCGTAGTGGTAGGGGTTCACACAGACACTGTCCTGTTTGAGGTCGAAGGCAAACTGGCAGAACTTGCAGTGTTTCAGCTCGTTCTTGTGTAAGTCCGGCCACCGCCATATCCGGGCGTACACCACGTGCGGGAAGCCTTTTCGACCTGCCACCTGTAGTGTGCACAATAAATTTAACCATACATTTTTAATAAGGCAACAAATAAATGAACACACTTTTTGGTGTTTTTTTAAAGGTTCAACAGACATGTACAGTGCAGTATATAATATGGGCAAAAGCTGTTTCTTTTTCTAATCAGTATATATGTTTACATATGACATCTCATACGGGTAGAGCAGCATTACTTAAAAATACAAATTGTCATAAATATGAAAGACCATTTCCCATTTAATAAATGAGAATATACGGCCACGGCACCGTGCTGCATGTGTATTTTTGTGCTGGCAACAATGCAGGACGAGTGATGATTGGCCTAATGTCTCCTAATGCCTGATGCTAATTACCCCCCTTTGTCTTTGGTGCTCTTTTGGTACAAGGAACCAATCACCGTGCGGTAATGGCGCCCGGTGGCAGATTTCAATGAGCTCTTGGTCACTTTTTTGTGTGAAAGCAGACAGACAACAATTTTGGCCCTCCCTTCCCTCTCAATTTTTTATAGTATTAGGGACACAACATGTACATCGTTGGTGGAAGAGGAGTTGATAGCAGATCTAAAAGCTTTCCCCATTTTCTTAGTGCAGGTGGACAATGTGTTCACAGGGTTTTGATGCCGAGACAGCTCGCTTCTCTTCCACCGGTGATTTTAGTAAGTTGGGCGTAATGGCCCCACTTATAGGTTTAGGCTAAATCTTGATATAGTGTAACTTTTCAGCAGGTAGTTGTGATTATAGTTAGTGTGAATGAATGGTGTGCTTGGTTAGTACGGTACAGTGCATAAGGTCTACTGTGATTACAGTAGTAATGCTGTTGTTTTATATATCTATAACAATACTGCTAATGCCGAAATGTGGGCTCTGTCACCCAGATGTACAGGAGACTAGTATGGGCTCAGTCACAGGCCTGGCCTTGGGATGTAGAGCCCACATTTGTCTCTCTTTAACTTAATATCTTTAATAAACGTAATTGATTTGGCCTTATTTCATCACTATTCATGACTTGTGTTGGTGCTTGCATAAAGTTGCATAGAAAACTGGCAACCATTGTAGCAACCATTGTAGCAACCATTACAGCACAAAGGTCAGTCAAAAAATATTACTGAAATACATAATTTACATAATATAAAATAAGCCAATTTGGCATCGATAGTGAGTCGGTGACCAATGAAGTGAAATAGCTTCCAGAAAGGTATAAGGGCAATTCCAGCATTATGGATGTGGCACTTCGCACACACAAAATTTAGAATTTTAGTGTATAAAGATTTTAGATTTTTTACTAAGTTACGAAAATCGCTTCTTGAATTATTTGTGGATAATAGCACTTATGACATGTGATCAAGCAAAAATGTTTTATCCACTGTATTTATGAATAACTTGAATTGCAAAATAAGTAAAATGCCTTTGTCGTGCCAGTTGTGCAGGTTTGTCAGAAAATTTAAACAGCATCACCATGCGACCATCAGTTGCAATTTGCTTTGAACGCCATTTAAAAGTAATCCTTCAAGCGCATATTTTTGATTCATGTCAATCTATAACGATGCATGAAGCGTCAAGACGGACTTCAGGAACAGACTCCAAAACCCAGCCCTGAACGACTTGCTGCGCATTATCCTCTTTTCGCCATCGGAAACCAGCTTTAGTCTCGAGAAGGCAATCGACCACTGGTATGGAGCAACTCAACGCCGAGAGTTTGCAGGGAAAGAAACGCCTGAAATGTCAACCAACTCGGAGGACGAGGTCTCGACTTTGCTGGACCTGCTCAGCAATGCTGCTGACATCTAAAGTGATGATACGACTGCATGGCTCAGTGGACCAGCCCAATAAAATTTGTTGTCAAAATATTTATTGTTTTGTGTATTTACTTTTTTGTATTTAACTTTGAGATACTAGTCCCCAAGATGTTTTTGTAGTTTTTAGCTTATTTCTAATGCTGTGGTTTATATTATAATATTCATACTGGACAGTGCTGGTGTGTAACTTTGTGAGACCTTACACAGACATGCCACAAAAGGATGGTAGATCATCTATGGGTGAAGCAACAGCATCATCAAGTGACATTATTAATTTCAGAGTAAAACGAAAACAATTTAAAGCAGGCCTCGACATTACCACTGGCCCGCTGGCCCTGCGTCTTTGTTGAAGCTGTCGGGCCTGTTTGGGCCACCAGTCGAATGGAGGGGGTTATTAATTATTCACCCAATAAGCAGTCTTGTTACATGTTCCGTCGGCTAGGGATAATGGCAGGCGAGCTTGACAGTATTTTGCTTGATAAAACGTTAACTAGTGCATATTCCATAATGGAAGGGAATCAAGAAAATTTATTATACTGTCAAACATTTTAATTTTGATAGCGTTGCAAAAGACCATGACTGCAGCGGTAGATCTTGTAATACAAGAGCAAGGCGGAACGAGAGCAAGGACTCTGGACAGTGTTCACATTGTTGCTCACCACGCATTTTTTTACATCGCCAGTGACAAAGTGATATATATAGTGCAAACTTAACATGATATCATGTAAGCCTGATCCTGGCAATACTGGCCTTCGCATTGAGCCTAAGGCACAACAAAAACTAAGAAATGCTTTTGATATATACTGATGACATCCAGCTAAAATTTCAAGCCCCTAGCTAAAAATAGACATAAGCCTATAATAATGTCACATTCATGAATGTATTTTTTATATATTTACATTTACAGTATTCTTTGAATTTAAACTGACTTTATTATGTGGTATGTACACAGAAGTGACACAACACTGACATTGACTGTTGCCATTGGTGCACATGGTTTATTTTTTATTGGTGTAATAGTGTGTAAATAAATGTGTGAAGATTGTCTATTATGAACGTGAATCAGATTTTGCATTAATAGCAGAGTAACAACATGACTAAACATCTTCATTTTCTCACTTTTTATGGTCGTTATATTTGGTCGTAATATACTTATATCCACAAATAAGAACTTTGGATAAGTCTGCATGATGTTGCTCCTAGCAAACCTTTGTAGACTTCTTGTGAAGTGATGGGCACAAACAAATATAAGTTTGTTCCAGCAGTATCTTAAAGAAGCAACCCTGTACTGTAGCATGCCAGTTGTTTCAAATTTGACACTCTACTACTTGGGTAGTAAAGTATATGTGTTGTAATTTTACTTGAAATACATATGCTGAGATAACAAAAACATTTTTTTACTAGTCAACTTTGGTGATGCAACAAGTATATCAAATGAATTTAAAACATATTTATTTTGGGGGTAAAAAGTTCCAACTTAACACGGAATTGCCCATAGAACATTTGGGTAAAATAATCCTTAAGGGTGCATACCATGTCTAGATTACACTAGATTAATTCTATATATTGCTGGGCAGCATCATTTTACACTTCATCTTCATAGCAAAAACCTTTCTAGAGTGGCATTCCAACCATCCTGTAAAATAGCTTTCCACTACTTGTTTCTACGCATGTATATGGCATGACCTGTGATTACAACCACGTATAACATTTTAAATAAATATTATCATCAGAATAAACTATTTTTGCTCATTAATGCTGTTAAAAATGTTTTGAAGTACAACCTGAACCACTCATATTATTTTAGTATTTGCATGATCATCAATATTAGTTACATTTTGTCTTTAATTTTCTACTAAATGAAAACAAGCCTAAATTACTTTAGTACTTAGATTTCAATATGTACACATTTAATATGTACAGTCATGTAATGAGAAATTCTGAATCGAGTCCACACAACATTGCCATTCTGAATTACGTACCTGTAACCTTCCATCTAACGTACGTTGTATCGTGACACATTTCGTGGGGTGTGCTCCGTTCGTGGTGATTGCAGTAATTAAACTGTCCAGTTCATCTCGTTTTTCCTTCAGTTTCTTCACGAGACTTTCGATGGCGCGCTTCGCGAACGACTCGCTCTCCCCACCCTGCCTATGACACATCAAACTGTGTACGATACTGAGGCAAGCATCGGACGACGTCGGCGCCTGGTCTGACAACATCATATTGGCGCTTCCAGAGTTCCTGCATCCACATTCAGAGTGGTGTAGCCATGGCTTATCTCAGAGATCTTTGCACTTCAGAAAATCCCCAAGTGTGCAAGTTGTTGAGGGTACTCATGGGCTACAAATGAAAGAGACATATTTAATAACACTGCTGACATTCTAAAAGGTTTCTGTGGCTGGTATCACGTGTCTGTTTTGAATTGAGTTGTTTTCATTTGTTTTTAAGATAAACCAACTTTTGTATTTCTTTACCAATATTTTGTGGGTGTGCCACTGCATGGTTTCATTTCTACAGGGGGGGGGGGCATCTAATAGGCTATGCCAGTACACTGCCAGTAAATTGAACTCCATGTGGTACTTCTACTAACAAAATAATTAACATTGCAGAAATTTACAATTATCCAACTAACATATAACATAACTACTGGTATAGTGACTTATGTCTGTTTTCTTGCTATATATATGCGCCAACACCAAAGGTGTTATAGTAAAATGCAATTCAGCAGTGGGACATAGAATGGAAATTGTCATCATTCCATACAACACAAAACATCCAAATACACCGGTAAATACATTTCACACCAAATATGGAAACAAATAAAATGGCATAGAGTGATGTATTAACTTGGAGAGGGGAAACATGTACTCACAACTGGAAAATTTGAGGCAGGTCAAAATTTGTGGCACTGAAATCTTGTGTTCTAACACTCTTGGCCTATTTTAATACACTGCATGGTCTTGCACTGATTCACGTGACATGCGGACAATTCACACAGCGTAGATAGGACCCACGATTTTTGACACAGATTCAAATCAACGAGATTTGTATTTCGGCGGTATATTTTTGTAAGTACTTCACCCAAAACAACTTTTGTAACAGTTTGTTTGCAGAAATTAGAAGGTATATGTGTTAGAGATTTAGCACTTAAATAAATTACGGAAGAATTTCATCAGGTTTTAGTAAAAATGGCAAAACATGATTGGACATACGATTATTGTCCCCACCAGTATACTTGGAAGGGTAGATGTTTTTAACGTCCGGAATATTCGGGGCAGGTCAAAATTTGTGGTACAAAAATCTCGTGTTCCAACGCTCTTGGCCTATTTTAATAAACTGCATGGTCTCGCACTGATTCATATGACATGCGAACAATTTACACAGCGTTAGATAGGACCCACGATTTTGACGCAGGCATCTTCGACGAGATTTGTATATTTTCGTAAGTACTTCACTCCAAACAACTTTTGTGAGAGTTTGTTTGCAGGAATTGTAAGGCATATGTGTTAGAGATTTAGCACATAAATATCTTTGAAAGAATTTGATCAGGTTTTAGAAAAAATTGGTTGTTTATTTTCTTAATGATTTAGGCAAATCCGATAGTGCTATAGGGCTATGGGCCTCAGTTACATGGTTTCAACTGTTGGTAACGCATAGCCTTAGGTTTGCAGAATAACGGTAGCCTTCTGCACTAAAATTGACTGCTAACCGCTACCCACTGCTGCTGACTGACAAGTGCTGTTTTCTAGCATCAGCCTCAGGCTCAGGCTGTAGTGTAGGCGGTCCGTGTCAGAACACCGTAACGAGTCTATATCCATCGATCATGCACCTTCCACATTTCGTAACGTGTGTTACTAACTGTAGTTTGCAACATTTACATGCAATACGTTCTACGTGTATACCTACCACGGAAATGTGAAAATGACATCAAGATTTACACGATTTGCGAGATTTTAACACCCCTAGAATGGCGCCGCCCGCCAAGCACGGTAATTACAACACGCATGCGCCATTTAGTTAGCTTCCAATCAAATTGCTCGTTCTATTCGCCTTTTGACAAAGACGCGAGGGGTTTTCCAACAACAACGAATCAACTGCGTTGTTAGGTCAATAGGTTTCGCTGGGCTTTTTGCGGGGATTGTGCGTCCTTGATGACCATGTTGTAGAAAAACGTTATTTATTGTTATTTATTATGCACTTTTCACCACGCATTTGGCAGCACTTTTATTGCAACCACCACTGAGGGTGGTCTTCGCTGAGAACTAAGTTTAGTCAACAATAGCTGTACTAGGGACGGCGTTGTTGACCCAATGTGTCCTGTCCTGTGGTCCCAGTGTGGGGGGCTGGCTGGACTCGGGAGTCTTAGAATGTCAACAAAATAACAAATTATTTATATTTTTGTTCCACCAAAAAGTTTGGGAATTAAATAAACGCCTAAAATACATGAATTTCACCATACAAAAAGGAAAATTATATACATGAATGAGACTGCATTGTACACTTTGTATTGTTCATTTGTTCTATCTTATCATGGACTATTGTTGTGAGATATGGGGAAACACTTATAAAAATAGAATCCAGCCATTGTATATTCTACAGAAACGTGCAATCAGAATATGCTGTCAGTTGGAGTATAGAGCTCACTCAAAGCCAGCTTTCTTTAAATGTAATGCACTGACTATTTTTGACCTGATTGATTTAAAATCCATGGTCGTAATGTATAAAATATATAACAGATTAATGCCAAATAATTTTCTTTCTCGTTTTAAAGTGGTAAACACCACTCATGCCCACAATACTCGTCAAGAAAATAACTTTGAATCTAAGTATTGCAGAACAACTCTGAAAGCGATGTGTATCAGTATAAAAGGTGTAAATATGTGGAATTGTTTAAATACAAATATCAAAAATTGCACTAATGTAATTGCCTTTAAGAAAAGGTATAGATCACTACTAGTCAGTAAATACAATATATAGTACATTTTATCGCTATAATCGTATTCAAATCTTTATTTTGTATAAAGTATTCTTACATCAACGATACTTATTCCTATTGGTCAATAAATACATTATGTACTCTTCGAATTCTTAAAAATATATATATATATATTTTTTTTTTATACTCATTTGTTATACATCATGTTCAAATCCTTTTGTGTCAAATTTATCTACATCAAAGATACTTGTTCCTGTCTGATGACTGATGTCATCAAGTCTGCATTGTCTATAATTAGTAAAACATGCTTATTAGCATGTATAAGTCCTATGTTAAAATAAGGAGTATTAAATTATACTTCATGTACCTCATTCGTCAAATTATCTTTTAAATTATGTACATGTATTATGGAAAGGGAAATGCTAACTATAAGTATTGCACTTCTTGCATTTTTCCTTTCAACATTTCAATATATTATATACTATATTATTTAGTATGCATTATAGGAATTATGCTGTATATGTATGTATTTACGCAATGCAACAAGACAACACCAGATATGGAAGAAATGTGGCCAGAATAACCTTCTGACATTTATTTAATATTCACCCGATAATTGGATGAGTTGTTAGCTAAAACACAATACAATCAAATGTGGGCCATTTGAGGTCTTAAACATTGCCCCATTTATTTTATCTATACATTCTAAAAACAAGGCCCACATTATAGAATACCATACTTAAATTATGGTAATACACCAGAACTATTAAAAAGACGCCTCCCAGACATTTAGACGATTAAAACTACTAACTATTACCACATCCTAGAGAGAGGTGGGGCCATTCCGCCTTCCGCCACACCGTTTATTAATCCTATTTTAATTACCGCCCTAAAAACCCTGCGTACACTTGAAGGAGGAAAAAGCTTTAAGGCAAAACCTCGTGTACCATTTAGAAACAGGGAAAAGCGTCAGCAAAGCTAAAATTAACACATGTGCGTGTTGTGAAAATCCCATACATACTTATAACTAGTCTTATGGCAGGAGGGGAGGGAGGTGGAGTCAAAACTGATACGATATTCGATAAACAACTGAACACGAGGAATTTCAAATGTGGCCGCTGCTGGAGGTGCAGTGGCCTTTTATGTCCTGAATGGTCGGACTAGGTTTTACTGTATCACTACGCTAAAGCGCGGGAAGGCCGGCACGCCTTCAGGCTATTGGACTCTGACCTGGTCAAGGTACAGTGTCAGCTTGTTTACCTAGCCTGCAGGCTGGCTCTAGGACTTTAGTGTTGCCTTGGTTGCCTCACGTAAAACTTGTTATGCAATGTAATCGCATAAATCCCTTTACGCAATGCAACAAGACAACACCAGATATGGAAGAAATGTGGCATGTATGTATGTATGTTATGTTGAATAAAATTCAATTCAATTCAATACATATAAAAAATGTTGGCACACAAAAGCCTCGGAATACATTATTAATAAAAATTAACACCCATTTCTATAACCCCCATTAATGTTTTGCTCCAAATGTAACCTCTGGAATAAACATGATGTGTAACCTGTATTGCGACTATTGGGTGCCAAGTATTTCTGCAAAGTCACACTTAATTTTGTATATTACAGTAAATAATTGTGCAACAGGATACATGACTCAGTGTTGCACACCTGCTTTCAATTAACAAGTTGCTGGAAATACTTCCCAAGTAGGCCTAAATACCCCTTTGGGGTAGTAAAAATGTGCTCCCAGGAGTGCATCAACTGAATGCTGTTACCATCATACAAAACATTTTAAAACTATAGGCCACTATCCTGCATCATATTTTATAAACAATAATGGTTTTAGTGTTCTTATACATGGTTTGACCTAAATATGTGCATGGTGTAATTAAAATAGGCATGTTAAACATTTTATAATTTATTTTAATTATCTTGTGTTATAGCAGAATGAGTGGGGGACTTAGTCTATTTTTTAGGGTCTGCACATCGATAATTTATATGCATCCGTTTCATTTGTTATTTTCCACATATTCTCAGCTGCCCACACCATGTTTTCCAGGTCTTTCTTCACTCAATGACATATCTGTGTCAGCCGGTTTATAGTGTATGGGGCATGATGATTCACTGGAAATTTGTATTTAAAAAGACCATCTCAGAATGCTAAGGAATATGTTGGGCTGGAGCCAGTTAGGACAGATGCAAATGGCAAAGGATAGCGGCAGATGGTTGCAGCTAGCAGAGCTGTACAGGGGCCATCTGTAAAGTATGTCATGTTGTTCGTGGACTTTTTAGACGACCCCCACCCCTTCGTCGTACAGGCATGTACGCCCGCCTAAATTTAATTACATTTGATGCATGGCTGTATTGATTCATTGTTTACAGATAAAATATAAGTCTGTAAAAGTAATAAATACAATACTACATTGTTGACATTTTGCTGGAATGCTGCTGAAATCTACCCCAAAACCAGCTGAACAATTAATGCTCTGTCGAATGTTGACAGCTTGATGAGTCAACATTACATTTCTTTATATACCGCTTGCCCGGAGACCCTCGCTCTCTTGCCCAGTATGAGACATTTCTTAATGAGAATTCTAAGGTGTATAGAATCTTCAGTTTTGATATTGTAATCATTGGTGGGTGAAGGCTGGTTTTTAAGTGTCAATGAATGAATGTACACATAACATCAAACCAGTAATGTGTTAGTCATATTTATAAAAAGTTGAAATTATATGTACAGGTATTACCAGACAGCACACAGTATATACAATTTCTTCAGTTGGAGTAATAAAAAAAAAAAGTAAAAATCATTCCCAAAAATCAATTACAAATGTGTAATTGATAAGATATTACGGGCAAATGATCTATTTAAGAATCTGGTTTTGAAATTATGCTTTAACTGTAACCAATTTATTACCTATAACTGCAGCAATTATGATTAATGATTTTGTTCATATCACCTACATTGACTGGACAAACCTATAAAAAGTGGTCGATCACACATTTTCATCAACCAAAAAATATTATACAAAATATCCCTGTTCAATAATACATATAATAATAAAATACTGGTACTGAATAAAATGTTATAATACACAGTTCCTGTGCATATCCATACTTCATTTTTTAAACACAAATTTATGACGTGCAGTTTTGCATACAGTGTATCCAGGTAGATACATATCTCATACAAATTATCATTAGTCAGTCAGCGTATATCATTACGATTTACATATTTGCGCAATGCGCATTGACTGATCATTATAACTTTGTATAAATACTTTGCAAGTTTATGTTTTATGAACACAACAAAATATCTACTTTATAACAGCAGATTTTGTCTTTTAATTTTCAAACAAACCCATAGAAGTAATACATGGCATAAAGTGACATGTAGACCTACATCACACATGTAATTGAAATGGTGTAATTATAATTTATTTGAAAAAATTAAAATTGCAATTAAAATGCAAAGTATAACTGATTTTTGTTTTACTTAATGAAACTCAACACTTATCCTTCTACATCTACGGTCTCCACATGTAGCATACACATTTATCACAACAATAAATGAATATTGGTTAACTACTTAACTCCATGCATGAGCAAAAATAACACATTTTATAGATTCATAAAAGTACAACCATTTTAGTGTTAATGTGGCTCGAAGTAAAATCTTATCAAGACTGTTAAAATCCTATTAAGCCTGTTATATATTTTTAGTAGAGTTCAAGGTTTCCTATGGGTACCGTAACACATTTGCATAAAGACTTGTGCATTTGCATACTTCGAGCATTTGCTGGTATTTCTACAGAGTAGACAAGCTAACCTTGTGGCCAGTTTCATAAAGCGTTCATACCATACAAAGGTTCATACAGGGATATTTTATGTAAATGACACAACTTGTAATAATCGTAGAAGACACGGAAAGCACTGTGAACAACTTGACATAACTATATTGAGTTCCTTCATATGAATGTTCTTATGTATGAATGCTTCATGAAACTGCCCCCTGGACAATGCTATATTGATACAGCAGACAACAGCCAATCATGAACACTGTAACATCTGTCCCCTGGAAGTCTTGTACCATAGAACTGTGTCTTTCTCCTGCATCAGTTTTTACATCAAAACTACTGATTCTGACGCAACAGTCCGGAAATATGACGTCTCACAATCTTCATTCTCTGAAGAAAAAAGAAATATCCTTATTATAAGTGAACACTCACACTCACACACACACACACACACACACACACACACACACACACACACACACACACACACACACACACACACACACACACACACACACACACACACACACACACACAGTTGCTCATTTAAAATATATTTGATTCATTGTACAGTTTTAGAAACTTGTGTCAGTGATCACGTTTATATTTGCATCGCCATGACAACCACAAAATATACTGCTGAAAGTTATACTGAATGTGGTAGACACAATTAAGGCCAGACACCCCAGGTGAAATGGTGTTTTTTGACAAAAAATACTGAAAATGGTTTTCTGCCAGATTATTATACCTTTGTATGCATACTATCAATAAAGTTCACTTCTATGACAAGTATGTACCTCTAAATGAGTTTTAGTCATGGATCAAGCTTGTCGATATCATGTAATGAAATCCTTGACAGCCATTTTCTCAGAAACATTTTTCTTCAAATTTCTGCATTTGGAAACGGGATATCTCTTGGAATAATTATGCTATATAAATAATGTTTCCAGTGTTGCATTCAGCATATTCTACTGTGTGCAATGATCAGACACTTTAAAAATCATGAATCGTTTGAAAGATATAGCCATATTTGTTGCCAAAAAACTATATTTTTTTTGTATTTTACCAAAATATTAAAACAAAAAAAAAAGCTCTGATCATTGCACAATAGAATGTATAGAGAACAGAGATTTGCAAGAATTATAACTATATGTGGATTCAATTTAAAATGGCAGTGTTTCCAAATTTGCCAATATTTGCTCAAAGTGACGGCCATTTGTTTGTTATCATGGAAACGGGGGGTCTGACTAAATAAAGTTCAATATATATTTTATTCAGTAAGACTCATTTCATGCATTGGGCAGAAAAAATGGCAGTGTTTGCACAAATTAAAAATAATCCTATCTACCTGCCGTGTCTAGCCTTAAAGCTAGAGACACTTCACCGATATATAATGATTTTTATTAATAATTTTGTTACATATCAACCTGAAGACGTAATTATAACTTACTAAAAAAACTTGTAAAATATTTAGAGCTTGATCTCGGATTATTACATGACAGATTTCTAATGTCTAACAAACCCTCATATTAAAAGAGGAAACATAACGATCTAATTAATGACAAAACCGCAAATTCTAGGAATTGCTATTTGGTGTTGCCTAGTTGCCACGATCAAGACCGCAATTGGGATGAAGTACGACTGATTCAGCAAACTTCAATACACCAGGGTAGTAGACACTATTACCACCTCTGGCTCGAGAGGGTGATTCTGTTGTTGTTAAACTATATCTACTATAAAGTGAACTACCTGAATGTGTTTTAATGAACCATTTTTTGTTACTGACATTTAAATATTTTGGGAGGAAACCGTTTGTTTACATGGCAGATTGCTGCTTCCGAAGCTGTGCCCTCACAGGCTCAGGTCTGACTATTAATGAGATGGATATGTGCATCATGTTCCTGTCGGGTCACAACCTTTCTTGGAATTATCTCCGCTTGCCATCTGAGGATTTGAGAGACGACTCGATGATTTTTATAAACATTGAACTGTTGAATTCAAAAGGTGTGTCTGCCTCGTTGAACCAATTTTTTTTAGATTACATATATTTTATACTATATAACACAATTTTACTTCTGATAACTTATTGATTTCTTAATTAACTTCTTAATATCTTTACCCATTTATATATTTTACGTTTTTAAACATGTATTCTATGTATCACCCTTTTGTATGAACTGCGGGTTTTTACTTTTTACCCGAAATAAATGTATTCGTAGTGATACCTGGCAGTGGTGGCTCCCCCTGGTTGCTGGTGTAAGTGAAGGGTGCCTTGACAGTGAGGAGACAGTTGGTGTGTACGATGTGGTCATCATGGCTACTTACTAGGGACATCGTCCACTTGGTTGGCTGGCACCTGCAGTTATTACACAACTAGATCGTTATACACTGCAGTACAATAATGTCTGGCACAATAATAATTATATTTATTTTATATAATGTTATATTCATTAATGTTTGCAGTGCTTTACATAAAACTAATGGATAAAAATACAAATAAAACATTTAACATACCAGTCGGTAACAAGCATACAAAACTTCAGTTAATAAACATCAGTAGATTAAAGCATTTTTTTTATATTAAAATGAATAAATACATTGTTTACTTATGATATTTCAACATCAATCAGCTAAAGGAAAGTAATCTATAAAAGTAGAATAAATATAAACATCAAGTAGCTAAAACAAATAAAAATTAAAAAGTAAGTTTCAATTAGTTATAAAATAAATTAAGAATTATGAAAAATCAATATATTGTCATATAATGAAGTTGCAGTCCTATCCTACCCTCTGGAATGCGTTGCCGGAAGATTTACGACTGATACAGTGCATAGACACATTTAAAGCTCGTCTTAAAACACACTATTTTAAACTCGCTTTTAATGTTTAGCCGTCATAATTTTATACTTTAGTCGTCATACCACATATTTATTTTTTATCTGACATTTTAATTGAAACTAATAATGTATTACTGTAGTTACTTATTAATTAACTCATATCTATATATTTATAGTATATTTATCTCGCAATTTACTATATAGTTGTTTTATATAGTTATGTATTTATATATATACTTATTTTTACTACGTACGATATATAATATAATTTACATCAATATTATCTTTGATTTAATTTCTCTAGTTCAGTTTTGTATTTATATGTTTTACTTGTATTATTATTATTATATTTATTTCTTATAATTTCTAACGACTATTGTCAACACTACTGAACAGAGTTCTACTTTGGATTTTAGTGTATAAATAAAGTTATTATTATTATTATTAAATGTGCCAAAAAAAAAAATGTGCATCTTTAAAACCGTCTTGAAAGATTCAAGAGACGTTTGTGTTGTGAGATTAATTGGTAGAAACTAATATGAGTACTTCGTAATCTATGTTAGGTATTGTGACTCAGAATTATTTATCTGTATTTTATATTTGTGCAAGTTGTACTTTTGAAAGGTAATTATATTATTATATAACACAGTCCTTTAAGATAATTCAAAGCTTTCTACACTTAGCCCTTTGGCAGACATGTTCTGTTAACATCCAGTTGACTTCTCCGGAAAGCATTCAGCCATGTTGCTGAGAAAAGTTTGGCTTCATGTGAAAAGTGCAGTTTTAAATACACATACCATATCATAGATCTGAAGGAAAGCACCAATATACGTTGCAGCCATATTTAGATTTAGCAACCAAACCTTAAAAGTAACATCGCCATATTATTTTTTCTTACCTTTCAAATATTGCGCTGCCCGTACTTGTAGGGACGGAAACCGTAAATGTGTGGTTCTCATCGGCTGTGTTTGTCTCGTAATATTGTAAGGCGTTTCTGTTGGACAAAGCATGTAAATATTAATGCTTTTTACTTACAAACATATGTACGGGAGACAAACATAGGACTATATAGAATTTGAATATATTTGACTTGTGTAAAAGATGTGTACCCGGTACCATGGAATGTGGGGGTCAAGTGTGCAGTTCAAAAACAGTTTATGTTTCATATTGGTATAAACCACCATCCACCCTCCCATATATCCAAAATGGATTACAAAACCACGCCAGATTCAACTTGTGTGAAATGACTGTCAAGACATTAATGCACCATGCTCCGAGTTCTGATGTCAACAGTTGTGCCAAAGTGCATTAATACTTGTTCCACTTGATAGGTAGCGCCACTACAATGATTAAGTCCAATTTAGTGTTTTCTACACTTTTGGACAGACAAGACCAGTGCATATCAAACCATGCTTTATTTCCACCTCGTGCACTAACTCTACCTCCCAGATGGTCCGGGAGCATACATTGTTTCTGCTGTAGGAGCACAGACAGATAATGAATTACTGTAACCATTACAGTGCAGTGTCACATTACAGTGACGACCGAATCATCACCCATACAAACATAATTCTATACATCTTTGGGAAATTTGCAAATTTATGCGACCACCCAGGCCCTTAGCCAGGATTGTGTATATTTCAAATTTATTAGTTCTCAATTTTCATTTAAACTATGAACACAAAATTCCAGTCACACATTTAAAATGCGATCAAAGCAACTGTTTCCAGTGAAACACAGACTAAATAACTCGGCATAGTTGCCGCTGTGCCTATGCCTGCAACTCGCAACGTAACCAATAATTTGTAATAAAAAAGGCCTGTTTTATGTCAATGAAAAAAACTATTTCTACCTGGTCATTGGGAAAATCAAAACCAGTTAGGCTCCCACACAAAATCATGGTATTTGAAAAACAAAATACCCGTTATATAAGTACCACAAACACGTTATTTAAAAAGAAAAACCTGCTGTGATTAAAAAAAACCTGTTGCAATAATGAGTCCCTGGCTGCGACCACCACATACCTCACAGCAACTCCGATATTGACACGAGGCACATTGAGGTGTTGCTCCAACATGACGGCCAGCTCCAGCGCAAGGTGTAACTTGTACAGACGGGAGACCCGCTCAACCGTGTCAATGTCACTCTTCACAAAATACGTCAGGTGACCGGCCGTCACCAGCTCTTTACCTGCACAGGTAAGAACAGACCCATACTACGTCAACATTGTAATATCTTTATAATTATTACATTCATTAGAATGAATCAAATAAAGTTATAAATTCATAAGTGGTTAATAATGATAATAATTTTTATAAAGCGCCATTTCCATTAAAATGCTCAAAAAGCGTTATAAAATCAATTTTCATGGATTATTTTGTCTAATTAACATGTAAGAGTAAACAATCGTTTGTGCATTGCTCAACTGTTTCAATGGTGATATCTTCAACTCACACAAAGTCATACCAACACGTCATACCAACACGTCATACCAACACGTCATACCAACAAGTCATACCAACACGTCATACCAACACGTCATACCAATGAGTGTGGCTGAATAGTCGGCAGCTAGTTTCTCAATGCCCGTCTCCACGAGCAGTTGTAGCGGCAGTAAGTCAACAAGAGGGGGCACCACCATCTTGTTGTAGTACGTGTCACGCACAAATTGGCCTAGTTGTGACTTGTTTCGGCGGTGAATCTATAACAGCAATTAATTAATTAATTCAACATTATAGTAATCATAACCTATGGTTGTGAAAATACCCACATGAGAGGAAGACAATACATATTTGATTAATCTTACTCTGTCTGTTTAGTCCCAAGCTTTTAATCATTGCTGTACCCAGAATCTTTTAAAATATACTAACAAATACCATTAACTATTGGGTCTTCTGCCTAATTTTGAGATATCTGTTGTGTGGTCATTCATGTTGACATGTGCTATAACCCACAGGTACCACATAGCAACACTGGCATACATGCATCGTACGCTTGGACCGTATTCTCTTTGTGTCTCTCCGTCCTGTCCACAGACTATCAGTGGAACAAAATTTGTTTTTTTCATCACACACAAACATTAGTTCTTTTCAGTTATATTCTCCACACAATACAATGCCACAAAACTGATCAATTTGTTATAGTCTAAAGCAACTCTGTCTGTTCTCTTGCCCGTAATCATCCTGTCAAGCCAGGGGCGGTAATATATAAATATGACGTTTGCTGAATGAGTTCTACTTTGTCCCACTTGATTGTGGGAATCAACCAACTTCAAAGAGCAATTCCAGGATTTGCAGTTAGCCCTACCTGCCTCCACTACACTGCCAATAGGAGATGTTCACTATTTGAATGTTTTGTGGTGTAGCATTCAAACTGTGAACAATGTATTGGGATTATTAATTGCAACTTGGCGGGCGCTATACCTTCTACATATTTACTCTAATACATGTGAACCCCTCAACGCAGCCACCTCTCAGAAACGGCCACCCTTGGAAATGGCCACTTTATCAGTCAGTTTAATTTTCCCATTGAAACTTGAGTTACAATTATTGTGTAAAGCGGCCATCCCTCTACTTCATAATGTGGCCAATTACAAGTCTAAAATGGCCAAGAAATTGTTAAGCATTGGCTGGAGTTCACTTAAAAAGAAATATCAGTTATTACAGATCTTCATGGGATATAATTCTTATTGAATGCAAACTGGATTTAATTGTCATCATCCTTCATTGCTGGCTATAAGCATTTCCTTGAACTGCTTTTAGAAGTTGAGCTAGTTCCAGGAATCATGGGATAAGGACAAGTGATTCAGCAGACATCCAATCATTGCATGAGATGGCACTGTGTAGTGTAACTTCCATCCCTGACCTGTGAGGATCCATATTACTACATTCAGTAGTTACCCTGGGTTGTACAGTTCCAGCCTTGAGACAGTCGAGCACATACTGCAGGCACTCTGTCAGTTGTTGGTACGAGCCACACTCTGCAAGCACACACACACCTGCTCATCAGATAAAGGTAAGTTCTTATATAGCACAATATCCAGTCATTAGGACTGCTCAAAGTGCTTTAAACTTTACTCCCTGGCAGACCTGCTCAATGAATTGAACACCAACTTAACTTCTCTGGGAAGCATTCAGTCACACTGCTATTAATGCATAAAGATTCATACAGGTGAGTGAACTGGAGCAATGTAGAGTGAACAAACTTTCGCACAGTTTGATACGGCAGCAGAGGATTCAAACTTAGTCCGATGCTCTAGCCACTACACTCCACACATTTATTTAATCCTCAGACCATGACTTTTTGTGTGCAAAATGCATCTAATTCCCCACAGCTTTTGTACAAATTCAGCAATACACAATATATGTTGGCGTCTAGTTTTCTGCATGTAACTTCTTATTACTTAATATTGTTAACATACCAAGTCGTGTGTATTTTAAACAAAATCAAATTCTGATATAAATATTTTTGGATATTCTATATGGACGAATAACAAAAAAGCAAGTTAATATTGTATCGAGAACATTTGTGACATTACTGTGATTCTGTAAAACACCCAAGAAACATTAAAACATATAACTGAAATGTAGCTGGCACAAATTTCTGCCAAATCACATCCACAAACAATGCAAAACATAAATACAATTGCAAACAGGTTGCATTGTCCATAGCTTTCTTACCCCGTGACGCAGCTCTAATTAAAAAAAAGAAAACAGAAAAGTGTACAATTCGGTATCTAAGGGGTTGTCTTATAAGTTCACAAAGTAAAAAAAGCAGAGTTTTGTACTGGTTGAAACCACCCCCACCCCACCAATATGTTGTGTGGGAGTAAGTTTTGAGTGAACCAAAATGGCTTCAAAACCCAAAGCCAATATTCAACTCACACGACTTGGATGCCAAGATATCACCCACCATGTTGCATCCATTTTCAGATATCCACAAAAAATGTAAATGTTAATTAACATCTGTTCCGATCAATAGCTGGCGTCACATGTGGCAGCGATTGAGTTTCCACGTGATATGTGGTGATGACCACCACCTGATACACACACACACACGCACACACACAATGCTATACATTTTGGGTGAGTTTGCGAACTGATGCAACCGCTCTAACCTCGGAGTACATTCCACAGATGGTCGGTGAAGTCGAGGTCTACACGGGCCACCAGTATGAGGCTCTTGAGAGGCGATGTTAGTTCGTCAACCTCCTCCTTCTCCTCGCCACCTTGTTTGCGTCTCCATGCAGCGTCGCCCAACTTTAACTCTGAAACATTTCACGCCATATATTCAGTGTTTCTTGATGGTGTGTCACTTAGCAACAAAATCTTTATGCAGAACAACTATGCAAGTCCAGTGTAGGGTGAAATTGCCCAAGTTAATGAAACTGTCTTTGTTAACTAGCAATCCAATTCCCCACAGTATTCGCACAAATTCAATTCTGCAATAGATCTAGTTTTTGCATATAACTTCTTTGTACTTAATATTTTAACATGCCAAGTTGTGTTTTAAACAAAATCAAATGTTCACTTAACTATATTTTGGATATTCTTTATGGATGAATGACAAAATACAAGTTCATATTTTATTAAGTGTGTGTATCAATTGTAATAGTACTCTGTAAAACAATCAAGAAACATTAAAACATATAACTGACATGAAGTTAGTAAAATGTCAGCTAAATTACACCCACAATGCAAAACACAAACATGTTTGCTAACTTGCCCAAGGTTCAAAGTGGCAACAAGAGGGTTCAAACCCTCGACTGATCTTATAAGAATAAACCAACTTTAACTCTGAAACATTTCACACCATATAGTGAGGAGAAGGAGTGAAGAATGAGAGAGACAGACAGAGAGGAGTGGAGAGGTTGGTGGAGACATCAGAGCAAGATCAGTGAGGTGGAAGAGAACAAAACAGAAGTTGAGGATCAGTATCGAGGCCAGCCTCACTCCTGACAGAAGGGAAACAAGGGAAACAAGAGAACAACAAAGATATTAAGTGTTTCCACATGGTGACCCTTAGCAAACAATTCTATAGAATTATATACAATTGTTATGGTCACTTCAATTGGCATAACATTCTACAGAGTATTCTACAGAATTCTAAAAAAATCTGTACAATTTTTAGGGCCACATACATTTTTACAGAATTCTACAAAATTTTAAGGTACAAAATATTCTACAGAACACCATCAACAAAAATGAAATAGAACATTCTATATTGTTTGTTAAGGGGTGCGAAGTGGTGGTGAAGGAAAGGTGAACACTGAAAGCACAAAGCACCCGAAGGGGGTCAGGGGCATGTCAACCCGTAATTTTAATCAGTTTTTTAATAGAAGTGTTGAACTACATTGTGATGTCAGAAACAGGTATTTCACCATTGTTCTTTTGTATTTACTTTTGATAATTTATGTACTAAGAGATAAGATGACACCACTTATTAGATATACAAAGAAAAACAATCTGACTTTTGTTAATTTTGACTTTTGGAAATAGATCAGAAACAAAGTGTATATTGTCAACTGTTACATTACCTTCCAGCAAAGCCTTTACTTTTGGCAAGAGAGGAACATCTTGGTTCTCTGCTGCCCAATTCACAAGTCCATCTTTCAACCCGGCAGCAAAACCCTACAGGCAACACAAGCAAACAGATTAGTTATTCCAATACATTTCTGATTCAGTGTTCGTGCTAACCCCATTTCCGGGCAACAGTAAACGTTTTTCAAGATGTGCACCATTTTAAATTGTATCTTACCCCACTGAGATGCTTCTCCAGGCCCAAGTTATTGCTGTTCAAAACAAACTGATGAAAATTTTATTTTTGACTAAAGAAAAGCAAAAGTATTTCACAAAGTAGTAATTTCTGTCAGTGTTCAATGAGATTAGTAACAACACTTAGTGAACAAACACTGAAATAGAAAGTACATAAGAACCTCACAATGAAGGTCACCTTTGGCACTGAGCAAGTGATGTTATTAGTAAGGTGACTGTATTAGTATGTCTAACTTCCTACTCTAATTTAAATAATTTGGGACTATCCCACGCTGGCCGTAATTCTGAGGTGGCTATACTACCAAGGTGACCACAAAGCGAGGTTTGATCAACTCTCTATGATAATCCAAGAATGTGATTACAGTTTCACTAATGCACACCAACATCGAATAACTACTAATTTTAAATAAAATTCAAAGCCGCACTTGCCTGTAATGTGAGTAGTTCTATATACAGACTGTAGGTGGCACTCTGCATGTCCCCAGCACACACTCTGACCCGCTGTAAAAGTTTTTGTTCTGCGTCACGAGTCGTTTACAGTCCTGATGCAATATAACAGCGACACAAGTAACCCTGCTAGTTTGGCCAACCAACTTTACTAACAATATGTGTACTATTGACAGTATGTATCGGTGGAATAATTACAATTGACAGTACAGCGTCATCATGTCATCACATCGACCATTATAATGTATTGGTAATTGGAGGCATTTTGGCTTTGGATTGTAAGAAAAGCCTAAGAAATTCTGCACTTTCAAAACTAACAAACCTGTACAGCTAGTATTGGACAATGTTATTCTTTTTAAGTATTTCACAATTTGCATTTATTTCTTGTGGCAGTCCTTATGTCCCCCTGGGCTGCAATTGGAATGGTTCTTCAACATCCAAAGGAAAACTAAGGTGTCTCTTCAGGAAACGACATGAATCAAGTTGAGGGTCAATACTGCCTCTGACATGACTGTGATATCCTCCTGTAGAGGCCATCCAGGCTGTGGTTGGGGGCCACACGAATGACATCACTGCACACAAGCACTACTGGGTCATCATCCAGCGGCAGTCATCTGAAAAATTCACTGAAAACGAAGAACCTCATCACATATACTATTGAAGATGTTTCTTACGACGGACATGTGGGCGTCTAGAGGGGGCGTTTGCAGCAGGGCGGTGACCTTCTTCCAGGAGGCTTCAACAACTAGTAGTTTCTGTGTCGGGGTTAGCAGGGTCGTGTCGGCTGACACAGACTCAAATATGTTGTACTCTGCTATGCACTGCTTGTCAACCTAGCAACATGTCCAGTCAAAGTTACATTCATGCAAACAGAGTTAATGAAATGACAAAATAAAGATTCCTTAAAACATTGATTATGAGTGTTTTTAGAAAGGCAGTTTACCTGTAATATAATTAGTGGTGTTCTGATTAATCAATTTTGCTGATGATTGGTAACAGGTCCAGTCAAAGTTACATTAACGGAAAGAGAGCTTATGAAATTACGTCTTTCCTTAAAAACGTTCATATATTAATGTTTCCAAAAACTAACCTCACATGTACTATAATTAGTGTTGTTCCGATTAAACAATTTTGTCGATGATTGGTTGATTCAGGCTTCCGATAAATTAATAAGTTACAATCTCATGTGATCAAAGATCGTTTTATTATATAAAAATATTTGTTTTGAGTGAAATGTGTATTATTGTTGAATAACCAAAACCCATTTCAGTTTTGTTAACAAAATGCCACTGACGTTGTTTGAAACTGCTACACTTTAGGCATGTTAGGAAACCTCACGTTACAGAAACGCATTAAATGTATAAATACTGCTGGGCTGCTCGATAAGTTTCCTGTGGTGATTATTACAAACAGGTGAGTACATTTTTGTTAAATATATTGTATGTTTACATCAACTGCTACCAGTGTTACATTTGTACTACCACCTAGCGACCAAACTGTTCTTAGAATGGCCATCCACAAACTGATTACCGGTATACAATCAATCATCGATTGGTTGGGCCAAACTAATAATCAATTATAAAAATCAAACCGATTCCCATCACTAACTACCGGTATAATAATAAAAAGAGAACTTTTTGCAGCTGAATCCTCAGAAACCAAGCTCACTAGATATGTCCCGGTCTAACAGAGATCACAGATGTACATTTCAAAACACATGAATAAATTTGCTGATATGTGGAAGTATGTTATCCAAGAAATAAATGACAAATTCTGATTACTAAATCACTGCAGAATTAAAGTTACCTGTTGGTAATCAAGATATTCTGTAATTAAACACATAATTCTACTTACTCTCTTGCTGCCACTTCGGTTCATATGTTCAGACAGTATCTTCTTAAAATCTGCGACTTTGGAGGTATCATTCGTGGGCCCTGAAACACCGGTGTCACAAAACACTACTATGAATTAACTGTAAGTGCCTATATATGCACAATATACAAGTAACATTTCCACACTGACACATGACAAAATGTATGACTTGCAACCCGGCATGTTCATTGCCGTGTAGCAAACTCTGTATGATAAATACACCAGTTTTAGGTGATGTGACATGCTCTAGACCTCACAGACACTGAAGAACATTTAAACACATAAATGATACATAACAAAATCCATTGAATACAATTTCATCGAGGTTTGGTTATGCATGGAGTATAAATATTCAGTAGAACATTGATAGAAAAACAAGTGGGAATCACAGTGCATGAATTATCTAGTCATCATGCTGTGTAATTACACTGTCATGTTGGATAATGGAACACCGCTGAAGACAAGGTTAGAACTAGACACCACAATGTAACATTAGTGAAGGAACGGTGTAGATTAGATATCAGAAAGTATTCATACTCACAGAGAAATATAAATGAATGGATGCATAAATATATAAAAATTGACAACTACCGGTATCTCAGAAGGGTGGATTTTACATAGATAAAATTGTTGGACTCTCGATAAGCCATAGACTTCCTTGTTGTGGATAGCAATCTTGTTAATGTGCATAAATGTCTCACCACTGCAAGACACGTCATACAGGTGAATCTCTGTCCTGTTTTGTTTGTTGGTTGTCACGTACACGCCCATGCACACGCAGGGTTCAGTGGGGTCCTCACACAGGGCCCAGACAGGCAGACTGGAGTCTCGGGTCTGGGTGTATAGAGTGTACTGGGAGATGAGACGTCTACAACAGAGTATGTTGAGTGATTAGTGTGATAGTTCTTCTTCTGGATAATGTTGTAGCCCCGACTTCCAGGTAATGCCCCACAGGTTAACAGATCCTCCTCACAAAACGAGTGTTCTGGGTTGAAGGTAGGACATAAGTGTGACAACAGGCAGGCAGGTACACAAAAGCAGTAGGTAGTGTATATGGCATACACGTGTAGCATTCTGGCTGTCCAATGTGCATTAACTGACAACAAGTTCAGAGGACAGATTAACTGCAAGATGAAACAAAGAAAAAGGCATAATGTTTACCTAAGATAAGCTGAGACGACATATTTGTAGGTGTCCTCATTATCTTTATGATCTCAGCGACAAATGTTAATTCACAATGCAATTTCAGCCACAGCATTCTGAAATGTTGAATCCCCAAAGGTCCCTGTGGCACTTAAAAAACTTAAATTGAAATAACTACAAAATCTAGGAACCATCCCAATGGACCCAGTAGTATGCATGTAAACTTTCACCTCCACACATGCAAACTGTCACCTCCACATATGCAAAGATGATGAAGCTATGCGGGAATATACCACAGAAACATCCAAACTAATAATGAAAATCTGACCTTGTGTCCTTCATGCAGAGTGGCTTCCTCAGTTCGATGTGTCTGCTGTGTTTCGTTGGACTTGTCACAGTGTCGCGAGACTCTTGACTGTCGACTGAGAAGTGTCGTAGTTTCATGGGTGATCCATCCAGACTCTCCATGCTCTCATCCTTCTGGTCCTCGTCCCCCCGCACAGACGTGTCAACATTCTGAAGCTATTGTAAAGATAAAGATGCCTGGAGAGTGGGGAAGAAAAGGAGGCGAGGAAGACCTATACTGCGATGGAAGGACTGTGTAAAGAGAGACTTGGGAGAATTGGGAGAGGAGTGGAGAACGAGAGCAGAAAATAGAGGGAAATGGAGTCGGTTGGTGGAGAGAGCAGTGCAAGATCAGTGAAGGAAAAGAAGAAAAAAATATAACTGAAATCGAGGAACGGAATCGAGGCCAGCCTCACCTCTGACATGAGGGAATCAATAGAACAATAATTGTTTATATGTCGCGGTTTGCAGTCCTCAAGGCACTTTACATTTCTTTTTCTGTGAAACCTATTGATTAAAATTACCTTATGATTTTAATTTAGAATGTATGTTAAAAAGTCAAAAGTAGTCCATGGGTTAAAGGCTTTGTAAAAATCAAATAATCCCAACAAAATATGGCAGGTGTAATTACATACTAAGTGAAATTCAGTGTTTGTGTTAACACTGTTTCAGGGCAACAGAAAACGCTTAGTTTAGAGGCTTTATTGAAATCAAATAATCCAAATAAAATGTGGCGGAATTGCTAAACCCCTTATTATGACAGTGGAACATAACGAAAGGTAGCACAAGTTGATGACTCTAAATGTGCACTGGTCATCTGTTTCATGTCTCAAAACAACTGGTACTGCGGTTATAACTGGGCTCAGCTCATGGTATGTTGCGATGAAGCTGGACTTACCTCTGTATCCGACATCACCGTCATGATATGTGATGCGAGAATGTACGGCCCAACAGGTGACAGTTTGCCCAAGACATCTTTCAGTACGTGTTCGTCGTTGAATACTTCAAACTGGTACTTCTACAAATACAAACATCTTTTGGTATGTATTATCACTGAATATGTCAAACTGGTACTTCTACAAATACAAACATCTTTTGGTATGTATTATCACTGAATATGTCAAACTGGTACTTCTACAAATATAAACATCTTTTGGTATGTATTATCACTGAATATGTCAAACTGGTACTTCTACAAATATAAACATCTTTTGGTATGTATTATCACTGAATATGTCAAACTGGTACTTCTACAAATACAAACATCTTTTGGTATGTATTATCACGGAATATGTCAAACTGGTACTTCTACAAATATAAACATCTTTTGGTATGTATTATCACTGAATATGTCAAACTGGTACTTCTACAAATATAAACATCTTTTGGTATGTATTATCACTGAATATGTCAAACTGGTACTTCTACAAATATAAACATCTTTTGGTATGTATTATCACTGAATATGTCAAACTGGTACTTCTACAAATATAAACATCTGTTGGTATGTATTATCACTGAATATGTCAAACTGGTACTTCTACAAATATAAACCTTTTTTGGTATGTATTATCACTGAATATGTCAAACTGGTACTTCTACAAATATAAACATCTTTTGGTATGTATTATCACTGAATATGTCAAACTGGTACTTCTACAAATACAAACATCTTTCAGTATGAGTTCTCATTGAATACTTCAAACTAATAGAAGCAAAGACATATTTCAGTATGTGTTCATCACCGAATACTTCAAACATCGACAAATACAAACATTTTGCAATTGCACATGTGTTAGATGAAGACCAGTTTAAATAACAACACAAATTGAAGTGAAATAAAACGTAGGCATACTGTTGTCATAGATGAAATAGTACCTTGTATTGCAAACTTGCTTCTTCCTGTTTGAGCAACCTGTAAAGCAAATTAAATAATAAGAGATTTAACACATAGATATCTTATGGAAGAATTTGATCAGGTTTTTGTTTAAAATGTTTGTATGCACGATCAGTGTCACCACCAGTATATTTGTAGACCTGTACATCCTGGGATGAGGCATTGCCATAGCCATACGGATATGATGATGATCAGTAGGATTAATTTAATTAATCTGGACCATTTAAGTAATAAAATTACCAGGTGATATATACTCATATAGGGTCGGTACTAGGTCACTAACTCGGTCCATTTAAAATGTTAAGTAAAAGTGGCATTGCCAGTATTTTGTTGCATCAATTGCCAAGTTGCACTCCTGAGTCGTGGTCGTGGACAGAGTTGGGTAGAGTTGCACGGAAGGCCTGATTTCAACTGAAGGCTGAAGCCGTTAGTAAGGCACGAGTAATGACGGCCAACGACAACGTCGCTATAATACAGTGAATACCCGGGTACATCATATACACGGCAGTTGAATGCCCAGTATAATTCAAAATTGCAGAAGCCAATACTGAACTGAACTGAAATGTTGAATCGACCCGAAGGAGTGAAGTTTGCAACCAGTGACTGAGTCTGAGAGAACTAAGCCTAAGCCTAAGCCTAGGTACTAGGAGAAGCCGACCAACTCACCAAGGTCTAAATCAAGTTACCTAAAATAATAATGTTTAGGCTACGTGTATAATGGGATCGGATAAGGTTTTGACTTTAGTCAGCAAACATTTAAACATAAAGTTTATAAATAGGCATACGCTATGATACAGTGATACCTGTTAAAGACTTCTTTCATGTCCATAATTATTGTGAATATGACAAGAAATCACATTTGGCGCCTCATTTCATGACAGCCTCATTGTGGATTATATACCGGGATCTGTCCGTGTGACTGATGTGTGTTTTTAGTACACATGTGCTGTTATAGTTACGGCTTACACGCATAACAAGATCTTGTATTTGTAGCGTACTGGCACTCAGCTAATAGTCACACTGTACCAGAGACAACACTAGGAACGTAATGTAAAAAAAAAAAATCATCTTAAATAACACATTATCCCCAGTTTATTTAAACTAAACATTCAGCGTGATTGCATCTTAGCAGTTTACAACAGGAAGTTTATCTTTGTTTACCCTGTTTACGTGGTTGTTTTGACATTGCCGTCTCTACTATCGACATTTAACTAAACAAAAAGTGATATAGGATCAGTTACTTTTTCATTTTTATCCTAGTTAAGTTTTATAATAACACACACGCGTAGATTCAAACGAGGACATTGACTGACGGAGGCTTATTTGTTAATGTCGTAGCCAGACGTCGTGTCTGAGTGACGGTCGCGATGGGGGAATTGCTGGCGGAACGAGAGCAAGTTCTGCAGGACATGTTCTGTAGTTATGATGTTACAATGAAGGGAGGTCTCATTGCAGAACAGTTACAGCTATTGCATTCTCAGCTGCGAATTGGTGGAATAAGTATACCACAGGTAATTAAGTATCATATACAATAAACAGTACATGTATCGTATGACAGTTTGTCAATGACAATGTTCTTTATTCAGTCTTCGGCACTTGTGTAGAATCCAGACCCACCTCGATTTCGCCGTTATAACTTGAGTTTTGCCTAACTTTGATACCTCAGTACATTAGTTCCATCAGTCAACATCATCTCAGACATATTTACGTTTAAGAATATTGCGTGTTAACTCACTTTTGAGGCGTAAATAGCGCCCCGGTTTGCATCAACATACACCGCAAACATTATCTACAGCAACATAATGGACCATCTGGACTCTAATAACATCATCGTAGAGTACCAGCATGGGTTCAGGAATAAACATTCATGTGAGACACAATTA
The DNA here is from genome assembly GCA_963995525.1 of Escarpia spicata. Classification (NCBI taxonomy): domain Eukaryota; kingdom Metazoa; phylum Annelida; class Polychaeta; order Sabellida; family Siboglinidae; genus Escarpia; species Escarpia spicata. Next base: position 40,862,103 of record OZ023208.1, on the reverse strand, counting down.
ATTGGTGCCACAGAAGACATTGCAAAGAATATAGATAACGGCCACCAAACTGATCTCCTAATACTGGACTTTTCTAAGGCCTTTGACACCGTGCCTCATGCACGCCTTATGAGAAAACTCCAGTATTACGGGGTCAGTGATGGAGTCACCAACTGGATTTCAAATTGGCTAACTGACAGAAAGCAGAATGTAGTAGTAGATGGCGAGTCGTCAGAAGAAGTGACAGTCGAGTCTGGGGTACCACAGGGCACTGTACTGGGCCCACTTCTTTTTTTATTATATGTCAATGATATAGGAGAGGGGATCACCTCTAATATCCGGCTTTTTGCCGACGATTGTATTCTATACAGGTGTATCAATGACAGTAATGACGTAGAAGCCCTCCAGTCCGACCTGCATAGGCTGGTGGACTGGTCTGCAACCTGGCAGATGCATTTTAATATCAATAAATGCTCAGTTATGCATATCACCAAGAAGAGAACTATCCACCGATCTCAGTATACCATCAATGGAGACAGCCTGGGAACTGTACACCATCACCCGTACCTAGGCGTGGAGTTCTCTGATGACCTCAGATGGAACACTCACATATCCCACCTATCTGCCAAATCTAACCGTATATTAGGTTTTATAAAGAGAAATCTGTATAAATGCTCAGAGAAAACTAAACAATCGGCTTACTTTGCACTAGTCCGCCCTAATCTCGAATACGCGAGCGCTGCTTGGGATCCATACACCAACAAAAATATTAACGAACTTGAGAAAATACAGCGACGAGCAGCGAGATTTGTAATGGGTAACAACAGTCGGGAAAGCAGCGTAACATTAATGATGAAAACACTCAAGTGGGAGTCCCTAGAGCACCGCAGAGAGGTCAGCCGCCTAGCAATGTTCTATAAATCTGTACATGGAGAAATAGCCCTTCCTTTGCCGAGCCACCTCGTTCACTCAATCAACAACACTCGTGGCCACAGTGAACGATTTATTCAGGTGCCGGCAAGGACTCAGGTTTATGCTAACAGCTTTTTTAATAGAACAGTAAGGAACTGGAACGGACTAACCGAAACAGTTGTGTCTGCAGCCACGGTGGATACTTTTAAATCTAGGCTGGGCAGACGACTCTAAAAATTCCCTGTAGGGCTATGCCATATGCCCCCCGTCCCCTATATTGGCGTAATGACCATATGGTTTTTGCCAATTATTATATAGACATAGACATAGACCGCTATATCGCTCATTTTATGAGCACGATGCGGTAACGCACGACTGCAGCGGTGCAGACTAGTGCAAACCGGATCGCTATTATGGCTTCAAAAGTGTGCTAAGACACAATATTTTCGTAATATAAATATGCCTGGGATGATGTTGAATGATGGAACTAACGATCTGATGTATCAAAGTTAGGCAAAACTCAAGTTATAACAGTGAAATTGAGGTGGGTCCGGATTCTACACAAGTGCCCAGTCTTCTTTTAGGCACTTGTGTAGAATCCGGACCCACCTAAATTTTGCCGTTATCACCATATTTTTGCCTAAATTTCACACATCAGTGCGTCAGTTCCATAAGTCCACATCATCCTAAGCATGTTTACGTTATAGAAATATTGCGCCTTAGTCTACTACTACTTAACTTAAAGAGCACCCAGTTTGCATCAACACATGCTGTTATATTGCTTATGTCAAACGCGCGGTGCAGTAACGCATGGCTACAGCAGCACAGACTGGTACAAACTGGGGCACTATTGGGTCCTCAAAAAAGTGCTAAGTGCAATATTTTTGTAATATAGATATGCCTGGGATTCTGATGAATAATGGAACTAATGCACTGATGTCAAAAATTTTGGAAAATATATAATTATAATGGTGAAATTGAGATGGGTCTAGATTCTATACAAGTGCCTTCTTTTAAAGTAAATGACCTATAAAATTGGATATGAACATAAACTTCCAATTAATACATTTCCCAGGCAGATTTACTGCATATATGCAAACATGCATGGATAGATGCAGACTGCACAGCCAAAGAATGTTTATATTTTAGGCAAATTTTGTCCCGTTATAAAACATTTGTAAAAACATTATTTTGCCTTTTGGCCCACGGTTATGTGAATTTCACCATTTTATATAATTAGCTTTTTGAAAAAATTCTGACATAAATTATGTCGGTAAAGCAATTTTAGACTGTGGTCCATGTGTTACGTTTTATTGCTTTTTTGACAAGATGGCTGCTCGGGGATAAACGTGTGTTCTGGTGTGTCCCGAGCTTTGAATAGTTTTTGTGGTGGGGAGGCGTTGGAGTGTGTAGGTTTTCAAGGTGGGTGATTGACCGAAGGAGATAGAGCACGCTGAACTTTTCGGACTTTGTGAAAGTGCTAGATGGAGGTTGCTTAGCTGCTATTAGTTCCATAACTTAAGCCTGAAATCGACGCACATTACGCCTTAAGGCTAAGCTTGAAATCGACGCACATTACGTTTCAGTGTCAGTGTGTGCCTGTGTAGCAGGGTGCATAACGTAACAATGTCTGGCACTGGCAAACAACGCCGGACAGTGGAACTGTAGACACCCACTTCTTATTGTGTTCCGCATGACTGCGTTTGCAAGTTGGCTTACAATATGCCGAGGCCGCGTAGAGCAAGCAATGTCGAGGACAACCAAGAAGATCAGTTAGTTCTAAGACTAATTGCAGCCCTCAACGATTCAGCGGTGCTGAACAAAATGAAACAGGTTCTCTTTCCGGATGAACTCGCCAAAGAGATTCGTGAATTGAGGCAAACATTCAAAAACTTTCAACAGCAACTGGATGAAAAAAACAATAAAATTGCACTGCTTGAAGATAAGGTTACTCATCTCCAGAACCAAATTGATGACAATGAACAATATGGCCGTAGGGCAAACCTACGTTTCAGTGGCATTGAGGAGACAGGTCATGGGGAGGACCTTGAGTCAAAGCTCATAGAAATTTGTAACGAGCACATGAAAATCAGTCCTGCTGTATTGCCCAACGGGTACACAGAATTGGTCGCAAAACGGACACCTCCACCAGGCCGCAACCCGTAATCGTCCGCTTCAAATCGGAGAAGACACGCGACAAAGTGTTTCAATCAAGAGCTTCACTTAAACAAAAGAACGAACGAGTAGCCGAGCGAAGTTTGAAGATCTTCATAAATGAAGATTTGACAACAATGCGCTCAAAGAAAAAGGCTAACAAAATCAGAGACTGATGGACGTACAATGGGAACATTGTAATCAAGGATGTCAACAACGTGATTCACAGGATATACACCTCGAATGAGCTGGACAAGTATCAATGACATGCAAGGCATAGCACCAAATGACGGTGATAATGATGTGAACAATTGGTTATTGCTCACGTGACATTTCTGACTGACACGAAATCTAGTTCTACGATTGGTAATGTCTGCTATATGAACTGTAAATAAGTTGGTTAAAAGGTACCTTTTTTTTCTTTCGTCAATATCTTGTTTTGCTATTTGCAGTGTTCCCTGTATCAACTTTGTTTTTAAATATATCTTAGTGCAGTTTGCTACTCACTTGTGTCGTGACTTGCGATATGTTTTCTGTTTAATGCTTCTTTATTTTCCACACAACTTTTTAGTTATTATAATATAATAACCTATGCATTTATATATATTGGAAATGTGTTGGTTAAAATGAATTAGATTGCATTAGCATTTGTAATGTCTGCTATAGGAACTATATGTATGTAAAAAAAGTTGGGTAAAGGGTACCTGCTTTTGTATTAATGTACGTTTACTTTCAATATCTTGTTTTGCTATTCTTTTAAATCTCTTATATCATTTTTTTTATATCTTAGTGCAATTTGTCACTCACTTGTGTCGTGACTTGTGATTTTTTTTCTGTTTAATGTTTATTTATTTTCCACACATGACTATTTATTTGTTATAATATAATAACGTTTTTGCATTTTTTTGCATTTATATTCGTTGGAAATGTGTTGGTTAGAATGCATTACAATGCATTAGCTCCTACCACTAGAAATATTTTTATTCTTAAGTTACTTTTTTTTTCTCGGGCCATCTTGTCAAATGGTCCTGACTTTTTTCTGTTACATCGCCTTTTTTTCTTGTATTTTTTTCTAAACATAATCTGTTTCTTTTCTATGTCTGACACTTTAAGTAGCTACTTATCATGCACCGCTTTAGCTTTACATGAACAAAATACAAATATTATTAAACAAAATCTAGTAACTCAAACACTAAAGGCACACACTCTCATTGAAACATTACTGCACATTGACAATATGCTGATCTCATTAAAATTTAAAATACACTGAAATGATAACTGACGAAACTTTTCTCCAATTTACAGGTGGTATTACAAATAATTGTCTAAATAATATTCTAAACATCAGTAATACTGTTGATGAAAATAATGAATTTCCAACAATACGCCGATCGTCATATTATGATTTTGAAAAATTTAATTTGTTAGTTCAAAACAAAAATTAACATTTCAGTATCCTAAGCTCAAATATACAGTCCATTAATGCAAAGTTTAGTGAGCTCGAGGCATTTGTAAATGACTTGTCTTGCTTAAATTTTAAATTTAGCATAATATGTCTCCAAGAGAGCTGGTTATCTGATAATGATGACTTATCACTAATTCAATTAAATGGATATGACTGTATATCCCAAGGAAAAAGTTGTAGCACCAAAGGGGGATTATTAATATATATAGATAAACACTTTGATTATGAAGTAAAGATGAAATTAAATATGTATGAACAATGGGAGGGACAAATAATACAAGTAAATGGAGGAGGCTTATCGCAAACAGTCACTGTAGGAAATATATACCGACCTCCAAGGCCTTTAACTGAAAACTATAACGAATTTATAAATGAATTTACAATGGTCATATATATCATCTATGCAACATCATCAAAACAACAGCCTTATTCTTGCAGGGGACTACAATATAAATATGCTAAAAATAAACGAGCAACAACACTGTAGCACTTTCTTTGACATGTTAACTTCATTTAGTCTCTTCCCCCAAATTACTCTTCCTACAAGGTTCACAACATGTACAGGTACACTTATTTATAATTTTTTTGGTAATTTAACAAAGCATATTTTGAAAAGTACAGCAGGAATATTAATTTTAAAAAATTCTGATCATCAACCATATTTTATGCTTATGAACACTACTCTAAAAGAGGAACATACTACAAAATTTATACGAGTTAATGTACAAAATAAAGAAGCTTTGTTAAAAGTTAGAAATGATATAATTTCTTCTGAAATATATAAAAAGTTAGATACAAGTTCAAATGCTAATCCAAACCATAATTATAACATCATCAATGAAATAAATCAAGCTAAAAATAAATATATGACTAGCAAATTAGTGAAATTTAATAAATATAAACATAAAAAATCTACATGGATAACTCAAGGCTTGCTAACCTCAATACGATACAGAGACAAACTTTACAAACAATTAAAAATCACAAACCCTGAATCTTCTGAATATGGCGTATTATTGATTAATCTAAAAACATACAATAGTATTTTGAAAAGAAGTTTTCGCAAAGCAAAGCAATCATATTTTGACAAATGTTTTAATCAATTTAAATTTGATATAAAAAACACTTGGAAAACAATAAATGAAATCCTGTCTAAACATAAAATTAATAAATCATTTCCAAAATATTTTAAAGAATCCGATTAAATTGTGGCAGACAAATTAGAAATTGCAAATAAATTCAATACATTATTTACCAATATAGGTAGTAATCTGGCTAATGATATTAAATACAAAGGCATTCATGATCATTCATATTATCTAAATAAAATAGTAAACTGTAGTTTTACATTTAAATATGTTGAAGAAGAAACCATAAAGAGAACAATAATTAATCTACCCAACAAAAGCTGTGGATGTGATGGTCTGTCTACCAAACTTCTAAAAATACTTGAACCTGCATTAACAAAATCTTTAACTTTAATAACAAATCAAGTATTAACCACAGGAATATTCCCTGATAAACTAAAAATTGCTAAGGTAATTCCCATTTATAAAAAAGGTGAGCCAGCAGTATTCAATAATTATAGACCCATATCTCTTCTACCAGCTATTTCAAAAGTACTTGAAAACATTATTTTTGACCAATTATCATCTTATTTAAAAGACTCTAAGCTTTTTTTTTAGCATCAGTATGGATTCAGACCTAAACATTCAACCGAATACGCAGCACTAGAATTAATAGATAGAATAATAACCAAACTGGATAAGGATGAAATACCCATTAATATTTACCTAGATCTTTCCAAAGCCTTTGATACCATTGACCATTTAATTTTAATTGACAAATTGAAATATTATGGTATACATGGAACAAATTTTAACATATTCAGCAGTTACCTAACAAATCGTAAACAATATACGGAAATTGACAATATAAAATCAAATATGTTATCAATAACAACAGGTGTACCACAAGGTTCAATCTTAGGACCCCTGTTATACATCATATATATCAATGATTTTGCACAAGCCAGTAAAATGTTTAATTTCATGCTGATGATACAACTCTTATCAAGTACACTAAACACTTTCAACGATAACATACATGACGAAAATTTAGAATCTTTAATAAATGAAGAACTTTCAAAAATAAATGAATGGCTCAAAATAAATAAATTATTGCTAAACATAGCAAAATCGAAATACATGACATTTCAAAAGGCAAAGAAAAATATACAGACACTTACTCTGAAGACAGACAATGTAAATATTGAACAAGTCAAAGAATTTAATTTTTTGGGTTTAATTATAGATACAAATCTAAACTGGAAAAAGCACACTGAAAAAATATCAAATGCTTGTTCTAAAAAAATTGGCATTTTAAATAAATTGAAACATGTGTTACCTCTTCATATTAAAATAATATTATATAATTCTTTAATAGTACCACACATAAATTATTGCATAATGGTGTGGGGCTTTCAATCAAATAGAATAATAAAACTTTAAAAAAAAGCCCTGAGAATTATTACCTTAAGTAATTATACTTCCCACACAGAACCACTTCACAAAAAACTCAACTTGTTAAAAGTAGATGACATTCTTAAATTACAACAATAAAAATTTTACTATAAATATTTACATAATGACTTACCAGTTTATTTACAAAACTGGAGGATAATGTTTAACTATGAGGTACATAATCATTATACAAGAGTCAAAAATAAAATATACACTTATAAAATTAAACATGAATTTGCTAAGAAATGTCTTAGGCATAATTTGCCACTTTTATTAAATACCATTCCTGATATTGTCAAAGAAAAGCTTAGTACACACAGTTTACAAGGATTTGCTAAGTATGTTAAACTTTATTTTTTACAAAACTATCAAGTAACATGCACTAGGCAAAATTGCTATACATGTATGCAAAATTAAGAACCGACAACCACCTGTCAACTTGTCAACAAAACAGTGCCTAAACGACAAACTCAGTAATCATGTAAGCTTGCTTACACTACACACATGCATACATATTATGTTTTTTGTTTTTCTTTTTATTCTGGAAGAATTTGATTAGGTGATGTATTGATTCAGTTAAAGTTTTATTACAAAAGGTGGCTCCTCGATAGCGACTACCACAGTCTTAGAAGAGTCTCCTGACCCTACTTTTCGTTTTTTATCATACATTATACCATGTTTACCATAAGGTTATATATTTGTATTATTTAATTTTTACATGGATGTATTGTATGTATTATTTGAAATGTCTGGGTCAAATAAAACAAATTCTTCTTCTTCTTCTTCTTGCTAGGTTACAAATAGTTCTATTATTCCATGTTAAATGTAATAATTCTTTCAGGTGAAAGCATCAATCCAGTATGTCTGCGTCAGTGACACATGTGAGCTGTCGGAACTGTTGGACGTTCTCAAAGAGATGGACCGCCGCTATTTCCTCCTCCAAGATCTGTGCTGGGAGTTCACAATGCTTGATAGGGACCAAACAGACACCATCTCTGAGGAGAATGCAAAGTAAGCTTGGCTGATTATAGAAACTCATTGTTATAGAACTTTAGGAGCTACCGTAATGACTGTATGTCGGGACACACTAAAAATCCATAAAAATTATTATTTTTTGTACCACGTTTTGGGGACAGCTGATAATGAAATTATTTTTATGTGTCCCAACACATACGGACATTGTGGTATGCTGGATTAAAATATTTTGGATGCCACTAATGTTAATTAAGTTCACAACTAGATTTATTCACTGTTCCAGAATGTTTGAATTGATGATAATATTGCACTGTGCCCTGAACAAAACTCTCCTGTTTAGTATGTGAATAGAGTCATTTTGCTTATGATTTTGCGACAAATCTGTGAAGAGCAGCAGAAACAAGAAATGTATATCTTTTGAGTAATACAGGCAAAGGCAACACATCTCCTAACCAAAACAGAACAAATAAAAAAAAAAATTCTTCTTTTGTTCACTTCTGTCTTTAGAAGCCAACCATCACTATGCAGCATTCTACAGAAGAAGACTGTAATTTCTGTACTTATTGTAATTCAGTAACAAACACTTTCTCAAATTTTCTGCATACATGTATTAATTATCTTGATTATTATACATTTATTTAAATTAGTTTTTATTTACCTATTTTAATTATTCATTTATATTGTGCTATATTTATAATATTTATTTGTTAATTTGACAGTTATAGACCTTGTGAAGCACCATGACCCATTTTGGATCTGGCACTATTTTAGTTCTACTCAATTCCCTAAATATCCATATGAGGCTGAACTTGACACTGGTCCTCGATTTCTGTTTTCTTTTATTCCTCCTTACTGTCCTTGGCCAACTCTTTCACACCAACCACCTCCTTCAGCTCCTCCATTCGTTGCGTGTCGATTCTCTTCACTCCCTCAGTTCTCTTCACCTGAGCTGAACTTTGTACTTTCTTGTTTCCTTTTTAAAAATATATTATTGCAGTCCTTCTGTGTTAAAAATATGAAGAGAATGATAAGTCGCTCTCCTGATAGGTCTGAGGAGAGTGATTCATTCATGACTACAATCATTAAAAATTTCAAAACTGTATCGAAACTCATGTATTGCTTTAGAAAGTGTGAGTGGAAGTGATCTATGTGATCATCATGACTGACTGAGTCACAAATTCAGTCATCTTAATTATCCAACGTGCCACCTGCTGCATCCTCTTCATAATGTAAGCTGCCAGACTGATTGACAGGGTCACTGTCAAAGTCATCTTCTGTCTTACTCGCATAGCTCAGCTTTGATGCCTTTTTGCACCCCAAAGCTACGGTTAATCGCGCTCCTAAGACGGGCATGAGGAGCGTGGAGTGCCAGCACAATCGCACTCCTGAGAACGGAAGGTCTGTTACTGTGATCCTTATTATTTCAGGTGGCTGGTGCAGATGGTGTATGGCAAGTTGTTCAGTCAGCATAAGTGGGGGCAGTTCCTGCAGCAGAGGGCTGCTCCGGGGAGCGGGATCAGCTTCCCGGAGATAGAAGTGCTCCTCTGTAACATCCCCAATGTGCACGACCTGATGGAGGATGAGCTAGATAAGCAGAGGCAACAGCAAGGTAAGTTGCATGATTGGCATGCAGTCAAATAACACAGTAGCCCAGATATGATTTCCTACTCGGGCCAATGTTGGCCCAATGTATGTTGCTATATTGGGCCAATGTTGGCATGCCATCTATGGCCCAAGATTGGAATGTCCCCTGGACCAATGTTGGCCCAACAATGTCAATCCTTTGTTTGGCCTAGCATTGGCCTAACAACATTGGCCCAAGGTTGGCATTCCAAGCTACTGCCATGCAGTGGATGCCTATCTCATGGCTGGCATTCCAGGCTGTAGACTGCCATTCTTTGCGAACTTTGGCCCAAGATGGAAATGCTACCTGGGAGCATGTCAAAATTGCCCGATGGAGATAACATGATAATTAAAATATCTTCATTCTAAGAAAAACATGTATTCGTTTGTAGTCTTTTATATATTACTTTTACTAATCTCAAGCTGTAATTAAACCAAGGAAGATAACATAAAATTATATATTGTTTCCTATCAAACACAAAACTATGCAACTTAGATAGGTCTCACAAAGACACAAGAAATGGTGCATGTGCTCATATGAAGCAAACCAAAGATGTTACAGATAGAAAAACATATACAAGCATAGATACATATTAGTTCATCACAAATTTAACAGAATAGTCAAGTATGAAAGAAATATACAAAAGACGTGTTTTTTGCCCATTTAAAGGATTCTGGACCATATGTGTTGTGTTGTTGCAGAGCAAGAGAAGGAGAAACGGGAGAAGGAACGAAGACTGCAGCAGGAGAGGAAGGAGAGGGACATGGTGAGGAGGGCGAGTGATGCTGCAGCCTTACACGAGAGAGAAGATGAGGACAGGAGACGACAGGAGGAGGAGGTTTGTCTCGCATTGCATCACTTCATCATCATCATCATCTTTTCTACATGTATTCCCTACTAGCTGAGTTACCTCGGCAGTGCGTGGCGAAAAAAGACAGGTGTTAATATTTTCTTAGTTAAAACAACTCTAGATACCAAGATCCCATGCCACTAAACCCCCTTGGGAGAAATAAAAAATTCTAAATTTACAAACCATCCGAATGGGCTTGAAAGCATGCAGGCCTAAAACGTTCACTCCCATACATGTGAACTGGACGGAGATTGATATGTCCTGTCCATTGCATCCACAACCTCTGCCACCTCCACGTGTCTCCTCACCATGTCCCTCAGTCATGTCCTCTGTCGTCCCCTGCTATGTTTGCCCTGCACCGACAGTCTTCAGACCTTATCCATCATATTATCCTCCTCATCAACATCAATTTATGCTCCCATGTAAAGACGTGAAGAATTTATGACGCGTCAACGGCATCATTCCAAGATGCAGGACCTTTTAAGAAGCAGTCCAGTTAATTCCAGCAGTGTAAGATAATATTGGGAGTATTCAGCCATACAGTCATTGCACACCATAATCACTTCCACCAAGTACTCTCCTCGTTCGTACAGCTCATTGTTCATGAGCAAAGAAGACAACAAAATGTTTGTTGACTTCTATTGAATGGCTCTAATTGTTTACCATGCCAAGTCATATTTATTGAACAACAAATTTGTCTTCATATAACATATAATAAGCTAATTTTTAGTAATTCCATATCAGTGGCATATTTAGTTGCAGACATTGGATCATGTTCATCCTTTGGCATTTTTGTAACATTTATCTATAATTTATTATTACCTCTTGCGCAACAATATTTTAATATGAGTGGCTAAGTTTGGCTCCCCTTTCTGAGATACGGTAGACGCGCTTCTGTCCAAAGACAGTTTGAATTTGTTTTATTTCATCCAGGAGGAGAAAAGACAGAGGAGAAGGGAAAATGAAGAAGCGGAAAGAAGAGAGCATGAACTCAAGGAGGAAGAAGGTAAATCCTAAAGGAGGTTTACTAAAGATATTCACAGAGTTGACAAAAATGACTGAAAACAACATAATTTTTTCTAGAGATCAATTTCTTTAAAAAAGCTCATTACATAATTACATAGTGATGAAATGTTATGGTCGTGTAACGTGTAAAATAAACAATCTGAACAGCAATAAAACCTAGAACAAATTTGCTATCTAATGTATTAGTGTCAGTTTACAAAAAGCTTCACCTTACGGAGACTGGTGTCATAAAAGTTCACAATGATGCTTACAAATAGCTTCATTTTACAGAGACTTGTCTCGGTAAGTAAATGCAATTGCATTGCATGATCCGCCTGTAACACAGTTGATCACATGGTGCATTCACACATACCTTCTGTACTTTTGGCACTGCTTTCAATTGGGTTTTTCATATCAGACACCAGAGAGTGAAGATTGGGAACTTCCTTTCATAAGTATTCCACATATTTCATGTTGCATTCCTAAGGGTTATGTCCTTGGACCAATACTTTTCACTACGTACACAACTCGATTGTGCTCAGTTATTAAGGCACATTTTTAGTCACCCTATTTATGCAGATGATACTCAAATCTACAATTTTTTGTTTACTCATGATATTATTGTTTCTTTGATCAGCTCAGAAATTGTCTAGTTCTAGTTGTTTCCAGCACTCGGCAACGTTCTATTAACTGACTAGTCTGTATATATTGTGGTTACAGTGATCTTATGAGGTCTCATTCAACTAGTCAGCCTTTTTCAGAACATTATCGCCAAGCCGACCTTTCTATGCTGGCACTGAGGGTGGTCACTGCCAGGGTGCTTGTCGTCCTCAGTGGTTCTTTTACGTCCCAAATTGAGACGGGACCGACATTAACGTGATCTCCGAGTCACGAGGGATACACAGTCCCCAATGTTGAGAGCCAGGTTTTTACACCAAATATACCATACCTGCCCGGTTCGGGTTTCGAACTCGGGGCGCCGGCATGTCAGGCGGATGTGCTAACCACTACACTATCGCGCCCCCTCTTTGTGGCATGATCGGATTAAGGTGACAAAACAGTGTCTTATATACAAAGAGATGACATATTGATGACATTAAGAGCTTTTATATGGGACAGTACTACACATAAAATTCTAGTGACGAGGGATCCTAACTAGTTTGCTGACGCAAGAACAACATAAGTTCAGTTGTAACAGAACTCTATTAGAAAGCCAGAGTTAAAAAGACATGTACATATAAAACCACATTCGTGATGTAAACAGACAACCTTCAAGGTAACAGCAAGTGACACAGTCAAAACAAATTGTACATGACATTAACTCTAAATACATCAGCAAAGATGGGGGAAACAGCCCACTACATATAAAGAATACACAATTAAGGAAAGGAAAGTTATACAGCACCTTCATCGCACTAGACCCCTTCCAATATCAACATTGCATAACAGTGTGAAGACAAACGACAGTAAGAGTGAGCTTTAACTTACACTTATTCTAAGCCATATTGTCATTCATGCACTTTCAGCATTTTATATCTACAAGTATTTTTTGATGATAAATATCAAAAAGAATATTTTTCAAATTTGTTGTTGATGTTACTTTCGTTTTTGTGATTGATGCTGCATTCATCAGTATTTCACTCTTTCTGTTGCAAAAACTTGCTGTTGCACTTGTTACTACTATACTTAATAAGTATAGTTCACTTTTTCACAATATTGCTCTTAAGCCAACCAAGTTTGTCTGTTGTTAATTTATTAATACTTATTAAAGTAATGTTTTTAATACTAGATATAATATGTTGAATGAAGAAGGTATAATATCCGCCATGTTGTGCTTGATAAGCCTGAAACATTTTTCACAACTTGAATGTTGCACCTACGAACAAAACATTTAAATGGAAAACACCAGCGGTTATAAAGACAAGCCACGCTGACTGCAAGTTCCTGGAATATTGGCACATGTTTAGTTTCTACAATCAAGACAGCAAGTGGGACAAAGTACAACCGATTCAGCAGACTTCCTGTTAATAATTACCACAGTATTCTAATATACTTACTATCCAAATATGTTTTAGTTAGGCATAAACAAATTTTGAATTCAACAGCTTGACATTTACAAAAAAATCACAGAGCTGTCACTCAATAGTGGGCTCAGATAGTTCTTAGAAAGGTGAAGAACCAAAGGGGACATTATTGTGTATTACGTGATACACATATATCCATCTCATTAGTAATTGGACCTAAACAAGCTATTTCCTCCCAAAGAACTTAAGGCCGATATATAGTGACTTTTTTACCAACCCTTGGTTGTTGGTTTAGTCAGAACAGTGTCCATCTGTTAGTGTATCCACGTGTCCGATTGAAATCAGGGCTACAGGTAGTCAGTGTCCGTCTGACGTAGTTGACATTTTTCAAGTTTATATGATTATGACATGGCTGTGAGTCTGATTCAATCTGTGTCAGTTGGCGTAAGGTAAACACTGCAGTCAGGGTGAATCTGGACTGGTCTGATCTGGTCTGAAATAGTCTGGTCGGGCAAACAGTGTCAGTGTATCCCAGGCATTCAATTTCAACAACAACAAATTATTAAAAACACACTTGGATGGCCAGCATGTTATAAAAGATGTAGTTTATACTGTATGACAATGATTTTGCAATAAAATGCATGGATAAACTCTCTTTAAAGCCTAACAGTTTGAATGGTGGTCACATAAACTTTCTGTTTCAGAGAGGGGTCAGGCCGACGCAGCAGCCAGGGAGGCAGTGAGTAAACAAACATAGGATAGTCTTGATTTATTGTAATATTAATTCATTTTATTTGTTTATCATAATGTGTGCAGTTGTATTTGAGTAGATATGCCTACTAACTAAGCTTACTTCTCTTGTGCGTGACCTCTCTGCTTATATTAATTTAGTTGCAGTTATATTTGAGTAGATATGCCTATTAACTAAGCTTACTTCTCTTGTGTGTGTCCTCTCTGCTTATAATAATTTAGTTGCAGTTATATTTGAGTAGATATGCCTACTAACTAAGCTTACTTCTCTTGTGCGTGACCTCTCTGCTTATATTAATTTAGTTGCAGTTATATTTGAGTAGATATGCCTATTAACTAAGCTTACTTCTCTTGTGTGTGTGTCCTCTCTGCTTATCATAATTTAGTTGCAGTTATATTTGAGTAGATATGCCTATTAACTAAGCTTACTTCTCTTGTGTGTGTCCTCTCTGCTTATATTAATTTAGTTGCAGTTATATTTGAGTAGATATGCCTACTAACTAAGCTTGCTTCTCTTGTGTGTGTCCTCTCTGCTTATATTAATTTAGTTGCAGTTATATTTGAGTAGATATGCCTACTAACTAAGCTTACTTCTCTTGTGCGTGACCTCTCTGCTTATATTAATTTAGTTGCAGTTATATTTGAGTAGATATGCCTACTAACTAAGCTTACTTCTCTTGTGCGTGACCTCTCTGCTTATATTAATTTAGTTGCAGTTATATTTGAGTAGATATGCCTATTAACTAAGCTTACTTCTCTTGTGTGTGTCCTCTCTGCTTATAATAATTTAGTTGCAGTTATATTTGAGTAGATATGCCTACTAACTAAGCTTACTTCTCTTGTGCGTGACCTCTCTGCTTATATTAATTTAGTTGCAGTTATATTTGAGTAGATATGCCTATTAACTAAGCTTACTTCTCTTGTGTGTGTCCTCTCTGCTTATAATAATTTAGTTGCAGTTATATTTGAGTAGATATGCCTACTAACTAAGCTTACTTCTCTTGTGCGTGACCTCTCTGCTTATATTAATTTAGTTGCAGTTATATTTGAGTAGATATGCCTACTAACTAAGCTTACTTCTCTTGTGCGTGACCTCTCTGCTTATATTAATTTAGTTGCAGTTATATTTGAGTAGATATGCCTACTAACTAAGCTTACTTCTCTTGTGCGTGACCTCTCTGCTTATATTAATTTAGTTGCAGTTATATTTGAGTAGATATGCCTATTAACTAAGCTTACTTCTCTTGTGTGTGTCCTCTCTGCTTATAATAATTTAGTTGCAGTTATATTTGAGTAGATATGCCTATTAACTAAGCTTACTTCTCTTGTGTGTGTCCTCTCTGCTTATAATAATTTAGTTGCAGTTATATTTGAGTAGATATGCCTACTAACTAAGCTTACTTCTCTTGTGCGTGACCTCTCTGCTTATATTAATTTAGTTGCAGTTATATTTGAGTAGATATGCCTACTAACTAAGCTTACTTCTCTTGTGCGTGACCTCTCTGCTTATATTAATTGAGTTGCAGTTATATTTGAGTAGATATGCCTACTAACTAAGCTTACTTCTCTTGTGCGTGACCTCTCTGCTTATATTAATTTAGTTGCAGTTATATTTGAGTAGATATGCCTATTAACTAAGCTTACTTCTCTTGTGTGTGTCCTCTCTGCTTATAATAATTTAGTTGCAGTTATATTTGAGTAGATATGCCTACTAACTAAGCTTACTTCTCTTGTGCATGACCTCTCTGCTTATATTAATTTAGTTGCAGTTATATTTGAGTAGATATGCCTATTAACTAAGCTTACTTCTCTTGTGTGTGTCCTCTCTGCTTATATTAATTTAGTTGCAGTTATATTTGAGTAGATATGCCTATTAACTAAGCTTACTTCTCTTGTGTGTGTCCTCTCTGCTTATAATAATTTAGTTGCAGTTATATTTGAGTAGATATGCCTACTAACTAAGCTTACTTCTCTTGTGTGTGTCCTCTCTGCTTATAATAATTTAGTTGCAGTTATATTTGAGTAGATATGCCTATTAACTAAGCTTACTTCTCTTGTGCGTGTACTCTGTGCTTATAATAATTTAGTTGCAGTTATTAATGTATTAATAGTTTTTAAACTGCCACTAAATATGCTGTGGATAATGTTGTAATTTCATATGTATTAGCTAAATAATATTTTGTTTTGTTGAGAAATGTTTTGTTCAATTTGCTGCAATGTTTATGCAAGATCTTCATGGATCTCCAAGTGAAAGTTGCAAATTACCACTTGGATTTCTTTTGTCAGAGAATAGTCAGTGGTTTCTGGTTATCAATTTCTGCTTTCCATCTTCCAATGTCCAATCCTACGTGCAGGATTATTAGTTGGTACCGGTTTCTCTGTAAGTAATATTACATTCATGTGCATTAGGTAGTTGCCTCTATCATGACACCGCATACACCACTGAGAATCGTTGATCACTCTGCATGTTTAGAGCAGTGTGTTTCAGCATGGATAGATACTTGTGCATGAAGACAAGCACTTTTCAAAGCATACATTGAGCATGACACAGGAATCTTGAGAGAGCTATTCACGCGTGGAGATGGCAAAGCATAATTTCGCACTACGACAATAAAATAAACATTTACAATTGACGCTACCCGAAATAACCTCTGGTGCACTATAATTACACAACAGTTGTTTGCAACAAATAACTTTGTGCTAGAACTTTAAAGTTTGAACAATGATTATCCTCGACAATGCATGGCCGGTCCTAGTTTGCAAATATTTAATAAATTATGGTGTAGCAAAGAATACATTGTACCAACAAACACTAACCTTTACAGACATTTAACAAAACTCTAAATGTAAAAAATTGTAGAACTGGCATTTTAATAATTTGGTGTAATTTGATTTAATGATCAAGCATGCATTAGCAAATATATTGATAAAACAACCATGGGAATTTAGAGTTCTTGTTATTCCTTCATTTTATTAAAATTCAATGACATATGGAGACAACTATATGTCATCTTAACAGACCCACAATGAAGACTCAAGTTATCATAAAACATAAAAAAAAAAAAAAAACATTTAATAAAATTCATGTCAACATTTCTCCCAGGAAGCCTTCACCATCTGGTAATTAAAAATGTACTATTTCGGGTGGTGTCGATTAAGCATTTTTACATTTTCACAAGACATCAGCTTGCACTAGGAAACCGAGTGAACATTTGCATCATAGCCCACCAATTAAGGAAGATTCTAATCATGGATTGGTAAGCAAGTTGGCACTAGGCAAGGCACACTTTTCTTGTTTGTTTTGTTTGACATACTATAGTTATTTATAATTATTAATTAGAAACACGGTAATATCAAGAACTACATGATTTAATATACCTGATCATTTATCCACATGTTGATAACAATATATGTTTATAATCTTATGGTCAGAGTTAACTAGCTGTGTCATTTAGGTCATACAATAATATACTGTATAGATATGCATTTTTATATAAAATTTAAAAAACATTTCACATTTTTATAATTGTCACAAAACAGTGGATTCATAATTGTCATGATGTGTTTTTGGGTGTGTAATCCTAGATATAGATGTGTCATCTAAAGTTGGTCTGTAGTGACAGTGTTTCCTATAGTGCCTTCTTCACTACGACACACATTGTCATCTTCTGACAGGTTGTGAGGCGTCTGCAGTCTCTCTTATGCGGTCAGCAACTGAACGCGGAAGTCTACATCATGTTTGTCATCTTCGCATCTTACACTCTGAGGAGAATTCTCCAGGCTCTTAGTACAAACAGACAAGTCTGCAGTGTGTATTGGACTGATTTATTTCTGCCACATGTACGGGACTGTTCCTCAACATATTCTGACAATAGTTGATGGCTGTTGATCACCGAGTGTGTGGCTCAAAGTGTGATTGCACCTTTGACATCAGACTGCTGTTCTGTTTACAATAACATCATAGAAAAAGATGGCAATATATGCTGTGGTAACGCTGCTGTATGTTAGTTGTAATACATACAGCTGTATTATCGTTAAACAAATGCACAGGTAGTATTGCTTTTTATTTGAAATAAACAGGTGAACTGATTCACGAGTTGTGATGATAAACGTGAAATACCACAAGCTTAAAACTGTTATACAACTGCTATTTAGGATGAAAATCCTGAATCACTATACTGTATTCCATAATTATATTGATGATGTGATATTTGTGAGATAACATCTAACATGTTAGCCATGTTATTATAATAACAATCAATGTTGTGTAGATAGTAATCTGTTCCTAAGCTAATACATAATTTATGCTGCTATTAAAAATTAACACACTCTAACATGTGTCTGTGTGCTGATAGTTTTGTTGATTTACATGTTGTATGATTTTACTTGATCTTCCTTAACAGCAAAACATCGGCATAGGATTGGGTGAGGTGTCAACGCACATGCCTTTATTTCTCTTTGAATTCATAAAAATACACAAGACCCACCACAAATACTGTATTTAAAGCCACACTTAATTAAAACCATCCCTCAACTTTGACTTAATCTTGATGAATTCAGCTACACAATAATGTAATTGTAGCCATGGCTACAAATACAGTATTTACGGTACTCTTGTTTTTCATTTTAAGAGTACAATAGAAACAAACAGAATATGTGTGCTGTATGCAACTGATCAATTAGTTCCATCTCAATGAATTATAGATGTTAAACACAGGTATTACTAGTCACAATGATCCAGGTTATGCTAGCCCTGCCAACAAACCATTATATCACGGCTGTAAAGTAGTGCCATGTGCTGTATCAGATCGACAGTTTGCGAGACTTAGGGTTACTTAGTTGACATTTAACAGCAAATTCAGAGATAATTTTCTATAGCAGGCACAGTACCTGAAATGATGATGTGACCATGGATAGCTGGTAATGCAAAGAGACTGTTAGAGTTTTGGGGGGAATTATTTGTGTATATCAAATGACAAAAACAGGCATCTTTGGCACTGCGAAAACATGAGATCCTGCAATTGTGTTCTTGTTGCGAATTTAACTTTGTTGAACAATACAGTATACACCAGTGAGCAGCCCTACCTACAACAAAATATCATAAGGTTACACATTGTTTCTACCGTTTGGGGGCATTCTATTCCAGGTGATAACTATTAATTAAATTGGTCTTTTACCAGACAACAAAAGTTTTCTTCTCAAAATTATTTCATCAAACATGATGATGTTAAAGTGACATTTTGAGTTAACCTACCATTTGTTACTTTCTTAAGGAAATTTGATGTTATTCAATAAACTATATTTTATAAAATCACCAGGTCCCGCCAGCGGAATAATAAATGTATGGCATGCATTTTTTCTCTTTCATGCCGTTTTATCTTTAAAATGCATATTATTTATTTAATAAATTATTATATATATTATGCAGGAAAATGTTTAAAAAATTTAAAAGATGGTCTCAGAATGAAACTAACATTTTGCCACCTTTCAACCTGTGTTTTGTGCATTGGCTGACGTGAGAGGATGTCTTACAGGAGCGGGAGGCTGAGCGCAAGAGACAGGAGGAGCTTGAGCGTCGCCGCAGAGAACTCGCAGACGGCGATGAGTGCAACAGAATCTACGAGGTAGATTATATAGTCCAGGGTTGGGGGTCAAGTGTCTGTGTATTTAAGTACATTTTTCAGTACATGTACTTGGGTTTTTGAAAAGATACATACAAGTTCTTATACTATTATACTTGCCAAAAATCAAGTACATTTTAAGTACATAACTTGAGCATTTTGAATACAAAATGATATTTCCCTACTATTTTACCTGTGCGATGCACACCCCACCCTGATTGTATACATAATGACTAGTTAGTATTTTATTGAAGTTAATTAATGGCACTGGAATAGTCTCTCTTTTTGTTGACTAATGTACTTGTACTTTGTAAGTTTATATTTTGAACAACTTGTGTTTGATCTAAAGTTCTTGTATTTGGAATTGTGCTGGATCAGATTTACTTGACACCCGACTGTAACATAGTCGTTGACACCCGACTGTGATGTAGTCGTTGACACCCGACTGTGACGTAGTCGTTGACACCCGATTGTGACGTAGTCGTTGACACCCGACTGTGAAGTAGTCGTTGACACCCGACTGTGACGTAGTCGTTGACAATTACATATTGTTAACTCTTTTCTCCTTTAGACTGATACATGAAGTAAGCTTTGATGCTGCTCTCTTAGCAAAGGACCATAGGACCATAGAATTAATTAATATTATGCCAGTTGACACGTGTAATGGTGTAAACAATCTGTTACATTCCACAGGATATAACTGTCTATTGCTATTCATGACATTCCATTTGTTTGCAGCGTTAATAAATTAATGCTGTACTTTTCACATCAGATGACTGGGAACATGAGACTAACAACTGTGAATACTGATTGACGCTGGGACTCCATTGAAAATAAGAGAGCGCTTTCTTACAGATGTAGTTTCGGATAAAAGTATATTGTTTGGTAACTAAAATGAGAATGTGATGAACTCAGTAAGCCAGGTTTTAGAAAACTAGTTATGTGCAGCTTGAATGGGACTGTGCATGTATCAGTTGGTGTCTTCTGCTCACAGGAGGAGAAGAAGAAAGAGAAGGCTGCAGAGCTGGAAGCCATTAAGCAGCAAACTAAGTTCCAACATGTGAAGGACGCCGCACTGAAGAAGGAGGCAGAAGCCGCAGAGAGAAGAGCTCGCATGAAGGCTCGAGGTACGTCATGATTAGAGCTCGCATGAAGGGTCGAGGTACATCATGATTAGAGCTCGCATGAAGGGTCGAGGTACATCATGATTAGAGCTCGCATGAAGGGTCGAGGTACATCATGATTAGAGCTCGCATGAAGGGTCGAGGTACATCATGATTAGAGCTCGCATGAAGGGTCGAGGTACATCATGATTAGAGCTCGCATGAAGGGTCGAGGTACATCATGATTAGAGCTCGCATGAAGGCTCGAGGTACATCATGATTAGAGCTCGCATGAAGGGTCGAGGTACGTCATGATTAGAGCTCGCATGAAGGGTCGAGGTACGTCATGATTAGAGCTCGCATGAAGGCTCGAGGTACGTCATGATTAGAGCTTGCATGAAGGAATGTGGTATGTCATGATTAGAGCTTGCATGAAGGGTCGAGGTACGTCATGATTAGAGCTCGCATGAAGGCTCGAGGTATGTCATGATTAGAGCTCGCATGAAGGCTCGATGTACGTCATGATTAGAGCTTGCATGAAGGAATGCGGTATGTCATGATTAGAGCTTGCATGAAGGATCTCGGTATGTCATGATTAGAGCTAGCATGAAGTATCGTGGTATGTCATGATTAGAGCTAGCATGAAGGATCGCGGTATGTCATGATTAGA
Source organism: Escarpia spicata (assembly GCA_963995525.1). Classification (NCBI taxonomy): domain Eukaryota; kingdom Metazoa; phylum Annelida; class Polychaeta; order Sabellida; family Siboglinidae; genus Escarpia; species Escarpia spicata. The sequence goes on along the minus strand of OZ023208.1, from coordinate 40,840,449 downwards.
GCTAGCATGAAGGTTCGAGGTATGTCATGATTAGAGCTAGAATGAAGGATCGCGGTATGTCATGATTAGAGCTAGCATGAAAGATCACAGTATGTCATGATTAGAGCTAGCATGAAGGATCCCGGTATGTCATGATTAGAGCTCGCATGAAGGCTCGAGGTATGTCATGATTAGAGCTCGCATGAAGGCTCGAGGTACGTCATGATTAGAGCTTGCATGAAGACTCGAGGTACGTCATGATTACAGCTCACATGAAGGCTCGAGGTACGTCATGATTAGAGCTCGCATGAAGGATTGAGGTACATCATGATTAGAGCTCGTATGAAGGCTCGAGGTACGTCATGATTAGAGCACGCATGAAGGCTCGTGGTATGTCATGATTAGAGCTAGCATGAAGGATCGCGGTATGTCATGATTAGAGCTAGCATGAAGGATCACAGTATGTCATGATTAGAGTTAGCATGAAGGATCACGATATGTCATGATTAGAGCTAGCATGAAGGATCGTGGTATGTCATGATTAGAGCTAGCATGAAGGATCACAGTATGTCATGATTAGAGCTAGCATGAAGGATCACAGTATGTCATGATTAGAACTCGCATGAAGGATCGTGGTATGTTATGATTAGAGCTAGCATGAAGGATCATGATATGTCATGATTAGAGCTAGCATGAAGGATCACGATATGTCATGATTAGAGTTAGCATGAAGGATCACGATATGTCATGATTAGAGCTAGCATGAAGGATCGTGATATGTCATGATTAGAGCTAGCATGAAGGCTCGAGGTATGTCATGATTAGAGCTAGCATGAAGGATCACAGTATGTCATGATTAGAGCTAGCATGAAGGATCACAGTATGTCATGATTAGAACTCGCATGAAGGATCGTGGTATGTTATGATTAGAGCTAGCATGAAGGATCATGATATGTCATGATTAGAGCTAGCATGAAGGATCACGATATGTCATGATTAGAGTTAGCATGAAGGATCACGATATGTCATGATTAGAGCTAGCATGAAGGATCGTGGTATGTCATGATTTGAGCTAGCATGAATGATCGTGGTATGTCATGATTAGAGCTAGCATGAAGGATCACAGTATGTCATGATTAGAGCTAACATGAAGGATCGCGGTATGTCATGATTAGAGCTAGCATGAAGGATCGCGGTATGTCATGATTACAGCTAGCATGAAGGATCGCGGTATGTCATGATTAGAGCTAGCATGAAGGATCGCGGTATGTCATGATTAGAGCTAGCATGAAGGATCACAGTATGTCATGATTAGAGCTAGCATGAAGGATCGTGGTATGTCATGATTAGAGCTAGCATGAAGGATCGTGGTATGTCATGATTAGAGCTAGCATGAAGGATCACGATATGTTAAAGCTCAGTGTATGTCATAATTAGAGCTTGCATTAAGGCTTGAGGTATGTCATGATTATAGCTCGCATGAAGGATTGAGGTATATCATAATTAGAGCTCGCATGAAGGCTCGAGGTACAGAATATTTTTAGGTTCTGTTTTCTAAGTTGACCTTTCGTGAAGGGTTGTACTTTGAAAATATACCTACGAATATTCCAGAGCGCTAACTGAATACCAAGTTGAACATGTACGATGTCTGTTATTAGAACATCGCAACCAGAAGATCCGCTTCAACCTGAAGTACTCGATCAAGAAGCAGGATCGGGTGCGACTGCCGGTGGCGGTGAACGACTTCAAGACGGCCAAGTTACCAGACGACGACCAGGACCTGCCCAAGGCTGAGAGGATCATGAATCTCTTCAAGGCAACTGACGGTGAGCAAGCTTCAGTGTCATTACAACCAGCTTACACTCACCCTACAGAGCAACAAACCAAGACCAACTGTTACTATCATTACAATATTTTGTAATTTCGTAAGAATTGTGCCCTCTGGGGAATGTGTCGCCATACAATTTGTCCAGTGAAAAAAGTAAATAACTCTAAATAATTATCGTTGTATTTTGTCAAATGCATCACCGATTAGTAGACCAGAGGCCAACGGTCCAATGAAGCAAATAAACCTAACATGAGTCAAGTAGACCTGGGCACCTCGTGGGAGGTAGACTTACAAGGATCCTAAATTCAGAGACGTTATTTCTCTCTGACTATTCGGTGTTCTGTGGTAGCCTTTAATTAACCATGTACAGCTTACTGTTGGAAGTGTTCCTGTTTTATAGCTATTGGTTGGTACTTGATTCTCTTCGAAAACTACGCAGATTTGTTATCCAAGATACAAAGCGGAAATTCCAATCATTCAATCCTCATATATTCAGATGTTAAGGTGGTGTGACACTGTTGACATACCAGTGCATAATAAATATGTCATTTCTGAAATGTTGAAACATGACGGTGAACATGTCACATATTACATCGTGATTTTCAACAGGCTATTACTCGGACATACATACATCAAAATTTATAAAATATATAATTCAAACAATAAATTATATATAAATAATAACCAAAATGTCATTACTATCAAAAACAAAATCATGAATCAGTTTACCAACTCTTGACATAACTAAATAAGACAATAAAAAAGACTAATTCCCATCTCTGATTGGTACGACTCTTGCACACAATTAATTATGATACATTTAGGGCAATCGTAAGGAAGGGAGAGGGAGGGGAAGAGGGGGCAACAGGGTGATAAAGAGAGATAACAAGGGTAATGAGTCATGTGACTTTTCTAACACAGGTCTGAAAAAGGCAATGCAGATGCGTAAACTTCCGGAGCTCGAGAAGGCCATCAACTACGTGAAGCACAATGGCTTCGAGCCTCAGCTTCACGACGAGATGAGAGAAGCACACCTCGTGTTGCTGCAACTGCGAAGACTTGAACGCATCCGTGCGGAAATCCTTGAACTGAAGCAGTCGACCGTTGCCGAGATCCGCAGTTACTCGAATCCACCACCCGTCGTACACACTGTAATGACAGTGACCTTCCTACTGCTGGGACACAAGGAGAAGGAAACAAAGGTGAGGCCACTTCCTTCTTCCTTGCCCCACTTGGTCCCTAGTGGGGTGGGGGGGGGCACATCACTTGGTCTGTTCTGCCATCTCGATGAGTCACCTCCACCTATCATGATCTCCTGTTGTTTTGTGGAGAGCGCAGTGGTGTAATGCTGGACATACACTGCTAAACTTTAGTTGCGAGTCATCTGTTTGACCGAATAAAAATGCAGATAAGTCGTGTACGATGGCCCGCAACTCAATAAAACTTGAGTCGCATGTTCATTTGACCGGTACAACAGTTGTAGAACCGATTCGTCATTCGAGATGAGACATCATCATTGCTTGTTTGATCACAAAGATAACTCGCAACAAAAGTTCAGCAGTGTATGCCCAGCATTACTGCTAGAACAGCACTCTCAGTCAAGAGATTCCAGGTTCTAGTCCTCTTGCTGCAGTTTCAAACCTTTGATAAGTTCGTTCACTTCATATTGCTTCAGTTTACTCAGCTGTATGACTGAGTACCTGGCAATAGATATTGGTGAATATTGTGTATGTTTAGTCTTCATGCATTAATTGCGGCATGGCTGAATTCTTCCCAGAGAAGTTGAGATGGTGTTCGGTTGAACAGGTCTGCCATGGAGTTAATAAAGTGCTTTGAACAGTCCCAAGGACTGGATACTGTGCTACATAAGAACTTACTTTTCCCTTTACTTCTCTCCCGTTTTCTCAGCCGAGTGTGGGAAAACAACAGATTTTTCAACCCTGCCCTTTTGAGATCTCTTTTGACACTGTCTCTCCATCTTAACTTTGGTATTCTTCTCTCCTTCCAACACCCTCATCAGTTGTTCATGGTCTCTGTCAATCTCTCCTATTCAGCATGTTGCCTGCAATGCTCCAAATGTCAAGTGCTTTGAGCAGTCCTGAAGACCAGATACTGTGCTATATAAGAACTTACCTTTTTAAAGAAAAAATAATATAAGTAATTACAAGTAACAAATATGAATAATAAAAATGTACATACATGTGCATTAAAAGCACAGGTAAAATATATAATTATTATTATATAAAGTACTTGGAGATGCAGAAGTGTCTAATGTGTGAAGACAGTAACACTAGGACAGTGAGACCTGCAGTCAAGTGGATGAGAGATGCACTCCCACAATGTGCCAGACTGACTGTAGACAATAGACGCCTGTAGGACCTAGGCAACCATTGTCACACCTTGTCTGGTGTCACTGTCTGCCTGATGACATCTGGGCATTGTCACACACTGAATGGCTCAGTTGTGGTGACACTATGTTAAAACTCATCATGAGCAAACACAGGGTGGAGGTTGCTTTATAAAACTGTGGCTTCTGCGATGTCTGTCATTTAACCAGTTAGACATTGCTGTGAAAGTACTACTACAGAAGTTTTTCATATCTTAGAGCTACTGAAGGATTTGTTAATTAAAGTTCACGTTCTCCAAGTTTGTAATCACAGATGGCTGTTCCTTCAACCAGCGAAGTGATGTTTTCACAGATCCGCATTTTGGACTGGAAGTTTCAGCGTTCCTGCAACCAGATCGTGATTTTGAACAACTGCATCGAAGACACGCAGTCGCGGTTCGACCGTGCTGTGGCAGATTGCCGTCGTACCTTCTGCTATAGCATTCGCTTGCGTCTGGCGACACTAGAGGGCATACGCAACATGTTTTATGAATACGCCAGTAGACTCTCGGACAAACTGGAGAGTCTGCAGCACCAGCTGGTAGAGGCTGGCATGTTCGAGCTGGAGTCGGAAGGTGAAGCCTTCGATTCAGACATGCAAACAGAAGACGAGGACTGAAAGATGAGTTATGGTATAACAAAGGAACGGCTCTTTTCAGAGCCAACTGTGTCGTTACAAAAGAGTTGTTATCGTCTTGTGTGATTCAGGTCTCAATATATTCGGCCCCATTGACAGTTGATGATGGAAAATGTTTTTTATTGACATGTTATCTAATCAGTGCTTTGTCCACATCTTCAGGGTGGCCACAAAACTTGCAGTAATGTTCTATTTCATGTGCATCTGAACATAATTTATTATTCAACATGTAAGGTATTTTAATAATAAAAGTTGTTATTATTCATTATTGCAATACAATTTGTTTAATATTGTGAATAAATCCTATGGCTATGCTTTGTTCCACCTAAAACTCCATGCCATGGAAGTATTAATTTCATATCATATGCAATGTGAGGTAGTTCTTGTTCTATAGGTATCAATTTTCACTGGTTTTGCTGTGGCAATGATGAAAATGGCATGATGCACAAACATGTCCCACACATCATAGAAAGCAGTTACAAGGAATCCAAATATCACCACCCATTTGACCATTCTCATGATTGGCCGAGTAATACTGTATATTCAAATAATTCTACTTCCCAAACATTACTTGTAACATGAGCCACGGTTCGCCAAAACAAAAACAGCTGAATTTATAGTAGGCAACGATATTATTGGCTGTGCTTAACTTAAACGTTTTGCAAGGCAACCTGCCAGAGGGTACAGAGATGTAATCAGCTGCCCCCTGGAACATGAGGACGCCCTGCTCTGATGAGTGGAGGTGGTGTTGTAGGTGTGGAAGCACGTCCAGGCGCTGGTGGGGAAGACAGGGAAGGAGGGGCTGAAGCGTTGCTGTCTGCAGGCTGAGCCGAGTAAAATCAACCCTGCGGCGGCACAACGCGCCGGCACCTTGCTCTCAGCGCTAGACTTGGAGGAAGTCCGGGACGTGTCAGCTGGCGCAGCCACTTTCTTTGTCTGGGTGAGTTATTGTCTTCTCAATTCACCTATCCATCATATGACCTGGCGACCATTTCACCGAGACAATGAGCTCATAAGGAATATTCATCATTAAACAGAATCTTTCGTTAAACTTAGAGCGTTTTCAAAATGCGAAAAGCTGCGGCAGTATTACTGAGGATATTAATTCTGTGACACAATAACAAGTGTCCTCGTGTTGACAGTTTTCAGTATACAAGATCATTGTTAAGGAGCAAAATAAATTTTAGAGAGCAAAATCAGCTTATGAACTCATAGGAATGTTGGTCAAGTCAAGTGGTCCTCTGTTGCCTAGCAGTACAGTGTATATATATGTCAAAAAATGGGCCAAGAGGCCCTGAAGTCCTTTGGACTAATACGTCGATATGTGACCCCGGCTGACCAAATGAGTGATAAGTCGGAAAAATTGTAACATTGTTTTCTTACATTCTTGTAAAGGTTGGGTAGGGTGCTTTACACGGTTTCAAAAATTATGACTGCTACAAAAATTGGCAAAGTTATGGAGCATTGAACATGGTAAAGGTCAAAAAGTGAAAATGAAGAAAATGGCTGTTGAAATTATATACCGGGGGTATGCAAATGGATTGCATGGAAATATTACATGCACAACATTCAAATGTGGCACACAGTATGCAATATGTATGTTGTGTTGCAATGATACACTGGAAGTACAAATGTGCTGCTACAAAGACTTAGCAAGTTATGCCAGATTATGTCTTTATGTGTAAAACTAAGAGGACAGATTATTTAAGAGCAAAAGGTAGGCTAAAGAAAATAAAAAATGACAAAGCTAATGCAGAGTTAAGAGAATTGGCTAGTGAATATAAATGCTTTATAAAACAAATATCAAAATGCTACCATAAACAGTTACATGAAAACTTGCGCAACCTAAAACATAGCAGTAAAAAATGTGGAAATATTTCACTGGATAAGTATATGAACCACTTTGAAAAACTCGGTGAAAAACCTGAAAGTGAAATTGCAGCTAGTGAGATACCTTTTGATCCAAGAAAGATTCCCCACTCAAATGAACACATAAACAGACAATTCACACAAAATGAGGTACTAATGCAAATCAAAAATCTCAAAAACAAAAAGGCATGTGGTATTGATAATGTTATAACAGAATACTTAAAAAAACAGGGCCAGGCTGTGTCAGCCTTCTTCTCATGTGATGTAGAGGTACAGCAAGGCGAAAACTTGTCTCCTTTGTTATTTGCTATTTACCTGAATGTTGTACACTGTTAGTCATAATTATAAGGCATTTGACATGGCAGCTGGTGAAATTTACAACAACCTTAGTGATGATGATGTAGACATTTTCTTGAAATTGTATGTTCTACTATATGCTGATGACACTAGAATGATTCAATCAAATACAGATTTCTTGTGTATAGCCGAACTATGTCAACTCTTCTAATGGTTGACATTTGGTTGTTTCAGATGTCAACTATATTGTGAATCTGTAATTATTAGTCTATATTGATACAATTGATTTACATAGTACCATGTCTACACAAGGCATGGCAAGTGTAAACAGAACAGTAGAATGCATTTGATATCAATAAAGTGTAGGTTATTTCACTCTATAGTTGTCCAGAATATTAATTTTCTGTTTGTCACCTACAGGTGACAATACATCTTTAACCAATAGACACAACAGTCACACCATTTTATAATAATTATATAAACATCAAAATAAACTCAACTTGCAATTATAGAAAATCAATAGTTTTGAAGATACAGTTTAAAAGATGCAGGTAACTGAGTTTAACAGGGGTCAAATGTGTGTGCTCTGCCTGTGACCAATTAAAGATTAGTCAAGGTCTCAATGGGACAATGCAGAGTGGAGTGAGACCAGGGCAGTTTCTGGCACAATACACATTTACTGTTGGGGGTGGTCTCAAGCACCCTTCTCAAAACCACATCACTAGATAATGTAAAACTTTTGCACTTTGGGGGCCCCCGAGGTGCCCTTAGAATGATTCAATCAAATACAGATTTCTTGTGCATAGTGGCAGCACTCTAAGATACATCTATGCAAAATTAGAAAAAAAGTTGAACAGTTTTTGAAAAAATATGCAAAATGTGACAAATTACCAGCTTTTTGGGCCCTTGGGGTCCTTAAAATGATTAATTCAAATACAGATTTCTCATGCATAAGATACGGCAGCTAACGGCGGACGTCGGACACAGAGTGATGGCAATGGCTGCCAAACTCATGGAGCATTCAGACATTCCACATATTTTGTTAAAATTGTGGCCTCAAATCGTTTTCTTTATAACAAAATTATCTGGTAAGTTTTTAAAGCGATAATGGTATGCAAGCTATAATGGTATGCAGGAATATTCGATCTAGCAGATGTCATACCGACCCAGCAATGTAATGCACATATTTTAGTGTTATCGACATTGTTGGCAAGGCAAAGCTTGACAGAGGTGACACATGTAACTTGAATTGTGATGTGGGCAAACTGTAACATACTGAATCCATCAACTCTTAGGTGTGAAGCCCACCAGTGTCAGTTGGTTCTTCTATACATGATATAAAATGTTGTTCTAACAATAAACATGAAAACACTATAGATGTGCAGAAATTCATAAGAAATACATAAGATAATTGGAACCAATTAATTTATTAATTATACATGAGAATTGGTTACAAGTGAATTCATTATATCGAAGGCTTACTGTATTTACCAGAAATATTTCATATTTACAAAGCACTCGATGTTATCACTGTAAGATATCGCTGCATCACTGCATGTTTGACAGAGTACGACAATGATTGAGGAGAACGAGCTGTACATCCAGTCAAAGGCTATGGAGGAGGAAGAGAAGAAGAAGGCAGCCGAGGAGAAGAAGAGGTTGGCAGCCGAGGAGAAGGAACGAAAGAAGGCCGAAGCTGCAGAGGAGGAGGAACGCAAGAAGGCAATAGAGGAGGCCAAGTTGGAGGTTCTGGCTGACGCAGCAGACAGGGCAACGTCTGCCGAGTAGTTCTCGTGGACTCTTGATGGGCAGGTGGGTCGTAAGTTTGCAAAGATAAACAATGTGGTGTGTTGTATTGGTTCAGACAACCACCCATTCCACCAGTATGAGGAGTAAGAGTTAGGATTATGAACAATCCAAAGTGACTTCCAAACTCAATGATATATGCGGGTGTCATGCATTCACATGAGCAGACACTTTGGTATAGAGCTTTATGGAAAGTGGTATCCCCATCAAAGCTTGTGCATTGTATAGACTTCCTGTCTCAACAATGTTAATATAAATAGTGTTGTTAAGATCATGTTTCTTAACATGTTAATGAAGAAAGCTCGTACAAGTGCTGTTGATGTAATGCCTTTTATTTATAGATTTATTTAATGTAATACTGTTTAGTTTACTTTGATGTGATAATTATTGTAATTTTAACATATTTTATTTAAACATATGATCAATATTTTATTTGTAAATGATCAATTTTCTAGGTCGTTACTAGCGTTTTATTTACATGAAGTAGAGCAATAGTTGTGTGATATAGAATACACCCTCTACACAAATTAACTAAGCTATGATGTGGTTTTCTAAATGTTGTTGATGTGCTAATGTTTTGTTTATTTACAAGTATAATATTATATCGCAGTATGTTGTGATGGCTGGCCCATTCACGTTGCTTCACAATATTACGGTTTATGATGTATATTTATAACCATTTCACTAATAAAAAGAGAACCAGGTGTTTTATATGTATTTATTTATAATAACAACATTCCAAGGTAAACATGTTTATATATAAGAGATTTATATTCACTTGCCTAACTACAGCTGTATGTACCATGTGCGTGTAGTTTTGGAAACAAATAAAATAATGCAAAATTACTTACTGGTGAATGCATATATTACAATAACAATAAAACTATATACAAACTGGACACCTTTCAAACAGACCATGTTACACGTGAAACACATTTTCCTTTGACTGTGTCATATGTAGATTTTGTTTGTTGGATGAACACTAATGTAGAATTTATGGTAAAATGTTTTGATGCCACAACTATGTCACTGTCTCATCTGATTTCATCCTGGTTCAAGTTATATGACTGACAGTGACAGGAAATAGTTTAAATGACAGCTGGATCACTTCACACTGTGCCGGGATTCCGTCTGTCTTGTTCTCTATGGGTATTGTGTACAGTGTTTTGGAAATCCTACAAAAAGACAGAAGATGCCATTCAGAGCAAGCAGTACTGCTATCAATGCAATACAAACAGCGTTCGCATACAAACTATAAATAAGGGGTAGAGTATGTATCAGTAATATTCATGAATAAAACATTGGCCGCATAGTTTAAATCCCTTAAGTAACTAGGTATAAACATTTTACATTGTGTCGTGTAAAGTAAACATTAAAATTTTTTCTCACTTTTGGTCTTCATTGGTTTCACGGATAACGTTTTGGCCAATGTGTCCTACAAAATAATACACAGGACATACACCATTAAACATTTCTATCTGCAAACTCGTCAACTCATTTGCCTTTAGTGGCCAACTCATTTTATTTGACCCAATATCCCCAAAATCTTGCTTTCCTAATACAGTGTATATTTGACTTTAATATAGACATAATACACTAAACATTTGGTCAAGTTAGGATAAATAGGTTTTTTAACAATATTTTTCCACTGGTGGCTCTACATACTTATTGTATATTACTTGAATTACTTGCAAGCTATGATCTTGTTCTCTATCTGGCCCACCCATGAAAAACATGAACATTTGCTAGAAAAGTGATCTTCAGGTTTTTGGCAAATGAACTGTCATGCCCAAATCAGTGTGATATCTTTATGTCACACTGCACCTTTGTGAATTGCATGCAGCTGTAATCATATGAGACAGTGGCACAGTAGCACAACTAATCGAACAAGGTCACAGGTCGTGTCCGATTACTTGTGCTACTCCTCCACCGTCAAGTATGAATACAGCGGAATGCGGTTTTAAAATGATTGACATTTCCCCTGCCATTGTGTACGCAATGACACAAACAATGTGTTCATCATCATCACATGTGCCATTTTGAATACGATGACTACATGATCATGACATAAACAAATAGTACAATGTCATCCAAAAAATCAATGTGTGCGATTATGAAATTATAACTGCACGACTGTATTAGACAGAACATATTGCTTGTGCGCATTATAATCCACCGTGGAAGGTGTCATGCATGCAGGTATATGCTCCAATGAAGATGACAAATATATGCACCTCATTTTGCTTATTTCATTTTTGTAAGAAACAACACCCACCATTAGACTGACGAGGTCGGGGTGATAAGGAATACCCCCAAGGTGGGCGCAGTAAACCATGTGTTTCAGTTCAGGGTCACCGGCCACGAGAACTGGCTTGTCACGGTTGATCTGAGCAAGAGCAACATTGTGTTTATCTTGGTCAACGTCCAACAGGCAACTGTTTTACTAACGTAATGACTATATAATGTATTCAGACACCTAAAAATAATGAAATTTTCGTCCCGTCAGAAAACATGCTATTAATATGGCTTTGTAATGTTATCAGTGAGAAGTTGTACTTTATAAAATATCACTAATAACTGGTGTCCAGTTACGTAGAAACAAAAATAATTTGTTTAGGTGTCCGAAAAGGGTGCACCATAATAAAACAGCGTATATTTTAGGGTGTTCGAATATATAGTGTTTGAATACATCCAGTAATTGTGTACTTTATAAGGCACATTAGTAATATACATCAAAGCAAGTGGGCTATTGAAATCAGTTTAACCGTCCCTCGGTTAAAGAACAAATTTATAACATTTTAATGACTTGGCAAATCATGTTTCACTCGTTTAATAAAAAACCTATCTAGTATCGCTTTCAGTGACAGGTCCACTATGTCACGTTTTGCCTAGCATCTTGTTTGAATCGCACAAAACCGTAAGAATGTCTTACACCCGTCTGAGCATTACATTTACCTATATCCATCACATGACCTACTGGCGTAGTAACGGTGTCTATGAAGGAATCAGAACGGATGCTGGGCATGTGGTGTGTTCGAATGTTCTGTCATATAATTTGTTTAAATTCTGCCCCCAAATGTTTTTCTGTATGACATAAACATAATGCAAATTAAGTTGTGCAAGCGAGAACTGCACGCAAGAAAGATTGGTTTAGCAAATGTCAACCCACTGTAGTATAGTGGGACCATCAGTCATTTCAAGTTGTTGTAAAAGTTTACTTTTTGATATCGCCTGATAGGTTGGTGCGTAAATAAAATTGATGGTCCGAGCATACAACGATCATCCCCCCCCCGCGGGCCGTGGGGGCACCTTCAAGCAACAATCTTGAAACAGCCCTAACTTCTGAACTGTCCACCCTACATCAACGTGTTATGTCTCTATGGATTAAAAATTTTGAGTAGCAACTTCTATGTACAGCCATATTGACGTTATTTGCGATAAACCATAAAAATCGTGTAATTTTCACGATAATTGTCTATTTCCATCCATAGCCAATTAATTTATCTCTAAACATCGCCTAACCTAGACTAAATTGCAAAAGAAACCCCGAACGCCTACCAAACAAAAAATAATTTATATGGGAGAAAATAACTAATTTTGCAAGGTGATTGCTACCATGTTCAATATTAATATTACGCCACCTGCAGATTATTCGTAAAACGACCCTAATTTATGAACCACTCCACCACCAATGTGTTATATATCTAGAGATTCAAAATTAGGAGTAGCAACTATTAGATTATGTATTGTGTGCGTAATAACAACCATATTGATGTTATTTGTGAAAAAATACCCCATAAAATCTTGTTATTCTAATGCTAGTTTCCTTCACTATTTTCACCCATTGCCGATGAATTTAGCATTAAGCATCGCCCAACCCTAATTAAATTGAAGAAACACCAAGCTCCTTCCGAACAAAATATAAGTAATACAATTGATAGTATATGGAAGAAAGTGACTTATTTACATGTTGATGTGTATCATGGGGTATTTTTAAACGAACAACGTGGACCGGGCCCAATTTCTGAACTGTTCATTCATGTTTCTGTGGATTCAAAATAAGGAGTAGCAACTTTTATATTCCATGTGATTTGTGCGTTGAGGCAGCCATATTGATGTTATTTACGAAAACCTGTAAAATTATGTCATTTTAGTTTTGTTTCTCATTAAATAACTTACAAATTTTGGAGGCTATACGGCTTGACTTTGCCCTGCTTGTATGATTTATGCTGTCAAAGCATGTTTTGCATCTTAAAATAAATACGCAATCCAAATAAAGACACATAAAAATGATATTCTCATGTAAAGCAGTGACAGATCATGAAGCAAGTTCCAGATTCTGAGGGTCATTCCCCTATGGTTGTGAAGAGTCGGTCGTTCCACCAATGATGTAGTACTTCTTCGGCTAGCTCCTAGCAGGACCTAATTAGTCGACTGCAGAAAACATTGTACGAAGATCCTCTTCGTGTGTCAGGTTGCAAAACATGTCTTTCTATGGACATGAAGTGGGAGCCTCCTTTTGTAAAGGTAATTTCATAGCGCTCAAGAACCGCTTAAAATTGGTTCACAATCTGACGATTAGGTACCTGTGAGTCCATCCTTCCTCACCCATATACATTCTAAACCACTTTTATCCCCTTTTGATGAAGAGGAGAAAGATGAAGTATCAATGATAGATACAGTACATCAGGAGCTTCGTGGAGGGCCAGAAACGGATGCAGTTGCTCTGGTCATGTGGTCTTTGTACCACGATTCTCGATTAGATGCTGTTGGAAGATCAGTAAAATACATTCGCCCATTTCCACAAGAAAGCAGCTGCCCTAGACGTGATTCTAACAAGACAGTACCAAGCACCTCAACCCGCAACACGTCCCGCTGCTGGTGGTGGATCAACACGTCCCGCTGGTGGTGGTGGATCAACACGTCCCGCTGGTGGTGGTGGATCAACACGTCCCGCTGCTGGTGGTGGATCAACGCGTCCCGCTGCTGGTGGTGGATCAACACGTCCCGCTGCTGCTGGTGGTGGATCAACACGTCCCGCTGCTGGTGGTGGATCCACACGTCCCGCTGCTGGTGGTGAATCAACACGTCCCGCTGCTGGTGGTGGTGGATCAACACGTCCCGCTGCTGGTGGTGGATCAACACGTCCCGCTGCTGCTGGTGGTGGATCAACACGTCCCGCTGCTGCTGGTGGTGGATCAACACGTCCCGATGCTGGTGGTGGATCAACACGTCCCGCTGCTGGTGGTGGTAGATCAACCAGTTTAAGACATTGCCAAGGAAAATCAATTGACATTCCTAGAAACTCTCAATGAAGACAAGTTTGTCATGATGCCTGGAGGCATGCATATTGAACTGGCTTTGTGTGCCACCATGGTAGGTCTGCTCTAGATGGCCTGATCGATGTACTGACCGAAGCCAGGATTACTAAGAATGTGTCGGCAGCCATACTACACCTTCACAACGTGATAGTCTAATAACGCGGGTGCACAAGGATAATGAAACTGAGTCGCCTCTTGAAGATAGGATCGCCGTGGTTGCACTAGAGAGTTCTGGAGGCATACCATGCTGGCTACTGGTACACAAGTTCCAACAGATCATCTTCATGTTCGTCCGAGCACACCGAGAGAGGGAATTCAAGCTATGGTTGACACACTGAAGCTGCTCGAACCTCTGTCCTTTTCTCTCGATCACCAGAATTATGTCTTGTGGATTCCCCTCTTCATTCAAGACCTCGATGTTTTTCTTCCCACCATGCAAAGTGAGTGAGATGAGGGTCAGTAGACAATAATGAGGAGCAGTTGGCTGTTCTCGACCACACCAATTGGTCAAGTCCTTGAACTAACACTAGGGCAAAGGGAGTTTGCGATGTGATCAGCCTTACTCAGCACCTGTTAGAATGCTGGACAGTGACTGGCCCAGAGATCAGCCGAGTAGTTGGAGAATTTACCAGTGATAATAAAGACGACAATGACAATGACGTACTATGAAGAAGGCTATACATACCAGGAACGTTTTCGATGCCACCTTAGGAATTTGTTGGAAGACTTGATGAACACAGAACATTTGTTATTTTAAAAAAGAGCGTGAGGACTCAATTACGTTGGACAACAAGGTGTGCATGACATGTTAGTGAGCTTGAATCAAAGGGACAGGAGTAACACGAGAGCTACATAGAAAATGTGCTGAATTTGAATGTCTTGTATCTTACCATACCAATCATCTGAAACAACCTATCCATTAACTTAGATAGCAGAAAGTTAGAGCGATTAAGAGCAGAATCCAGCACTTCACAGATCACATCAACCAGTATGGGCAAGCTTTCACTGTGCGCGAGACCCAAGGAGTAGACCTGGAGGAGTTTGTTCTATTCTGGCATGAATCTTCCCCTACCTCCTGCATTGTCTTGTCAAGGGAACCTCAACTGATGCCCCAAGTCTGACTTTTGGCATGCATTTTCGAAACCAGTAAAGTCTCACTTGTATGTGGGCGAATTCTTACAACATCTTGTCATCAATAGTAGAACACTGCTCCACTCATTTGCCAACTAACTGAGTGAGTTTGTTTTTGAGGCAGGTTGTTCTAACTTTTATTTGGATTGCATGTTTACTATGCAAAACATGCTGTGACACAATATATAAACAAGGCAAACTCAAGCAGTATACCGTCCAAAATTTTGTTTTTTTCAAAGAGAAACAAACTTTAGCATTACAAGATGTTATGGTTTTTCGCAAATAACATCAATATGGTTGCATTTACGCACAATATATATAACCGAAAAGTTGCTACTCTACGTTTCGAATTTCTTGATACCTCATACGTTGACGCATGATGAACGGTTCATAAATTAGGGCCATTTACGAATAATCTGCCAGGCGGCGTAATATTAATATTGTTCTGACATGATAGCAATAAACATACAAAATTAGTTATTTTCTCTATTATAGTAACAATTCTCTTTTGCTTGGCAGGCGTTCGGAGTTTCTTTTGCAATTTAGTCTAGGTTAGGTAATATTTAGAGTAAAATTGATTGGCCAAGGGTGGAAATAGTTCGGAAAATTGTCGTGAAAATGACATGATTTTACTGTTTTTCGCAAATAACATCAATATGGCTGCCTCCACAAAAATTGCACTGGAAATAAAACAACAACTTGAAATGAAATTTAACACAGGGCTGATTCTCCACTAGTAGTGTAGTCCACATTGTTACCTACATGTAAACATCGTTGGTTAGACAATGTCAGATGGAGGTGACCTGCATAATTTTTATTGTGACGCAGGCAATCAGCGACCTACTGCGTGGATCCATCAATTCAAGAAAAGGTAAACTATACGAATGGCACCCACAGGTAACAACACAATATGTAGAACACATTGTAAGCCATGGCTGCAGTCTCGCTACAGCGTTTCATTATACACAACACATGTGGCCACACATTCCATATAATTGTATATTTTCCTACAGAATTGTATAGAAAATCTATAGAATTTTTATGGCCACATCAGTTTTTATAGAAAATGTTCTACAACAATCATATTATTCTATAGTTAATATTCTATAAATAGTCTACAAAATTATTTGCTAAGGGAAGGAGATATACCGACTGGCTCTCGTGCCCGCAACAGGTCTGACATGTGCTGCATCCTCGACATGAAGCCACTTGCGAAGGCGTCTGGGTCAATAGCCACAAAACACTGTCCCTACAACACAACATACATTATCTGTATACACAAACATGTTCAATAACTGTTCCCTAGCTAGGAATATATAAGAAACTGTGATAATACAAAGCTAAAAGTAACGGTTTTCTATAGAATATATACTATACATGTAGAATATATTATATAGGATTTTTGTGGAAACATTTAGAAACTGAAGTGACCATTCTATAGAATGATCTAATGTATATGGCCACATAAATTATTATAGAATTCTACAGAAATTGTAGATTTCTGTAAATTTTCTATAAAAAAAATGATTACATTATTTTACACCATTTTATTTAAAAAAAAACAATATCATAAGCTGTCTTTTCATTCTCTGTGTGTATGAATGCGTACGTGTGTGTGAGACGCACGCACGTGTGTGAGCATCCATGTGTGTGTCTCTGCATATACAGAATTAAATTACTTTGATTTTGCAATGGTCAAGAAACAAAATAGAATTGTTTCTGTTACAAAATACAAAAAACTGTCATGTCTCCATTCTCTCAGTGAAGTTCTTTCAGTTGCATGGGTTAGTGGTAATATGTATAAACTGCGTTGCGAATATACAAGATAAAACTCCAATACAGCCTACCAAATTGGCTGGTGTAGTGCCAGACTTCCAAGATCGTATCTTTGGTCCATAATTTGCATCGCCCAAAATCCCTGTGAATATTTCTACCAGCATTGCAAGACCATAGCCCTTGTAGCCACCTGGTGAGACAAAACAAGCTGAATGTCCACGTAGGTATCTCACCATCAGGCACATATGCTGACATTTCACATTATTTATTGATGAATACCAACAAGTTACTTATTTATAAAATCGACAGATCATAAAAATTGTCCCAGTAATTGTGTTACAGGAGTACTAATGATGCAAGTCTAATTGCATCAGTTCTTAATAGTTTAAGAATTAACTCAAAATTGGACTGTCGTGTAATTTTTATTAGGTCGCCAAGAGTCTCTTGTGAACTGCCTTCAGAGTCTATTATCTCACTTGAGACATGCGAGATGAATAATTTATGCCAAATGTTGCCTGAATTTTAGTGATATATATGTGATAATTTTTTATTCCTTCTGTATTGAAGCATTCAAAGTTCACTTTCACAAATAAATATCATTTTAATCAGCATGTTCAGGCACAGATTTTCTACCAGATTACCAGCCTTTTTATTTTGTTATGTTAGTATATACAGCAGGTTTTTTAATTTCCCTGTATGAGATCTTTTACGTCCCAAGGACTACCTATTCCAAGTAGAAGGCACAAATGACTAGCTACTGAAAGACACAGATAAAGTGGAAATAAAATTCCCCACAAAGTTCTGAAACAGCTAAGGGAGATAGACTCGAACCCCAGTTCTCTCAACTGACAGTCTGGTGTCTACTGCTGTGTTACCGCTCCTACCATTGCAATCATAAACAAATCTAACGCCCGCAATGCACAAACAACCACTTAACCAAAACTTACTGGTCAGTTCGTCTCCGCCTAGTGGCAAAAGAGCTCCCTCTTTGAGCACAACGTCAGGATCATCTGTTGGCTAAAATATAATATATGACTGCTGCAGTCCACCACCGACTCAACAGTGACAGCATGTTGGCAGAAATATTCTGACATTTAGATGTGTGTTACAAATTATGAAGCAAGTTTCAAGACAGAAATGTATTCGCTGTGTCGTTGGATTTGCAAACAAAAAGTTTTTAGTATTTGGCCTACATAAACAAATACATGAATAATAAAAAAATTATTATTAGTAATTAGAACAAACCAAACAAGAAAAAATCTGGGAAATGTTAAAAAAGATACTATACATGCATACATGAGTGTCTGTGTGTATTAAGCCTGTTCTTACCATTCCATCTGCGTCCACACCCCATCCAATGGGAATCTTTATATTCTTCACTTTATGAAGTTCCACCTGCAAAAATATACAAGCATCTGCTGTATTTGCCTTTGACTTTCCTCATTACATTCTAAAATCTGTAACTCGAGGTTTTTATGGTTTCTCTACTGAAATTGCCATTATATTAACTTGTTTTCTCTCCTTGCTCACACCGCAATGCAACCATTATGAGAAACAGTGTACATAGTATGTACTAGATGCACCATGATGTACCGGTAGGTGTACAAATTATAACTCAATTTTATTACCTAAATCATCATGGTGACGTCAACTTTACTAAACTGGAAATCACTTAAGTCTATCTGCCAAACTTATAAAACCAAACACCTCTGTCAAGGTGCAACACTGGTACAACAGAAATGTTCCAACAGCACAGACCACAGTAGGATGCCAACCTTTCCTATGGATGCGCCTGACGTAGCCATATCGAGCAGGAAACCATCGCCTTTCTTTCCTGGGGCCGACAGAGTGATCGGATTTGTGCCGAGAATCGGCTACAAACAGTGTTATCAGCTGATACAATCATAATAAAATCAACCTAGAGTATGTGTGTATGTTATGCTATTTCTACAAAATGCTTTGTATTTCGGGCGCCAAACTTTTAGGGGATCATCCATGAACTGAGGAAGGATCCATAATACTATTAATTGTTGTTATTCAGTGAAGGCTAAAGGTTTGGTCTGGTTATGTATTACAGTAACGGTTCATTCCAGATGTTTGATGATTGTTTACAATGCTATGTATATTTTCTACAATTATTGTTTGAAGTTATGTAAGCCGTCCAACCATCAGGTGGGGAGAGCTTATGTAACTTCAAACAGTGGTAGAAAACATGCGTAACATTGCAAGTAACTGTTCAAAGTTATATAATCTTCGTCAAACATCTGGTACGAATGCTTTACAAAATGTCCGTTATGAAACTGTCCCCTGCACCTGTGTCTGTAGCAGTGTTTGGGAGCGCGGCTTGTGTAGTGGTTAGCACATCCGCCTGGCATGCCAGCACTCTGAGTTCGAAACCCGGACCGGGCAGGCATGATATTTGGTGTAAAAACCTGGCTATCAACATTGAGGATTGTGTACCCCCCTGACTCGGAGATCACATTAATGTCGGTCCCGTCTCAATATGGGACGTAAAAGAATCACTGAGGAAACAAGCACCCTGGCAGTGACCACCCTCAGTGCCAGCATATAAAGGCAGTTTGGCGATAATGTTCTAAAAAAGGCTGACTAGTTGAATGAGACTCATAAGACCATTACATTGTAAACGCAATAATACATACTAGTCAGTTAATAGAACATTGCCAAGTGCTGGAAACAACTAGAACTAACTAGAACAACTAGAACTAGAACTAGAACACCCTCTGGCATATAACGTCAAACTAAGGACATGGTTTTGACCTCATCAACTACCTTTCAAGTAAGCTTTTCCAGTGGATGGATATTTTTTTAGTGACATTAAAGGACAATAAGAACTACTGTAGAAATTGACATTCACCTGTTGTGATATGTAAGTCACTGTTAATAATACAATAGTTTTGCACATCATTTTATATAGCCTGACCTTTCAATGTTCTTAAACTGTAATGACGTTCCAGCACATTTATAGCAGTTATCATTTACCTTCTTGCCTCTAGTGGGCACTTGCAGTGGAGATGTGTTCGTGAAAGACATGCCCTGAAAAATAACAGTCAGAATTTAAATAGATCTAGGCAAAACAAAGGTTTGTGCACTAGCATGTTTTATATGGGACAATTTCAAGAGAGGCACAAATCAAACAGATTACTTGACCAAATAAAATACTTGCTACCTGAGTAACTGTTGTAACATAAAAAAGAACAACTACCATTATTACCATGTCTCTATGCAGAGTGCTTATACATGTGAGTTTGCAAAAGATCGTTAATTTTATATATACCTAAGAGCGGTTTCTTAGAATTTGGACGAAAGTGGTCATTCAATGTAACGTATACATATTGGTTGTCTCACACGTGTTAGTTCTGACTAACACAAAAAGGGTATACGTGTGTACATTTTTTGCTCTGATTATAACTAGTCGATGAACAAACCACTATATTTAGTCAACAGCACTTGGTCAAATCATGCAATTATGTGACATGCGTCTAACAATCAAACAAATGTTTTGTGAATGTTAAGACGGCAAAAACTAGCTGCAGTTGAAGTGTACTTACCAGAAGGCCAATATTACAGGCTTGTTTGCTATAATATGCAGCAATGCCATAGTGGTTTGAACCTGAAACGGCCTAAAGTCTTGAGACATGCATGTACATGCTGTATGAATATCTCTACAATTATACTCTACCATGATGCTCAAATAATAATAATGTATTTGCTTCAAATGGCAACATTTGAACAGATTAAACACAAAATAAATGATGGCTGCTGTCATAAATATAACTAGCAAAAACGCATATTGATAAACGATTATGCCGAAACAAAAATGCACATTACAATGAATGTAGGTAACATAAATTAAAATAATTTCAAGGATCAACGTCATAACACATGGGAACAATTTGTTTAATGAATGCAAATATAACAACAATAATCATAAATTGTATTTGTATAGTGCGATATATCCGGTTCAGAGGCGCTCAAAATATACCATAGTTAAAACATAATCACTATAATGCAATAATAAAAAAAAAGAATAAGATTATATTACAGAACGTAAATATATATTTGTAAATAAATAAAATAAAGTATCGGCTATAAACACTGACTCTAGTCTTACAACTTAAAGATTTTATTACCAGTACTGGTAAATAAATTAAGACATTCTGAATCACTAAGACCAAATAATTGATGACTCATTATGACAACAAATGTCAGTTGTAGGTATAAAATGCATGCAGGAATTTACTGATTACGTACATGTTACATAAGTCATGTATGTGTGTTGTGCTGATCTCGCCATACCTTTTGCAGTGACCCAACCTATGCCAGCTTTTTTTGCCTTGTTGATGGCAAGTTGCATTGAGAAATTGCCAACCACAGGCCCTAGTAAATTCTCGCCATCCACATAAGCTGAAGCTGCTTTCTCTGAGAGTATCGTTGGTTCTTTGTCGGAAATGGTAGTCTTTGATTTAATGTCATTCACATACATTTCTGAAAGCAAGTTAATTAATAAAAATTACAGGCTAACCACAAAGTAATTGTATACAGTGTATAATCTATGTCAAATTTAACTAGTTCTAACTGTAGCTGGGTAAACATTACTAATTGTGTTATAATTCAAAAAATTATTAATGATCGATTATAATATATAGCAGCTTGTGTTTATAATTTGTGAAGTTATTCCATACCAACTTTACCAATCGTCTTTCTTTAAAGAATAGAACTTGCAAAATGGTAAATTGATGGGCACACTTCCTTGACTAATGAGATTCTTGAAAATGAAATATTTCAGAATGGAATAGTGCCAGTTATGTTGGAAAACATATTAAAAAAACTATTATTTATTGTGTGTACATGCCCTAGTAAAGATAATCCACTATGACTGTTAGTATGTAAACTCAGTGACACACTCAAGGGTAAGCCAGTAAACTTGAGTAGTACAGACTAGCCTTAGTCTAGGCTGCCTTTGAAGTTCCTAGGCTAATGAGTAAATAATGGCAATGACTTAATTATGGATTTAATAGCTTTATGGCGCCTTTTAAAGTTTTTGACCACTAGTAATAGTGTCTATACTATATAACCACACCGCAGACTATCTCTATGACGATTGTGTTTTATAATTATTACACTAAACTTTATACACTTATGCCTATGGCTATGACTACTATGTCTATGAGGCTATGTCTAGACTATGTGAGTATGTCTATGAGGACTTAGGCTATATAAAACGAATATAAATCTGCTTAGATTTTTGTTTCAGCTTCTATCACTAAGAGTACGGTGGAGTAAACGCCGGCACTTGTGTAGAATTAATACGTTTTGTTGGCGCCATCTGGCATATCAAAGTGATACCAATAGCGTCTTTGAACGCTAGCCAACTTACCGAGTCTGTCGAGTCCGTGACTGAAATGCCCGCGATAATCAGCATCAATCAAAACTTCTGCCAACTGCTTTCTGTGTTCAGGCTTTGTCCCAACGGCTGCCATACAATTGTCTATAAATGCCGTTACTTCTGGAAATGGTATAATAATCGGCTTCGGCTGTTCCTCTGGGACTTGGACTTGGTCTTGGGCCTGATTTTTTTCCTGCGGCTGCGCGACACTGGTGCTTTTTGTCTTTTCCGCCTCTTCAGTTTTGACATTTTCTACATATTTAATATTGTCAAACGTAACATCTTTCTTCGGAGATTTTACTTCTGGAAATGGTATAATCGGCTTAGGCTGTTCCTCTGGGACTTGGACTTGGTCTTGGCTTTTTTCCTGTGGCTGCGCGACACCGGTGGATTTTGTGTTTTCCGCCGCTTCAGTTTTGATGTTTTCTACATATTTAATATTTTCAAACGTAACGTCTTTCTTCGGAGATTTTACTTCTGGAAATGGTATAATAATTGGCTTCGGCTGTTCCTCTGGGACTTGGTCTTGGGCCTGGCTTTTTTCCTGCGGCTGCACGACACCGGTGGTTTTTATGTTTTCCGCCTCTTCAGTTTTGACATTTTTTACATATTTAATATTTTCAAACATAACATCTTTCTTCGGAGATTTTACTTCTGGAAATGGTATAATAATCGGCTTCAGCTGTTCCTCTGGGACTTGGACTTGGTCCTGGCTTTTTTCCTGCGGCTGCACGACACCGGTGGGTTTTGTGTTTTCCGCCACATCAGTTTTTACATTTTCTACATATTTCATATTTTCAAACATAACGTCTTTCTTCGGAGATTTTACTTCTAGAAATGGTATAATAATCGGCTTAGGCTGTTCCTCTGGGACTTGGTCTTGGCTTTTTTCCTGGGGCTGCGCGACACCGGTGGATTTTGTGTTTTCCGCCGCTTCAGTTTTGATGTTTTCTACATATTTAATATTTTCAAACGTAACGTCTTTCTTCGGAGATTTTACTTCTGGAAATGGTATAATAATCGGCTTCGGCTGTTCTTCTGGGACTTGGTCTTGGGCCTGGCTTTTTTCCTGCGGCTGCGCGACACCGGTGGTTTTTGTGTTTTCCGCCTCTTCAGTTTTGACATTTTTTACATATTTAATATTTTCAAACATAACATCTTTCTTCTGAGATTTTACTTCTAGAAATGGTATAATAATCGGCTTAGGCTGTTCCTCTGGGACTTGGACTTGGTCTTTGCTTTTTTCCTGGGGCTGCGCGACACCGGTGGATTTTGTGTTTTCCGCCGATTCAGTTTTGATGTTTTCTACATATTTAATATTTTCAAATGTAACGTCTTTCTTCGGAGATTTTACTTCTGGAAATGGTATAATAATTGGCTTCGGCTGTTCCTCTGGGACTTGGTCTTGGGTCTGGCTTTTTTCCTGCGGCTGCGCGACACCGGTGGTTTTTGTGTTTTCCGCCGCATCAGTTTTTACATTTTCTACATATTTCATATTTTCAAACGTAACGTCTTTCTTCGGAGATTTTACTTCTGGAAATGGTATAATAATCGGCTTAGGCTGTTCCTCTGGGACTTGGTCTTGGGCCTGGCTTTTTTCCTGCGGCTGCACGACACCGGTGGTTTTTTTGTTTTCCGTCGCATCAGTTTTGACATTTTCTACATATTTCATATTTTCAAACGTAACGTCTTTCTTTGGAGATTTTACTTCTGGAAATGGTATAATTATCGGCTTCGGCTGTTCCTCTGGGACTTGAACTTGGTCTTGTTCTTGGGCCTGGCTTTTTTCCTGCGGCTGCGCGACACCGGTGGTTTTTGTATTTTCCGCCGCTTCAGTTTTTATATTTTCTACATATTTAATATTTTCAAACGTAACGTCTTTCTTCGGAGATTTTACTTCTGGAAATGGTATAATAATCGGCTTCGGCTGTTCCTCTGGGACTTGGACTTGGTCTTGGGCTTTGGCCTGGCTTTTTTCCTGCGGCTGCGCGACACCGGTGGTTTTTGTGTTTTCCGCCACATCAGTTTTGACATTTTCTACATATTTCATATTTTCAAACGTAACGTCTTTCTTCGGAGATTTTACTTCTGGAAATGGTATAATAATCGGCTTCGGCTGTTCCTCTGGGACTTGGACTTGGAGTTGAATTTGGACTTGGACTTGGGCCTGGCTTTTTTCCTGCGGCTGCGCGACACAGGCGGTTTTTGTGTTTTCCGCCGCTTCAGTTTTGACATTTTCTACAGATTTAATATTTTCAAACGTAACGTCTTTCTTCGGAGATTTTGACTTTGTGCGTTTCCCAAGGGACCATGCTTTTCGCACTGTACTTACAGCATATTCTGAAACAATGCGTTTCGCCCCAAGCAACCTTCCAAACATCGCTTATCGATTCGATTCTTCTCGCACGAAAGCAGTTTGCAATGGTTATTTTGATTGGCTGCATGTAACAGTATTATCATGTGATATCGTTTCTGCATTGTGTTTTTTTGCAATTAAAAGCATAATGGATAAGAAAAATGCGTTTGCTAGTGACTATATAAGCTAAAAAGTTATCCCACGAACGATGTATTAGATTTAACAATATAAAGAAAGCCGTGTATGCGAATACGTCAACGCAAACACCATACCGCAGAAGTATTTGAAGTAATTATAATAGTCAACTATTCTATCTTCTTGTAGTAACGTCGTATAATAATAATAATAACAATACTAATAATGGGGTGACTTCTTTAGCGTCGATATCCTCGGAAAATCCGAGCTCAGTGGCACAACAAATCCAAGGGATTCAGGAGTGTGTCCAGAGTGTCAAAGAAGGTAGTCCAGAGGGTTACAAAACCTCCTCTAACGGCCGAACCAAATTAGTGTAGAGTGTTTTCGCTGCGGCTGTATAGCTTCTCTCCACTGGCACTGTATCGGCTCGAATCGTGACATCGGAAAACGGGGGGATTGGTGCATGTTGAAAAATGTTCTCTTCATTCCTAACCATTTCTAACGATTTTTTTGGCACTTCCTGCTTGCGAAATAAGTAGGCCCTACCGCACCGTGTATGTCCCTTCATAAGTGTTGTTAAGTTGACTAGATTCGTACACTTTATTATGCAATTTACGGGAAAGGATCACAGTACCCAAAGCTGAACGCAATCTCCGAGCTAATTCACATTCGGTACACTGATAACATAGCTCGATCGTTGGGGGAGGGGGGCTTTTCAATAAATGTTCACCTATTACTTGGGGGGGGGGGGGGCAGAAAACAATATCTCTATAATTTCCATCCGCCATTGATGCTCGCCACAAAAACAAGCACTCCCGTTCACATTTAATGGGGGGGGGGGGGGCAGAACCATTATGTGTCTACACCCCACGAGTACGCAATTCCAGGGGGACAGATGCCCCTCTGTTCTCGAGTCTATGGCCGCTGAGCGGTATTATGTATTCAAATAATTACGTCTACTGCCCAAACAGTCCATGGAGACCACATAGAAGACCACTGGACTATTATTGTTGGCTGAGCTTATCTTCTGAGTTTTGCAAGGCGATCTGCCAGGGGGTACTGAGACTGGTGTAATCAGCAGTGCCCCTTACTTGTAATGGACAGTCATTTTAGTCATTATTAACTTCTCCAAGGATGAATACGAGATGATAGACAGCGTGTGTAATGTGTAATAGTTATTGTTATTCTTCAGGACGAGTATATGAGATGATGGTGAGCATGTACAATATATAATAGTTATTGTTATTCTCCAGTACGAGTGATAGTCAGCGTGTACAATTTGTAATATTTATTTTTATTCTCCACGATGAATACGGGATGATAGACAGCGTGTACAATGTGTATAATAGTTATTGTTATTCTCAGGACGAGTACGAGATGACAGATAACGTGTACAATGTGTAATAGTTATTGTTATTCTTCAGGACGAGTACGATATGACAGGCAGTACGATGTGTAATAGTTATTGTTATTCTTCAGGACGAGTATGAGATGATAGACTGCGTGTACACCGTATACTAGTTACTGTTATTATTCAGGACAAGTACAAGATAAAAAACAATGTGTACAATGTGTAATAGTTATTTTTTCTTCAGGAAGAGTACAATATGAGATACAACGTGTTCACTGTGTAATAGTAATTGTTATTCTTCGGGATACATACAAGATGATCAGCATTTGTGTAATAGTATTGCTTTTCTTTAGGACGAGTGCGACATGATAGACGTACATTTGAGTAAGAGTAACTGTTTTCCTGCAGGACAAGTATGAGATGACAGCCATCCTTCCTTTCGTGTAATGATCACAGTCATTATTGACTATTTTATATGTGTATAATAGTTATTGCTTTTCTCCAGGACGAGTAGGAGATGAGCGGCAATGTTTTCAATGTGCAATGCAATAGTTATTGTTATTCTTCAGGCCGAGTACGTGATGATAGACAGTGTGTACAATATATGTAATATTTATTGTTATTCTTCATGACAAGTACTAGATGATAGACAGCATGCACACTGTGTAATGGTTATTGTTATTCTTCAAGAGGAGTAAGTGATGATAGACAGTGTGTACAATATATGTAATATTTATTGTTATTCTTCGTGACAAGTACTAGATGATAGACAGCATGCACAATGTGTAATGGTTATTGTTATTCTTCAGGACGAGTACGTGATGATAGACAGTGTGTACAATATGTAATATTTATTGTTATTTTTTAGGACGAGTATGATATGATAGTCACCGTGTTCAATGTGTAAGAGCTATCGTTAATCTCCAGGACGAGTACGCGACGATAAACAACGATTTCAGTGTGTAATAGTTACTGTTATTCTTCAGGACGAGTATGAGATAATAAACAGCGTGTACAACATGTACTAGTTATTATTATTTATTCTGAAAGACTAAAACATGATAGACAGCAGTTATAATGCATAAAAGCAATTGTTAGTCTTCAGGACAAGTACGAGATGTTTGCCAGCGTACACAATGTGTACAGAAGAGAAGAAGCAATTGAACGAGCTGGGGAGTGGCTTCAAGACCCTGGAGGAGGAGTACGACCAGATCACGGAGCAGCAACTCGTCGCACGGGAGAAGCGACAGGAGGAGAAGCTGCGCATTTTGAAGAAGACCCGACCACCATCTAGGGTTTCTGGCTCTCGTTGAAGGAGTTCAAGGTTCGCTGGGTACTCTTGACGAAAGCGAAGGGAAAGGACAAGGGCAAGAAAGGAAATAAGTACACGCGACGCCGATGACAGGGTGTGTCACCATTATTAACATCGTCGTTGCAGCGCAGAACTGGTGATTTCGCTAGTCTTGATGTCTGTTTGTTCTGTAACTGCTGATGGGTCACTGTTGTATTTTCACCGATTGGTATACATCATGTAACGCCCATCAATTTCTTTCTGCATCATGCACAGCTGGCCAGGTAATTATTCCATTATTGTGTGCCAAGTATGTGTTCCATCACAACTGGTCAAGTACTTGTTCCATCACACCTGGTCAAGTACTTGTTATGTAAGATTATCAAATAAATACTTGTTCCACGAAAGTTAGTCAAATACGTGTTCCATCACAGCTATCAAAGTACTTGTAACATCACAACTGGCCAAGTACTTGTTACATCACAAAATTCACAACTGACCAAGTACTAGTTTCATCACAACTGGTCATGTACTTGAACATTCCATCACAGCTGGCATACCTGTTCCATTACAATTGGGTGATACTTGTTCCAACACAGCGGGCCAAGTTTTTGTTCCATCACAACTGTCCAAGGGCTAGTTACATCACAGCTGGTGAAGTACTTGTTCCACCACAACTGGTCAAATACGTATTCCATCACAGCTGGTCAAGTACTTGTTCCATCACAGCTGGGCAAGTGCTCGTTCCGTCACAGTTGGTCAAATACTTGTTCCATGTCAAGTACTTGTTCCACCCCACCGGTCAAGTAGTTGTGCCACCACGGTTGGCTAAATTCTTATTTTATCACAGCTAACTGGGTGCTTTGCTTGGTGGCGCGCGCGCGCCCTTACACAATCGCAGACAAAAGCTGTTTTGTCAAAGTCGCTAAGGGATGGTGGACATTGTAATTGGTGCTGGTTGTCAAATGTAGTCAAGTTGCTTACATAAACCATAACTATATGTTTGAACATGTCTGCTTTGGTGTGTTCTGAAAATATTCATATCCCAAAGAAACTATTAAAAAAGCTTTGTATTGTGGAGGTCCCATACATTTTTTATTGTGGAGGCCCCATGGACAACTCCCCCACATGTCCTGCCCTAAATCCGGCATTGCTCCCACCGCCACAACATGTCCTCTTCTCACAGTTCAGCCACGGCCAAACAACCCGAGGAATTAATGCAATGCTATATAATAAACAACAGCGATCAGGCCAGTATTAAGAGGAATTAGAAGCGCCAGCGTTGGCATGGAGAAAGAAAACATGCAAAAAAGGCAGTGAAAGAATGCAGCGCACAAGAGCAGCGAAAGAGTTGGAAAGGGCGGAGGTATGAGAAAAAGCAAGACGTCGCATTACTGTTAGCAAAATCAGGCAATAAAATTCCTTTGTGTGTTTTGGGCAAGACAATAAATTAGTACAATAAAGTACGCTTTCAGCGTCGACTTAATCGTTTTGAATTACCAATATGAATGACAATTTTAATCACACATTCAAATGTGCGCGTGCACACGAACAAATGCACGCAAACGAACCCGCGCACGCACGCACGCACGCACACACGCACACACACACACAACCTGCGCGCCGTGAGAATACGCGCGCCGTCAACACAGAGAGAGAAACCATGTACGAGCCAGGCCGACAGAGAGCCTACCTAACCAACCCGCGTGTTGTCAACAGAGAAAACCTGCGCGCCGTCTAAAATGTTCTTATGTTCTTAAATAAAAGTTTTTAACACCGTCCAAATTCGTTGTCACTGTTTATTTGGTGTATGCAAGGACGTTAAATTATCGTAATAACCAGTGCCGTTTGTCCTAATTACTAATATAACATTTATTTTGGCTAACCACATAGCCTACATTGCACGTATATAGTTCGTTGTAACGTCGACAAGGAACGCTACACTTATTAATCAATGCCACAATCGTCGTAACAGAGTTAACACATACTGCATGGACCCAACCCTCTCCTTCGAATTTCACAGATAATAGGCATCTCTAAGCTAGTGTTTTAATAGATTTTTTTCACATGAGGGTGTGTGGGAAAGGCTACACCCCTCAGCTGATCCCAGTGGGAGGGGTATATTTGGACTCGATACAGTACCCACATGGACAGTAAATTAGCATATAGAATAGTGGGCGCTGCGGTTGTTTAGAGTAATAAACCAGACTAGGCTAGGGTTAGATCAGTGCACGCGTAATAAACATATATGATCATGACGTTTTGTTTGTATATTATTCAGTTATATGCATGCAATACCGTTACATAGTGTCACCTACCGCAGACCCGTATAGCCAGCTTTTCACAATGAGGAGTTCACATTTTACCAATTCAGACTCCAGGGGCGCCACACGTTCATATGGGGTTATATTTTTTTTACAATGCAGAGGGCCCCACATGTTCACGTGGGGGCTCATAATGCAGAAGGTTACAATTAAAATGTTCTAACTGGAAGACAAATGAAGTGGGTGTGAGATTGGTGGATCATGTGGTTTCGTCTTATGTTATCATCTTATATATATATATACAAACGCATTAGCATCTCCAGCAGGCCCATAACGAGGTCGTTTTGGGGGTGCGTTTTCAGAAAAAGTAGGACTCATATGAGGTCTTTTTGTTTCCTGATTAAGCCTAATTTACACCCAATTGTATTCATAAAAGCCAACACGCAGTGGTAGTATATTATTAATATAACTGAGTTATTTACTTGAAACCATGCAATTGTTTTGAATATGTTCATATTAATATAATAATTAATATAATCGGATTATTGATCTAGAAGGTTAGAAGGTCACAAAAATGCAAGAAAACACCGCGTTTGACTGCCGGACTAAGTCGGTAATTACCTTAATCGGTATACTAAAAATAAAAGGCCGCACCTCTCGTTTAATGATAATAAATGTTTAAAGAATTATTTTATATGGCTTAATGTATGTGCCCATAATTGTTAAATCGTCGTCACCCCGTTCATTCACCAGTATATTGTATGTATCTGTCACCTCTGAGTGATTACAGTTAGGACTCATAATTTTACGTTTGGTGTAAAACTGGCTTCTTGTGTATTTGTTTCCCCATGCGTTTACATAACAGAAGACCGTGGGATAGTGTGAAGTCCTTCTGCATGGCTAATTGGGTGCAATGGTCCTTTGACACTCATTCCTCTAATGACTGCCCTTTTCACACATGGCATTGGAGACAGACCCCCCAGCCAGGCTCCCATACATTCAGTGATGATCATATAATAGGCAAGGGTTCTCCCTTTAACATACGTACAAATCAGGCTTTCTTGTCATTCCTTGTAATACTTCAACACTATCCAGCAGCTTTTAGGACGGGGGTTAACGCTTTTGAGAAAGAATACAATTAGTGGTTCACAATTTAAGCATGCAATTTTGAGGGGGGTTCACATTTTGGAGAAAAGGGGTTCACAAAAAGAGGGATTCACGTGAACCCCGCGAACCGCCCCCCCCCCCCCCCCCCCCCCGGCTAAGGGCCTGTGCCATTATGTATTGACTGGATTACGTAATCTGGATCGCATAATTAGAAGCGCAGCGGGATTGTGTCAACAGTGCCTGATAACAGATCAACTAGTCTAGGGATCCGGTCATGGCTACGCCACCGCCATCGCCACGAACTGTTAGTTAAAGATGGCCTAATCTTCAATATAGTAATCTCCCGTTCGATGCGAGCGGGAATGGTCAAACTAATACACCAGGGACATGGTGTAGATTGATGCCTGCGCAGGGCGCGCCAGGTCATCTATTGGTTCACATTGAGGCGAAGGACCACATCAGCAAGTGCGATGTTTGCAACGCACAGCGACCGAAACAGTTCCGGGAGAAGTTGCAAACGTACGAGTTCCCCATCTGCTAAATAACACCCTTGTGTATTTGCATCGATGCTTAAGTAGTGTGACAAGTTACACGCATCTTCAGCAATGAATAAACGAGTCATAAAGCATAGTACTGTATAGGTAGATTCAATAAACTGTAGCGTTGTCAAACACTCGAGAAATGATGCAGGTTCAGTTCACCTATAGTCCGCTAGGGGTATACTCCATTATGCCCCCAAGTCCTCTAGCCAGAGGGCTGACAATGGAAGTGTGACCCTCTACATTTCCTCCACTAATCTCCTTGGAGGTCGCCGGGTGCGACCGCCAAGTCGCCGAACAGCGGGTGTCGGAGCAGGGGTCGGTGGCGGAACCTCAGCGGCCGGTGTGGGTGGGGGCGCGGCCTGCTGGAGCATCTCACGACTAGCACGAGGGGGCTGCCCGGCGCCGGACTCGGGCCTGGCCGGGGTCGCTGGCACGGGTGTAGTCGGCCTGGGTAGAGGCGACACTGGGTCGGCTGGCTGGGTCGGTGTTTCGGGTAGCATGGGCGACGGTGGCGTGGTCGTGGCGGGGGGAATGACAGATGGCGAGTTGATCAACGGGGCCCTGGCGATATGCGGCGTGTACAGGCGTAGGTGTTTCCTGTTACGGAGTGTGACACGCCCCGACCCGTCCACTCGTACGACGTATTGGTTGTACTGTCGTACCTCAACTACGATTCCGGTGCTGTCCCACTTGGTTGGGTGCGGGCCAACCAGATTCTGCAGCCTTACGCAGTTGCCGATAGTGAGTGGAGGTAGGACACGTGTGTGCTCCGACAGTCGCTCATGTGCCCTCATTTGTCGGTCCGTCCTCTTTTGCTTGCAGTGTCTCGCGCCACGTCCAATGGGGTAGGTACTGTCCGGGCGGTACTGGGATGAAGTCGCGGATGCGGCGTCCAAAGATGATCTCGGCAGGACTGACCTTCGACATTGGATCTGGCGTATTTCTGTAGGCTAACATGGCCCGTTGGAATGCGCCGGTGTTCAGGGAACCACCTGGGCCCGTGCTGCCAACCAGCATCCGCTTGACCGTTTTCACCCCGACTTCCGCCCTGCATTTCCTGTGTGGGTTTGTTACGCTGCTGATGCGGTGACGTATACCCCAGTTCTGGAGGAATGTCTTTGTAGCGCCTGCCTTGAACTCAGATCCCCCGTCCGAGGAGAGCTCCTCGACGATGCCGAAGGTCACGAACTCTCTTCGGAGCGCGGCAATGAGGCCTTTGGAGCCCTCCGCGTTCTCTTCTACGATAGGCCAATTAGAGTATCTGTCCACGGCAACGAGGTAGTGATGGCCGCCGTAGCTGAAGTAGTCAGCACATATCGCCTGGAAAGGGTAGACTGGTCGTGTTGGTGGTATAGGCGGCGAGTTTGGTTGTGACGGCGCCATGCGGTTGCACGCTGTACAATGTGCTCGTGTCTCTTCAAGTCATACCTGGCCAGAAGAATGACCCCTCTACTCGCGACACCATCATCGAAATACCTTGGTGAGCCGAATGGAGTGCCTGCAAGACACGTGCGCGGAGAGTGGGTGGTATGACGATTCTGTCCTTGTAAAGGATGACGCCATCGTACTCGGTTAGCTTCTCCCGGTACTGGTGGTACGTGCGGATGGCACTGAGCATGGCTGATGGCGTGTCAGGAAAGCCGTTGTGGATGACATCCACTAGAGCGGATATGTCGGGGTCGCTCACCGTGGCAGTGCGCACATCGTCCCATGTGACCGACTTGATGAGTTCCGTGGCCGTGGACGCGCAAGTCTGTGAGCTGCGAGGTGGCGCCGGATCGTCGCGGGATCGGAGGTCTGCGGGGGCTGCCGCGGCCACGTCATCGGGCAGGTCGGGAGTCTCGGCGTCGCCCACCGGGTGTCGTGATAGGGCGTCGGCGACGGTGTTGCGGACGCCGGGGATGTGGAGCACGCGAAACCGGTACCGCAGCGACTTTTCCTTAATGTTCCGCAAGCGAGGGTTTGGGATGTCGTCGAGGGCGCGGTCACCCAGCACCTTGAGTAGTGGCTTGTGGTCTACTGCTACCATGAGGTCCGAACATCCCAGGGTGAAATGTCGAGCCTTGTTAAGGGCATCTACAACTGCCAGCGCCTCGCCCTCGATGGGGGCATAACGTGACTCAGCGGCGTGTGTGAAACGGCCGCCCATCAGCACTACTTTCCAGCCCAACTTGCAGCAGAACGGTCAGACACCAGCACAGTCACAGTGTTTCTGGACTAGCCAGTACCCGAGCCCTTCCTTAGACCAGTCTGTGGCGAGGCACGTCGGGCGTGAGTGGTCGAAGATCTCGACTCCTTGCCTGATCTGGTCGATGATCACGACTAACGACTGCCTGAACAGGCGATCCAAATGTTCCGTCCAGGCGAACGGCGAATGTGGTCCGCTACGGCGAAGGCATAAGACACCTGGTTAACGAGTCGGGAAGTCCTTTATCGACTGCAACTCCTTCGAGCATGGTTTAACTGACGTGGGTGATATCTCAAAGCCTGCAAACTCGACGGTGTCTTTACCGAACACAAACATGTCCGGATTCTGCGTAATGCTATTGCAGCCAAACGTGTCCAGCCACTGCACTGCCTGCCAAAAGGCCTGCTCGATGTTGTCCGCCCACAGTAGGGTATCGTCGATGCATTTTGTCTTGTTGGGTATGTGTGCGACGATCTCATCGAACCGCCGTGTGAAGCCATCGCCAGACGCCACATATCCTTGGGGTGCTGAGCGGTATCGATAGCGGCCCCAAGGCGTTATGAACGTCGTGAGGTGGCGGTCGTCGGGGTGGAGTGGGACAGCGTGGTAGCCGTTCCAGGCGTCACACACCGTTTTCTTTGTTCCATGAGGCACCGATCTCGCTTGGTGAAAGGGTCTCTGGGTGTGGTGGGTCTCCCTGGTGGCACTAGCGTTAAGGGCCTGGAGATCCACAGTCCGTCGAGGCTTCCCGTTCTTCTTTGCGCCGATAACCATGCGATGACACCAGGTGACAGGGGTGCCAGTTGGTACCTCCTCGATGACGCCCATACTGCAGTCTTGGTCGAGGCCGGCCTTCACGTCGCTTCGCCAGTGAATCGGGACGTCGATCGGTGTGTGGCAGGCGACAGGCTTGGCGTCTGGGTCAATCATTAGCCGGAGTGGCGGGCCCTCCATTGGGAGGAGAGGCTGGTGGTGACACGTGTTGAATGTGCTAGCCGCTAGTGCGACAACAACCACTGCTCCAGTTTTCTGCGGTTGTCCTCAATGGCTGGATAGGGCAGCTCTTGCGGAGGCAGTGGTGGAGGTTGACGGCGGGGGCACTCACAGGCCGCGGGCGGCGTTGCACATAGAGTGTGCCGGCCGTCGACTTTTGCCTGCATACGGTCCCAAGGTGACCTTTCATGCCGCATTTGGTGCAGGTTTGGCCGTATACCGGGCAGTTGTCAGAGCGCTCGTCCCTGCTGCTACCATGGCCGATCTGGCCGCAGTGTGTGCACAGCGAAGTAGGCAGGGGTGTGGGTGGGGCATGTTGTTTGAAGACCGCTCTCTGCTGTTTCCGGAATGAGCTGATCTGGGCAGCCGCCTCGGATCCGTCGCTCAGCTGCTGGAGGGAAATCTTTCCCGATTCCTTGCCCTCAACAAACGCCTCAACCTCTTCGAGAGGTGTACTCGGTCCCTTCTCGGTCAGACAATCCAGTTTGATGTCATGATCGGCGCAGCCCAGGACGACCTGGTCCCGCACCACAATGTCGCTGTAATCTGCCCCAACGCATGCGTCGTGGTTCGGGCAGCTCGGGCACTGACACTTGATGACGAACTGGCAAACTCGCGCTTGCCCCTTGAGTCGAGCGCTGTAGGCGCGGACAGGTTCGTATCGGTCCTGCCGCATCTTCGACAGCACGTCCCGGGCTACCATCGCGTTCTCGGCGCGCACCTCCAACTTCTTAATGTTGGCCAGTAGGTCTCGTTTGCTACAGGAGGCCAACGCATCACGGTGAACCCGCACGAGGTTCTCCCGTAGTCCCTCGGGATTGCAGCAATCCAGGAGCTGGTAAGTGAGGTCGGAGCCGGCGACTCGCGTAGCGTCTTTATATTCACGCCAGCGTTGCTCGAAATATAGCAAATCTTCCAGAGAGATCCCCTCATCAACGGTCGGGCGGCTAATGCTGACTCTGCGCGTGGATGGTGGGGAGTGTGGCTGCGAGCGTGGCGTCGGTGACATTCGGGCGGTATTCGCATCTGTCGACGGGACACTTTACATCTACCGTGGGCATGGCCGGATCCATGATCACAACGGTAGATTATGCACCAGGTGCGACCACCGTATTCGCGTATGCGAGCGTGAGCGATAATAGGCTGGATTATCGACGAGTGCTTAATACAATGCTGCAGATTGTTCGTTTATTCATAAATAACACCCTTGTGTATTTGCATCGATGTTTATGTAGTGTGACAACTTACACGCATCTTCAGCAATGAATAAAGTCATAAAGCATAGTACTGTATAGGTAGATACAATAAACTGTTGCGTTATCAAACGCTCGAGAAATGATGCAGATTCAGTTCTCCTATAGTCCGCTAGAGGTACACTCCACTATCTGCCATGGTCTAAGGTTGCAACGGGCTTGTTTGAACTTGACGGACAGCATTATGTGGTACTGGTAGACTACTACAGTAATTTCTTCGAGATAAATTAGCTAAAGAAGACCACGACACAGGCTGTTATCAATGCTCTACGGCCACATTTCGCGCGTCACGGTGTTCCTTCAATTTTGATCAGCGATAACGCTTCACAATAGCGATCACATGAATTTACGAAATTTGCTCGTGAGTGAGGTTTTGAACACAGAACATCAAGCCCGCACTACCCACAAAGCAACGGGGAAGCGGAGAAGCCTGTTAAAAGGCTTTGCTGAAGAAGCGTTTCACTGAAGGTTATTCTGGAATGGCGCAACACACGAACAGAAGGCTTGGAAAGTTCGTCCGTGCAACGTTTGATGGTGTCACGCCGGACCATGACACTGTTGCTGACAAGAAACAGTATGTTGGCACCAGAAATTCAAGGAAGAAAGGTCAGCCTTGCCATCGAACAACGAAAGCGAAATTACCGACGGTTTTACGACATGCACTCAAAGCCGCAGAAAGAACTTAGAGTTGGACAGGCAGTCCGCATGAAACTGCCTGGACGCAACACTTGGAGTTTGGGTGTTTGTAGAAGGGCTTTGGAACAGCGGTCATACTGCGTCGAAGTCGCCGTTCATATCTATCGGCGCAATTTATTAATAGACGGCAACCAACTAGTTGGCGCCGCTCGGGACTGCAGCTGATGACCTGACGCCAGACGAGGGAGAGTCCGTGCCCCCGAGCACTGACCTCCAAGCCGGCCGGTCATCGACAACCAGTTGTTGTTGACATTCTGCTACCGCCGTGTCCTCGCCCGAACACGCCGCAGGGGACACCGAACGATATGCCGAGGCGGAACGAACCATGTGCAAGACGCATGACACTGCGTGACTGTGTTGACATTATAACAAAAAGGGATGTCACGAGATTGTCATGAGATATACCCAGCTGATCCCAACGGGCGGGGTATATTTGGACTCGATGCATAGCTTCAATCTTTGGACTTGAGGCAGTACCCACATGGACAGCAAATTAGCGTATAGAGTAGTGGGCGCTGCCGTTGTTTAGAGTAGTGAACCGGTCTGTCTCCATTTCCACAATTGTAAAATATTGTTATAAACACATGTACCAGTCTAGGCAAGGGTTAGACCAGTGCGCACGTGTAGCTAGATAGCTACGTAATAAACATTATATGATTATGACATTTTGTTTGTATAGTATTCAGTTATATGCAAGCAATACCGTTACAGACATTTAGAAAAGAATTATGCGTGTTCTGCCAAGTAAAATAAATGTGCATTCAAATACAAAACACACCACTTGGTTGTTACAAACTGAAGCACCGTTTGGGTGAGGTGGGAGATTTTTTAGACTGGGTCGTTTTGGTTCTATATTGAACTCCAAAGCCCCGTATTCGTCCCTAGCTATTATCGGGTGTTTTGGTACTAAAAAAGCCGACAGACGGCAGTGAAGTATACTGGAATTTACTTATCTTTGAATGAAACAAGATATGCGTGCTTTGAATGTGAAGGGCATGTTCATTGGCATGCGGCGTTCATTGTAGCCTTTGTGGCATCTCCGAAGCGAGGGATTCCACGTTGGGATCCTCCAAGTTAAATCAAAACGAGGCAATTGTTATAAATAATTTCATTGGATAATAATTTGGCACGGTTTCCCTGCTTGCTGTCATCATGAAGCCGTCGACGAATCAAAGACGTTTTCACGATGTTGGTAGCACGGCATTCTTGCAGAGTATCGATGTTTAATCATCTTAATACCACAACTAAGAGCCAGCAAACATAGTACTTAATTTTGGTAAGTCCAGGATGTCCTGGATAGTAATCATTGCCATTGGTATTGCTACTTATTGGGTGTACAGGTCTCGGCTCTGCCTCTACAAGTAGGCACTTCAGTGAATTCCGCAAACTGGGACGTTTCGCGTGCGTCGATTCTCGATCACCGCAATCCGTCTCGTTTGCCGGTGTACTGGTCTGGATGGAGGTTCCGGTCTGAGAGTAAGTTCCGGTTTCGTTTTGCGTATTGCGCATGCTCGCGCAAGCGCAGTACATCAAAATCGACCAACTGTGAGCAACGTGACCTCAGGTGACCGATCAACTTTGACCCCGTGCCAGAAGTATGTGGTGACTGAGTTACATCGCTGTGAGCAACGTGACCTCAGGTGACCGATCAACTTTGACCCTTGCTCGACGCACTCGGTGACCGAGATATACAATCAATCATTTTTCGCTTGCTGTAGCGACCGTTACTCCACCGACCTATTTGCCCCCTACGTTGCTGAACAGGATCGTACATCTGCGTGTGACCACTGTCTACAGTACAGGCACATTAGTTACTATTAGCTAATTCACATATCTTTTGTTGAGAAAATACCTGTGATGCAGCGGGGGGGGGGATAGGAGATGAGTACCGACGGTACATGACTTGCATAAGGCATTATCTAGTCACCAAAAAGCACTTGGTGTGTGAAAAGCGAATGCGCAATGCTGTCTTGAGTTGAAAGCTACGCAGCATGGCAAATATCAAGTAGACGGTGAGTAGACAGTCCAGCCCCAGGGCCAAGCTAATAGTCTGTAGCCTAGCGTATAGTATACTATGCCATAAGCGAGTCTATTAATATGGGTCTCTTAAATGATATTGGTGTCAGAATAGGGGCCTATGTTTTTGACAGAAGTATAATTATGAAACGATGGCTGGACGCAATTACGTGGCTATTAACAGAGCTGCTCTGCAGGGCCACCGTTTATTACCTAGAATGGTTATTATTCTTATCTTTCTGTGGGTTGTACTTCTTGATTTCCTGAACTATAAATAAATATTCCTTTGACAAAACAGACACCCATGGCAGTCATTACAGGTTGGTGGTTATTTTTTGGCAAATATTAATAACAATTGCACCCAACCTAAGATGTCAAATGGCTTCAGTCTTATATGACCAAATGTACTGTTGACCATATATAGTGCAGTTAATGAATGAAATATATTAATAAATCATGGACAATCACTCGCTATTGCATTTAGCACAGGTACTTACATTGTTATTGTCACACTGCACTGTACTGTATTTGTGTATGAATAAAGTGATATTTCCTTTCTCAAAAATATATGTGATGTAGCGGGAGAAAATAGGAGATGAGTAC
This sequence comes from Escarpia spicata, assembly GCA_963995525.1. Classification (NCBI taxonomy): domain Eukaryota; kingdom Metazoa; phylum Annelida; class Polychaeta; order Sabellida; family Siboglinidae; genus Escarpia; species Escarpia spicata. The sequence continues at coordinate 40,801,217 of OZ023208.1, read as the reverse complement.
CGACGGTACATGACTTGCATAGTCACCAAAAAACACTTGGTGTGTGAAAAGCGAATGCGCAATGCTGTCTTGAAAGCTACGCAGCATGGCAAATATCAAGTAGACGGTGAGTAGACAGTCCAGCCCCAGGGCCAGGCTAATAGTCTGTAGCCTAGCGTATAGTATACTATGCCATACGCAAGTCTATTAATATGGGTCTCTTAAATGATATAGGTGTCAGAATAGGGGCCTAATTTTTTGACAGAAGTATACCTATGAAACGATGGCTGGACGCAATGACGTGGCTAATAACACAGCTGCTCTGCAGACCCACCGTTTATTACCTAGAATGGTTATTATTCTTATCTTTCTGTGGGTTGTACCTCTTGATTTCCTGAAACATAAATAAATATTCCTTTCACAAAACAGACACCCATGACAGATATTACAGGTTGGTGGTTACTTTTTGACCAATATTAATAAAAATTGCACACAACCTAAGATGTCAAATGACTTCAGTCTTATATGACCAAATGTACTGCTAGTTTGTCACTACTTTGTGTCACATAAAATTTACATTCCATGTCCATGGGAGCCAAACCTTAATACACTGGCCCCCACGATAAGTGCTACTTGAAATTGGTTAAATGTGAATTAAATTTTGTGAATATTCTTTCAGCTGAAATTATTAACGCTATTAAACAATCGTTTTACCTAAAAATGTATAGGCCTAGCCTAGGGGCCTACCACTAAAATGTACACCAACCTAAATACCAATGTATTTGACCATATATAGTGCAATTAATGAATGAAATAGATTAATAAATCATGGACAATCACTCGCTATTGCATTTAGCACAGGTACTTACATTGTTATTGTCACACTGCACTGTACTGTATTTGTGTATGAATAAAGTGATATTTCCTTTCTCAGAAGTAGACACAGTGACACTATGCTTATTGACAGTGTCTGGGAATAGTGTTACATGACAGTAAGGAATTTACTAATTAATTGTATCATGCTGACTTGGTAGACTTTGTAGTGCTAAATTGTTTCAAGTGAATTATGACATTCTCTGCATAGTTTGCTCAGGCCCTTATCACTAGAATTTAGACCCCTACTGCCCTAGGCTATGGCAGTGCAGCATCAGGTAACTTGTGTTGGTAATTTCATCCATCATTTATGTAGTAAGCTTTACTGATCAATTGTAACAAGTGAACAGTACTATTTTGCAGCATCTGCAAATTTTGTAAATGGCCTTTATTAAGTTGTCTGTTTTTAATTGAAACTTGAAACAGTGGTTTCCTTTTTAACATTGTTTATTTTAAATTAAGAGTACATTTGTAGATGCTAATGTCTCGGTATCTGTTGGTGGTTCAAATCTGCCAGGTAAATGCACAAACCTTTGTGCACAATTACCACTGGCATGGGCTTATTGACTGATACATTGTATCTGCGAGTATGATTGTGTTGATATTTAATTAAAATGACTTTCAATGATGCAACAGTTGAAGCATCAAATATAGTCTATTGAAAAAAGATCCAAACAACTGATTTACCCCCATATCTTCATTGTCCACCTAACAAGATTGCCACACAGAGAATTAACTCTAGATGGCAGGTGGACAAGGAAGCTTTTTGGCTTATTGCGAGCCCAACACTTTTTATCCAACCCTTCTGCATCCTGCCCTTCTGAAGTGTGTCGATTGTATGTTTACACATATTCACGCAGCAAACACCCACACAATCAGCAGATAATATGTTCTATTCATTTACAGTCCTTTGTGAAAATTAGAACTTTCTTTTACCTAATCTACACTCATCCTTTACTAATATAACTTCATGTCCTCTAGTACTTCTATCCTTCCTAACTGAGAAAAACGTATATCAATATTTTCATAACCATTCAATATTTTAAACACTTTTCAATCTCCTCTCAATCTCCTGGACTCTAGTATTATTAAACCATCTGTTTGGAAATGATGACCCCAAGATCCCCACCCTCCGTACGAATTTTGAAGTGCCTCAATGGGACTTCTAGACTGCACACAAAATGTCAGCCCCATATTTCCAAAACTGATGGAGATAAGTGCTATTTTAAAATTGTGACCACCAGACCGCCACCCCGGACAAATTTTTTTTTTTTTTTAACTACGAACCATCCCAATGGGTACACTAGATCGCATAAAATGTATGCCCCATACATGCATGACTGGCCCAGATAAGTGCCATTTAAAAATTGTGACCCCCACATTTTTTTTTTTTTTTTGTATCTAGACCCCAATGAGCTTGCTAGATCAAACACAAAAGTTCAACTCCACACATGACGAAATGACAGAGATAAGTGCTATTTAAAAATTGTTACCTCCCCGAGACCCCCACCACCTGGATGAATTTCGAAAAAAACCTATACGTACAAACTACCCCAATGGACACCCTAGATCACACACAAAATTTCAGCTTCATACATATCAAATTAACAGAGATATGTGTCATTTATAAATTGTTACCCCCCCAAGATCCCCACCCCCGACGAATTTTTAAAAATCTAAATCTACCAACCACCCCCAATGGGCCTGCTACATTATACACACAATTTCAGCTTCATACATGCCAAACTGACGGAGATAAGTATGTGTCATGTCATTTAAAATGCGGAGATTTGTGTTTACCACAAAACCCGCTGTGCGTATAAACAGCGCTGAAAACTGCAGCTCTGTGTGACGAAGTCGTAAGATACACAACGTCAACGCTCTGAGACAATGACATCAAAATAAAACAATTTTTTTTGCAAATAACTACAAGTTATGCTAATTGTGAGGTTTTGTTATGTATACTAACAATTACAAAAGTAACCGTATCATTAACGTAAACTATCACACATTCTTTCGGCAAACACCGTGTTAAGCTGGCCAAAAATAGGCGCTAACCTTTGACATGTACTGTGTGTACGCAAAACGGAACCGGAACTTACTCTCAGACCGGAACCTCCTTCCAGACCATACAGCTGCGGGCCGAAAGTAGGCGCTAACCTTTGACATGTACAATCGCATGCGCAATACGCAAAACGGAACCGGAACTTACTCTCAGACCGGAACCTCCATTCAGACCATACAGCTGCGGGCCGAAAGTAGGCGCTAACCTTTGACATGTACAATCGCATGCGCAATACGCAAAACGGAACCGGAACTTACTCTCAGACCGGAACCTCCTTCCAGACCAGTACACCGGTTCCGTTTTGCGTAGTGCGCATGCGATTGTACATGTCAAAGGTTAGCGCCCAGCGCCTACTTTCGGCCCGCATCTGTATGGTCTGGATGGAGGTTCCGGTTTGAGAGTAAGTTCCGGTTCCGTTTTGCGTACACACAGTACATGTCAAAGGTTAGCGCCTATTTTTGGCCAGCTTAACACGGTGTTTGCCGAAATAATGTGTGATCCAATTATATTATAGTTTACGTTAATAATACGGTTACTTTTGTAATTGTTAGTATACATAGCAAAACCTCATAATTAGCATAACTTGTAGTTATTAAAAAAAAAATTGTGTTTTACTTTGATGTCATTGTCTCATAACGTTGACGTTGTGTATCTTACGACTTCGTCACACAGAGCTGCAGATTTCAGCGCTATTTATACGCACAGCGAGTTTTGTGGTAAACACAAATATCCGCATTTTAAATGACATGACACATCCTTATCTCCGTCAGTTTGGCATGTATGAAGCTGAAATTTTGTGTATAATCTAGAAGGCCTATTGGGGTGGTTCGTAGATTTAGATTTTTTAAAATTCGTCGGGGGTGGGAATCTTGGGGGGTAACAATTTATAAATGACACATATCTGTTAATTTGACATATATGAAGCTGAAATTTTGTGTGATCTAGGGTGTCCATTGGGGTAGTTTGCACATATAGTTTTTCTTCAAAATTCATCCAGGTGGTGGGGGTCTCGGGGGAGGTTACAGTTTTAAAATGCATGTATCTCTGTCATTTTGTCATGTGTGGAGTTGAACTTTTGTGTTTGATCTAGCAAGTCCATTGGGATCTAGATATTTAAAAAAACAAAATGTGGGGGTCACAATTTTAAAATGAAACTTATCTGGGCCAGTCATGTCTGTATGGGGCAGACATTTTTATACGATCTAGCATACCCATTGGGATAGTTCGTAGTTTTAATTTTTTTCTAAATTTGTTCGGGGTGGTGGTCTGGGGGTCACAATTTTAAAATAGCACTTATCTCCATCAGTTTTGGAAATTTGGGGCTGACATTTTGTGTGCACTCTAGAAGTCCCATTGAGGCACTTCAAAATTCGTACGGAGGGTGGGGATCTTGGGGTCATAATTTCCAAACAGTTTTTCCCAACGCAACTCCGCGTAACTCAACAATTCTTTAATAATACATTTATGGAAACGGGTCATGTATTCACGACTTACATAAGTAAACATTTATTACCATGTCAACGTGTATAATTATACAAATAGTATTATTAAATGAAATATAAAATGCAAAACAAATATTTATTTACACATCAAAACTAGTCCTTTGTATAATACTGTGATGTTTAATCAGACAAGTGATCAAATGCAATTATTAAAAAATAAAACTATTGTTACAAATAATTATTAACTCGTAGATAACATTAGCCTTTCTGGTCATACATATTTACGTCACATTATAGGCAATCTAATGTAATGTAAATTAAACTGAGGAGATCCTTATGAAACTAAAGCTGTAATTGTTATTACATTAAACAAAGTAACATAAAACAACAGGAATACACTAAAATGACTGGCATACATTTACAAAGAACCAAACCACGTAGCCCGTTATATAACGCTGCACTCGCTTGCAATACAACATTGCTACAAATAAAGTATATCATAATATGTAATCAGCCAAGTAATATAAAATTCAATTATTCAGAAATAAAACCATTGTCACAAGTAATCACTAATTCATATATAGCATGACTGCATGACTGTAATAATAATAAAATAAGATATTTTTATAGCGCCATAACCACACAGTGCTCTACGGTACTTTACAATGCAATCATAATACCAAACCTGTCTAGTTAGATCATTAAAATATTAAGTTAAATATCATAAAAACAATACAACTAAGAATCGTACATTGAATTAAAAAACAATTTAAATATAAGGGCATTATACCTAAAACATATATAATGAATAAACTCATTTAAATAATAAATTACACTAAGAGCCATCAAATAATAGAATGAGGTGGGATTAAAATAGTAAGATGACAAACTAAAGTATATGTTCAGTGACTGCATGTGCCATTACTGTTTCTTGTATTGCAGGAACTCTGCTAATACTGCCTTTCTGAAAGCATCGACATGGCATTGGCGTATCTTGTGAGGTGGTACTCCAACGCTGATTGCCTTTGCATACTGGAATACAGATACACATTAATGCTAACATTTCCTTACATAAATAATACACTCATCTGAAAACATACCATCCCTTAATAACATACATAGATACAGGTCACAATTTTCCTTTGCTAATTCTGTGAAGTATAATACTTTATAAAAACCTACTTGGTACTTGGTAGTGTGATAACATGCTCAATGTTACTGTAAGCGAGCTGGATTTTTTCAATGGACTATATCTGATGCTTCAACTGTTGCATCATTGAAAGTCATTTTAATTAAATATCAACACAATCATACTCGCAGATACAATGTATCGGTCAATAAGCCCATGCCAGTGGTAATTGTGCACAAAGGTTTGTGCATTTACCTGGCGGATTTGAACCACCAACAGATACCGAGACATTAGCATCTACAGATGTACTCTTAATTTAAAATAAACAATGTTAAAAAGGAAACCACTGTTTCAAGTTTCAATTAAAAACAGACAACTTAATAAAGGCCATTTACAAAATTTGCAGATGCTGCAAAATAGTACTGTTCACTTGTTACAATTGATCAGTAAAGCTTACTACATAAATGATGGATGAAATTACCAACACAAGTTACCTGATGCTGCACTGCCATAGCCTAGGGCAGTAGGGGTCTAAATTCTAGTGATAAGGGCCTGAGCAAACTATGCAGAGAATGTCATAATTCACTTGAAACAATTTAGCACTACAAAGTCTACCAAGTCAGCATGATACAATTAATTAGTAAATTCCTTACTGTCATGTAACACTATTCCCAGACACTGTCAATAAGCATAGTGTCACTGTGTCTACTTCTGAGAAAGGAAATATCACTTTATTCATACACAAATACAGTACAGTGCAGTGTGACAATAACAATGTAAGTACCTGTGCTAAATGCAATAGCGAGTGATTGTCCATGATTTATTAATCTATTTCATTCATTAATTGCAATATATATGGTCAAATACATTGGTATTTAGGTTGGTGTACATTTTAGTGGTAGGCCCCTAGCCGGGCCTAGGCTAGGCCTATACATTTTTAGGTAAAACGATTGTTTAATAGCGTTAATAATTTCAGCTGAAAGAATATTCACAAAATTTAATTCACATTTAACCAATTTCAAGTAGCACTTATCGTGGGGGCCAGTGTATTAAGGTTTGGCTCCCATGGACATGGAATGTAAATTTTATGTGACACAAAGTAGTGACAAACTAGCAGTACATTTGGTCATATAAGACTGAAGTCATTTGACATCTTAGGTTGTGTGCAATTTTTATTAATATTGGTCAAAAAGTAACCACCAACCTGTAATATCTGTCATGGGTGTCTGTTTTGTGAAAGGAATATTTATTTATGTTTCAGGAAATCAAGAGGTACAACCCACAGAAAGATAAGAATAATAACCATTCTAGGTAATAAACGGTGGGCCTGCAGAGCAGCTGTGTTATTAGCCACGTCATTGCGTCCAGCCATCGTTTCATAGGTATACTTCTGTCAAAAAATTAGGCCCCTATTCTGACACCTATATCATTTAAGAGACCCATATTAATAGACTTGCGTATGGCATAGTATACTATACGCTAGGCTACAGACTATTAGCCTGGCCCTGGGGCTGGACTGTCTACTCACCGTCTACTTGATATTTGCCATGCTGCGTAGCTTTCAAGACAGCATTGCGCATTCGCTTTTCACACACCAAGTGCTTTTTGGTGACTATGCAAGTCATGTACCGTCGGTACTCATCTCCTATTTTCTCCCGCTACATCACATATATTTTCTCAACAAAAGATATGTGAACTTGCTGATACTAACTAATGTGCCTGTAGACAGTGGTCACACGCAGATGTAAGATCCTGTTCAGCAACGTAGGGGGGAAATAAGTCGGTGGAGTAACGGTCGCTACAGCAAACAAAAAATGATTAATTGTATATCTCAGTCACCGAGTGCGTCGAGCAAGGTTCAAAGTTGATCGGTCACCTGAGGTCACGTTGCTCACAGCGATGTAACTCAGTCGCCGCATACTTCTGGCACGGGGTCAAAGTTGATCGGTCTCCTGAGGTCACGTTGCTCACAGTTGGTCGATTTTGATGTACTGCGTTTGCGCGAGCATGCGCAATACACAAACTTACTCTCAGACCGGAACCTCCTTCCAGACTAGTACACCGGAACTTACTCTCAGACCGGAACCTCCTTCCAGACCAGTACAGCGGCGCCACGGCCACTGCGGTTAACGGGGTCAGCACACTGTTGGACTTCCTGCTTGATTACAGACGAAACAAAGTGCAGTATATTTTTGAGAAATGACTTTTTATAATATTCACTTGCTCTGACATAAGTGCACTTGAGTAGTCAGATTTCTAGATGTGATTGTTGAAGCTGTTGACAGTAAAATGGTGTCTTTTTAGCTGATTTTACTAAGCGGAAGGGTATCTGGCAGCAATTTGGCTAGTTGACACTTTAGCTGGATTACTGCCTGCATCCAGTTGTAAATATTGACGGGTGTCATACATACAGGCATTTTGCAAGAGCTAGAGATATGAGATTTTGACTAAACTCGACCAGCATGTCAATGAGATGATAATAACAGCAGGTGAGAAGTTTAAGAAACTTTATAGGTCACGTTTTCTTATAATCACACAAAACATTAACATGGTCGCCAATGGGAAACCTGACAGTGTGCTGACCCCTAACGGCCTGTTGTACGTGATAGGTGGACGCACATCAAATGGACAGTTCTCAGCCCCCGCCACACTGTAAACGGTGGAGTGCTATGATCCTCAAACAGACGACTGGTTCTACGTGGAACCAATGCCAACTAGTCGATGTGAAGCCACAGTCATTGTTCTGTGACCAAGTGTCATTGTTCATGTGCAATTTTTGCTTCCTGATTAGTCTTCGTCCGTCCATTTGTGTCATCAGTTTAATGCAATATTAAAGACTAAAGAGTCAATACAACGCACATCTATTTTATCAGCACCAAAGGGGCTGTTGCATTTGAGTCAGTTTAACTCTTCAGATAATCCTGGCAGCAAGTTGTGTTGATTTGAATGCGTTCGCCAGAGGACAGTAGAGTTTAACTGGACTTCTGTTTATTCACAAACACTGGATGACATGGCTGAGGATCCATACTATCTGTATCAAGTATGGATTCGGGGTGTTTGGGAGTATACCCCATTTTTGTTCTAATGGGAGTTATTGGGTGCTAATCCAGGGGTGTATTTTACAGATCGCAGGTGTATGTGAGTATACCGCCCCGTTTTGGTCAAATGCCAGGTGCAGTTGGAGGTTTTTGTTAAGCCTCAAGGGGATGATGGGTGGACGCACCCCCAATTGGTAAAATCCTAGATCTGCTCCTGACTATTACACTAACTTCTAAAAGATGAACATGGACATTGTGTGAGTTTCCAACAGTGATATGCTGAATTACCATGTATTACTAATGACATGTACATCAATCCAGGGTTGGTAGCCAAGTACTTGGACTTGTACTCAAGCACTTTTTTTCAACATTTATCTTTGTTTTTTAAATGACTTGTATTTGGTCAAGTACATCATTTGGTCAAGTACATACTTTGAATAGTTATAATACAAAATAACACTTGCCTGTGCTATGCACAACATTGGAAACCCATCGTAATAATATTTTCAGTGAAATATTATATATTTCCAAAATAGTTAATAATTGGCACATGAATAATGTTATTACTGTTGATCATTCTGACTGAAATGTACTTTGATTTGTACTTGACTTAATGCACTTATACTTGGAATTGTACTTGATAAATTTATGTTTGGATTGGAAGTACTTGTACTTGCCTTAATGTGCCTGTACTTGAATAATGCTTGATCAAATGTACTTGATCCACCCCTGTCAACACAATATATTTTGAATTGGTTGCATAGGCATAATTGAGTAGAAAAAAAATTTTAAGCTCTATACTTGGTCAGCGTATAAAATGGCAAATATCCTACATACACGCATGCTCAGTTGAGGCAAAGGATGTTATCTTTAAATACATGTTGTAAACTCAGTATATGTCACACTTTAGATGTCCTTATTATTCTATAACTGAGAACAACAAATGCCAGTTTGCAGTATTAGTTAGTTTTAAAGTACACACACATTTTAAAAAAGTGGTTTGTCTCTGAAAGCTTGCTCAATTTTGTATGTAGCTCATCCGGTTTTTAACTCGTATACATTATTACCCATACATGTTTGTACCTTGAGGACTGTAGTACTTGTACTAACATCAAAGCTGCATCGAATTAAAATGTGTCCTAGTGACAATTCTGTTAACTCAATGTTTAGCAATTGCACGAAAAACAAGATTGTAAAGTAAAATATTGTCTTACTAGTCACCAGTTCTTTGGAATATTGATGATTCTCTATAGTAATGATTCTCTACTTGCCAATATATATAATATGTAATGATAATGTTTATTTAATATATTATTTATTTATTTGCTTTGCTGAATGTAGCCAATTGATATGTTTTTAAGATGTTTAAAAACATGTTATTTCGCTCGGTTCATCTTGTTGTGTCTCACGTTTATTTGCTGATTATGACAAGAGATATCTTATGATTATATTTTAATTAGATTAAAACAGGGAACAAAAACATGATGTTTACAGTATTACTGCATGTGTTCCTTTTTAGTCCTTTCGCCGAAAGTCCAAGGGACTATTGCCATCACTCTGCCTCCGCCGTCCGACGTCGGCCATCCGCCGTTAGCTGCCGTATCTCGGAAACCGTTCAGCAACTTTTTCTCTAATTTTGCATAGACATATCTTAGGGTACCGCCACTATGCACGAGGAATCTGTATTTGATTGAATCATTGTAAGGGCTCCCTAGGGCCTCCAAGGACCCCAAAACTGTAATATTTTGCCTATATTTTCAAAAACTGTTCAGCAAATTGTTCTCTAATTTAGCATATACATTTCATGTAGTAGTGTCACTGTACACAAGAAATCTGTATTTGATTTAATCATTCTAAGGGCACCTAATGACCCCCCCAAAAACCAACATATAGACGTATTAGTCCAAAGGACTTCAGGGCCTCTTGGCCCATTTTTTACAGTTAATATATGTATGTATGTAAGGGTCTGATCCCTTTTTATTTTATATTTCTGAATATAATATTATTATGTTCTCAACAAAATAAGCATGTTGAAGGTGTTCTGCTCGCCAAATTGCATCTAATAAGTAAGCCTGAAGCTTTCTTTGCAAGTTGAACGTTTCACCCATGAAACATAAACACGGAGGCTGTACTAAGGCATGCACCAGCGGGTTCGAGTATGCCTGCCTCCATTTTGTAACGTTGGCTCTTTTTCACCCTATTTGCCTGACTTTAAGAAGAGACACTGTGGTGTATGTGCCATGGGGATAACACATCACACATAGGAGGTAAATGTGTAATCTGTCTCGTGGACCCTCAGAGTTGTGGCCTGTGTCTGTAACCCACTAATTCTAGCTCCGTGTGGCCGACCGGAATTGCTTCATGGACGAGCAAGTGAGAAGTGACAAGCAGGCAGTGTGTGTGTATGGCGGTAAAAATTGTAGCTGTCTACAGCTGTGCTTGATAACGTGATCACTGATGTCTGACTCTGTTTCTGCGTCAGGCACATCCAGGATGGCTTCGGCCTGACTCGTACTTCTATCGTACGCCACCTCTGTCTGTCCTGGGCCACAGCAGTGATCTTGTGTTGTCATACTACTTATAACTTGGACAGACGTCTGGAGAACCCTGCACTGTTCTTTTGGATGCCATCTTCTTATAGGCATGGTAAACAGCTCAAGGAGAAGGCAGCACCAGCGCAGCCAACAAATCTCCAGCAGCACAAAACCAGCTACATGACCTCGCAGAACAATTATCTTTAGGTAGCTTATGATATCCAGCTCTGGTGGGGTGCTACGGATGTCATACGTGGTTTTGACACCAGTGGCTGAATCTTCATTGGACAAGATATTCCATATAAATGCACCCTTCCTGCAGCGATGAAGAATAGTTCTAGTTCAAATGTTTCCATGGCTCGGCAACGTTCTGTTAACTTACTAGTCTGTATATTGTGGTTACAGTCGCTAAGGGCCCCCTTCTTTGGTATGTTGACGATCACGTACTCCCTTGGCCCATTCCGTTGGTACCGGCTCCCGATCCCAGATGAATGTGAACAAGGGTTTTAGGATGTTAGCCGCAAGCTGGGGGTTTGCTTTGAACAGTTCAGCATTGAGGTTATCATGCCCAGGTGTCTTTCCATTCTTTGATGTCCTGATTGTTGCAATGCTTTCTGCTCTCTGGGGAGCATCTGTGTTTATCTCCAGGTCTGTTTCTGCTTCTTCGACAATAGCATCCTCTTCAGGTGGTGGCCTGTTTAGTACTTTACTGAAGTGTTCTGTCCAGCGAGTTTCTTGCTCCTTCTCTGTCGTGAGGAGATTCATTTCCTCTTGATTGTCTTTATAATTTGGATATCGGAAGTGGTACTACATTTCCCGCTGGTGCAATTTATAGCGTGAAGATCAATCGCGAAAACAGCCGAAGGCAAAACATATGCAGAACACCGCTCATTGACACACTGCTTTACATTCACACAACTTCACAACACGATATTGTCGCTCGTTGGCACACTGCTTTACATTCACACAACTTCACAACACGATATACATAGATTATAGGCCTATATTCACAAATTAGTTGGCTGGTTTAGCTAGCGAGCCAATGCTGTTATTGTGAGTATTGTTCAAGTCGTTGGTGCCCCAGATAATGGCTATTATACCAATCTCGATTCTCTATCCTATCCCTAACGCGCTGTGCGTACAACGCCATCGCCTTTTGTGTTTATGCAATCGGTTATGTGTCGATCGGATAGGTAAATACGTAACCGGCAGTGGTGATCGGTACGTGCAATCCCTATCCATTTTACGTTCAACTTATGGATGAATCAGAGTAAACAATATGACAGCATCGTACATACAACTGTTTTTGACTGATCAGCCGCCTCATTTTAATTGTTGGTGTGTTTAATGCATCACATTTTTTTAAAGACCTGTCTCAGCATGTAATACATAACGGCGGGGGCACAAATCGTGCGTGCAATAGTTTTTGTTGTTTTCACAAAACAATGATCAAATTCTTCCTTAACATATCTATGTGGTAAATTTACATTGCGTTAAATTTGTGCAAATAAACTGTTAGAAAAGTTATCATGGGTGAAGTACTTACGAATGAAGACTAAAACTAAAAAACGCCTGCGTTAAAAACCGTGCATCCTATCTTCGCTGTGATGTGCTTTTGTACATAATTGCACAATAATTTAGATGCATTATAGTCTGCCCATTTGAGCTTGTGATAAGGACCATATATCCACCTGAAAGGGGCATAAATGTACGATACGTTGGCGCGTGAAACGCCGTGATGCAGACACTCCTGACCACGGTTACGTATCTCCAACTATCGATACCGATCGCGCAGCGAGTTAGGAATAGGGAAGGGTATCGAGATTGCTGTGCTTGCAGACACTCTCTAATATTATTATATATGCCATATATCGTGTACCTTAACAACACAACACGTTTAACAGTGTGGTAGAACCTAGAAGTCTTAATCTCGAACACTTCTCTTTGGGGTCCAACCTTCCAACATTTTAGGGCGAACTTCTCACCTCCCATTTACGAGCAGTGTGTGGCAGGGTCTGATCTAAATTTTGCAGGGCCAACCTCCCGCTTTTTGCCACGCCATCTTATCAGGTGATCTAACGCGAAAGTCACACACGCGGTTTCACAACACGCAGGGCGTAACACTGTCCATGCTCTTCCTAGAAATAACTAATTAGAAAGAAAAGACAATAGTGAAGACACTTAACACCTTTGCATCTTGTTACCGACGGCATAGCATGTACGGCAAACAACGCACGTGGGCGCCGGAAATGTGAAGAATTACGTCAAACGGTTTGCAGTTTGTCACATCACGACTGCAAAACACGACAGCGGAGCCATCTAACATGACGTGCTTGAAACGGGTTTCCATCTGCTGGTATATTTTCACTTTGTTCTCTTCTCAAAGCACTGCTAGCGTGGTCATCTCCACAATGAATGATACATCGAATGTAGACGCACTGCGGCCACATCGGTGCATCAAATGCAGTGGACACCAACCGCAGAGTGCAGAAGCAGTCAAACGAGTTCGCCTTGACGCCATAAAACGCACGATTCTCCAGAAGTTGCGCCTGTCCCTACCACACGGTGTGGCACGCGTCGATCTGCCTCGACTGACGGAACCTCTGCGAAGGCTGCATGCGGTCGCGGGAGAGGACAGCGACAACCAAGATTACTTCTACGGACACAGAACTCACATAGCTATCATAGCTCACGAAGGTTGGCACATGTATATTCACCATAACAACAATAACGCCATAGGCCTTACTGTGCTTACCACGATTATCAGCGTTGGGGGTTGGGGGGCTTGGGGATCAGCCCCCCGTCCAATATATATATTGGGGGGTGGAGATAGGTTTAGCACCCCAATATTGTTGCAAGTGGGGCGCAGTTGGAAGTTTGTGGTGAGCCTTAGCGTGGGTGCAGTTGCAGTTTTTGGTGAGGCTCAAAGGGGGCGCAGTTGAAACGTTTTGGATTTGTTGTAACGTTTTTAGATGTTGGTGTTCTGTTCACTTCTGCGTACGATCCAGGCTGTGTTGATTCTTAGCAAACAAACTAGGGACATTGTCTTCAACCCTTCCGTTTGCTTCATATTGTGTCATTTCAGTCGCCTGTAAAGTTCGTTCATTATTTGTGTCGGTCTGCTTACTCGACGTATCTGGTGGTGTCTGTGTTCGCCACAGTAGACAATTCTATATCGTTTCTGTTTTGTTCGTCGTTGATAGTGACCGACTGCGCCAGCGAAAAGACGTGTCTAAATCTGAACATGAAGCTGATCGGCTCTTCCCCGGTGGACATCACAGAGGCGAAATTATGGGTGTACGTAGGTAAGGAGTGTGTGTATGTGTGTGCGCGCGCGCGTGTGTGTGTCGGTCTGTCAGTCTGCGTGCGTGTGCGTGCGTGCGTGCGTGCGTGCGTGTGTGTATATGTATGTTTATGCGCGCTCGTGTGAGTGTGCGTGTATGTGCAAGGTTAGCGTTCACAATGTTTCCGGTAATTTGCCATTGAATTGTATACTATGACTTTCACTGAAGGTCGCACACTGACTGGTCATGGTTTGACGTTGTCCGAACTCGTCACCCCGACCTCGGATATTCGATTACAATCGCGAGCAAGATCCTACGCCAACGGCTGGCACACGTTCGACCTGCAAGCAGCCGTCAAAGGCTGGCTTAGGAACTCGCAGGAAAACGTCACCGTCGAGGTGGCTTGCCCGACTTGCAGCCGAAGTAAGCCGTTAGTAGCAACGGGTGGTGCTGTCCAGCCGCTGTTGCAGATGGCGACGGGAATCCGGCGCAAGACGAAGCGCAACTTGCCGTGGTGTGGCCGCGGCGAGACGAGGTGTTGTCGAGTGCCTCTCTACGTGTCGACTTCGGCTGGACGTGGATCCTAGAACCGGCCGGCTTCTGGGCCAACTACTGCCACGGCCAGTGTGATGGTACGCACGCACCCACACAGTCACGGTTCTATAGCGGTGATGGCTATTCGGTACCACTCCGTGTAGAAGGGCGTGTAAACACCCGATGCCAATTGTGTCAAAAGTACCTCCCGCCTAACCTTAACCTTCGATCAACTTAATCCTAACACATCTTGCACATCAGATTAATCATAGAAGCACATTTGTACGTCGAGAGGTAGCACGAAGTTCCCTCCTTCAGTAGCAATATGGAGATATTCCAACCAAAATCCATCAAATGCTCAATATAATTCACGGAAATGTTCAACTCAAACCATGTATGTTAAAATTAAATTAGTAAATCGTGCGGTGGGCATACACCACTTCATTTTTACACCTTGTTCGTGGAGTCATCTCCATCTATCGCGATCCCTTACATAATTTATTCTTGGTGATTTTGCGATCCAACATTTTTATTAGCGTCAATTTGCATTAACCTAAGTTTCACTCGCCAGGCTCGGCCAACTTAGAAATACATTTTCTCCGCAATACGTCGTGACGACCAAACCATCCCTACGTAACGATTTTGGGACTTCGTACCGATCTCATGTCGGCCTCCGCGTAACGGAGACGTTGTGTGTTGTAGTTCTGTCGATGCCCGTCTACCCTCACTCGAGATTGATGGCGAATACGATGCGCGGGATGGAGGTACTCACCTGCTGCACGCCATCCAAGCTATCCCGTCTCAGCATTCTCTATGTCAACACGCAAGGCTTAATAATCAAATCTAACATGCCAAACATGATTGTTGAGACATGTGGTTGTGCCTAGCGAAGCGACTGCCATAAGAAACACGTAGTACCCGATGCAGTCGGGCGGCCAAGGCGACGAATTGTGACTTTCGTAGGCATTTTTTGTTAAAAGCAGCCAGTTAAGTTAGCCAACCATTTTAAATGTTCTCTATATACGTTACTGACTATGATATGGATTGTTGGACTTTCTGATTTGGGATGTTTATGTCAGAAAACGGATTATGTAAAATTTGACATATACGTTTGATCTAAACGGTATTATGACTCTATAACATATAATAACAATATGTTACATGTTTTCAAATCAGCTTAAAGTTTCTCTACATAGGCCACACATTACATAAACGGAGATTTTACCGGTCTGATTTGGGATTTTTTGCCAGATATGGGTGATTTTTGTCCCGAAAAATGCCAAATTTGACTAAAATTATGTTAAGCGATTATGTTAACCATTATTTTTCAGGATGTAATCAGTGGGTTTCAACTGTCCAAACATTTTAGATTTTGTTCACACATATCATTGGTTATAGTACATGGCGTTTACAAGACACGATTTTAATACTTTTGGTTAATTATGGGTCATTTTTGCTTAATATCAACGTTGAAAAGAATTGGTCAAAACGCTGTTTTTCCCGCATTAGGTCTACTATTTATGTTACAAGTCGCCAATCAGGTACTGGTTCTGTACATGGGTCACTGCTTACACAGGAGGTTTTTGGCCGCTCAGGGTTTGAATTTTTGTTTAATACGAGTTATTTAACTAAATAAACAAAATGTGATTAGTCAACTATTTATGCCTTATATTTCAGGGCGCAATTGTTGTTATCTTTTCAGTAATTTCATAAATTTGGCCACTTGTTTCAATGTTTACGATTTTTGAAGAACAAATTGTCTCGGCGTGCCCGCACCCGTCGCACCATCCCCCAGCCTACAGGCCTGTCTTTAGTTACTCAGACTGCATGAGACAGATCTGTGTTTGGACTTGTATCCGTATATACTAGATCAATAAAGGCATCTGAAATTGCAGAACATTTTGAACAAACTTCCGCTGTCCCCATGGTTACATTGTTACGCAAACACGACGGTTGGGCTGTTTGCATTGCTGCTTCTGCCATTAGCCACTGTCGCATGGAAATATGACCGATCTAAATGTAAGTCCAATGCTCCTTTTGTTGGTGATCTCCAGCTCCTGGGGCCCCCTTTCAAACATCATATCCGGCTTAATTAACAACTCCAAGTAGACACGGGGTATCCACCACACAACCTGTAGATTAACGTTTCTATGTGATGTTTGTGCACTACGGGTTATTTTTTCCACTTAAAATCAAATTTGACACAAAATTGGTCGAAAAGCTATTTTGTCTACTCGAGTCCTACTGTGTATATTACAGGACACCAACTCGTTAAAAATTTCTTTACATAGGTAACTGATTACGAAATGAGATTTTAGCCGCCAATTTGTTTTTATTTTTGGTCCAACATTGGCCTAAGCCATTTTGGTCTTACAAATTGCAACATTGGAGCAAAATATTACTAAATAACCATTTTAAACCATCATATATCATAATATGTTCAGTGCGTTACAATCTGCCAACGATATCTGATTGTTTTACTTACATTAATGGTTACAGCATGATGCGTTCACAATAGGCCCCATGCCTTCACCTACAAACATATATGAGACACCACAATGTGTGGAACCCAAGAATGCTGTCCGTCGCTTGCTGTGGATGTTTGGTTGTAATCTGACAAACAAGTAAGTTTTGTTTTTGCTGATCTACACCATTCACCATCCAAACTTCAAATTCTTGCGTGTCGTAAATAAAGAGAAGCACCAGGAGGAAACACGTGTGTCTGCTTCCTTACTTAAATGCACGTCAATATTGTGGTTATTTGGTTGAATAACCCATCTTTACCAAATATCCAACATCTTACCGCTTATATACGTACGGTATAACCAGTGACCTATGTACAGAATTTTGTAGAGCAGGCGAGCTTACTAGAATCATCTGAAACTGTTCATTTAAAACTGGCTTTACACCAGGCGACGCCGCGACGAGGCGATGCCGTTGCATGCAACCTGATTGCAGTCTGATAGCCTCGTGTAATTATTACAGCTATAGCTTCCAGGGGTATAAATATGTGTAATATGTTGTGATATCTAGCCCACTGGATCTTGCTCCCAACTCCCTACAGAATCTGACAACAGCAGTGTCCAGACCGTCTTCCGTGGATGCTCTTGCAAATAAGCAGAACACCGCAATGTTGTGTTAGACAGCACGCGATAATTGCGTGCACGATGAACATCAGGACTTTGGAATAAAAAATGCGACGTTTTGCTTGTGAATATGTGTAGGCCTACTGGTTGAATACCAACAAAGACGCCGATGCATGCCGTACAAAAGTTGCTAAGAATTCCAGGTTGAATGCTTCACACGTGGCTGTATGAGATGTTATCATGTGGGCAAATCTAAACATACTTATGGTGTTAACCTTTTATCCACACTTTTTTTTTCGTTTTATGTTAATCTGTCTCCCGAATTTTGGACAGTGTGTCCGCTATGGCAGGTCTTCTGGATTCAACATCGAGGAAGGAATGGTCCAAGTCATAGAGGCACAATGCAAAGATGCCAGCAATGCTGCCCTGGTGAACAACCAGATCGGAGAAATCTTTAGAACAACAGTGGGCGTCTGACAAGGTTGTTTGCTCTCTCCAGTGCTCTTCAATATATTCCTGGAGAAAATCATGCATGACACCCTACACAACCACCACATCTCCATCGGTTGCAGGCCCATCTCTAACCTACGATTCCCCGACGACATCGATCTCATGGCCGGCAGCAATGGCGAACTTCAAAATCTTACCAACATATTGGTTCAAAGTACAGAGGCATAGCTATAGAAGTCGGCAGCTTTAAATATCTAGGAGCGACCTTGCACGCAGAAATATGTATCACGATCGCGTCAGCATCGGCAGCTATGGCAAGGTTGGAGAGGATCTGGAGAAGTAATAACATAAGCTTCACAACCAAGCACAGCTTGTTCAGATCACTGTAGTGTCCATTCTTCTATACGGGTGTAAGACGTGGACACTTCATGCTAATGCAGAGAAAAAGCCTTCAAGACTAAGTGCTTGAGGAAGCTGTTCCGCATCTCCTACATGGAGCAAAAGACAACGTGCTGAGTAAGGTAAAATCCCTGGTGGGTCCACAAGAACCTCTGACTACTGTCAAGAAACGAAAACTAGCATGGTTTGGGCACATAACATGACACGTCAACCTCCCGAAGACAGTCCTACGGGGCACCTTGGAGGGCAGACGCCGCAACGGACATCAAACAAAAGGCTCGATCGACAATTTAGTGTTAAGGAGTGGACGGCCCTCTCCGTGCCAGAGTTTCTCACCACTGACAGAGAGGAATGGAGGAAGAAAACCAAGTCGGTCAATGGACTAAATAAGTCCGCTGGTGGATTTCCTACCGATACTGTCAAGTTTTTTCATGCGTGTGCTTTTTTCATAAAACTACCGGCTGTATTCCAACATCGTACTCCTGCGTACAGCTACTGTCGGTTTCCGTTACATATGGTGCAACAAGTCGCCTTCTCCATCTGCACGAATTTTGAACAAAGACATCACACAGAAATATCTACAGATAAATCAATATTTATTAAACAAAAACGTAACCATTACAAATATGTCAGTAAATCAACTTTAAAAACGTATCGCGACCAGAGATGGACATGCTAGCATGAATATCGCTAGCAACGTTATGACAACACTTGCGTTAGCTGGTTATCTCTCACAAGTAAATAATTCACTGGCCCAATTGTAAAAGACGATGTCTATCCCTCTACAGTTATATAACCATTCTTGCAATCACGCAGCGAGTTCAGCAACTATCCGAACTGTTAAATGTATGTCCTGTTTGGTAAATCAAGCAATGATTGTGTTAATGTTAATCCAGTCAGAATGCAAATTCAAGACTTGAGCTGTTAGTCTAAAGCAGACGGTCATAACATAAAAGATCTCGCAGCCACATTGTGCAAGAATTAAATACCATACATTTCATCATTTCAATGTAATTATCAGTAAGCTTAGTATATATTATTCAATGCAGTATTGCAAGGTTTTCTTTCCCAACCACAACTAACACCATTACATGTTGTACACATTCCGTGGTAACTAGTCTAAATAAGCACCATATATATCACCTAACTTCCTCTTACGAACGCACACCATTTCTACAATCATGTAACAAACACTTGATAATTCTCGGAATAACATTTACCAAGATGTAGTGACGGATCCTTCTAAAAATTGTATCCCAAATAGGGACAATCTTATGTACAATAGTAAAGTACACATATTTCAGTAGCCTCAGTCATTACTTACAATTTGTTGGTCCCAGTAGGTAGCTGCATTATTGCTTTAAAATACTGCTATTGCTAACAAAATTGCCCACGTTTTTTTTGTAAATATATCGTCAGGACTTTCCTATTAATTTAATTAAACACTGATGAATGACTACCTGCTTTAATGCAACCTTGTCTGCTCCATTAGTCAGAATCACACTCTCATGCCAGGTGTGGAAATAGCATGAATAAGTATGTTGAATCTGGTGTACTTCGTCCCATTTGCCATTTTGATTGTGGGAACCAGTCAACTTCAAAGGGCCATTTAGTTATCCCGATTCCCTTCACTATACCACCAATAGCCAGTGCCTGATGTCTGAATGTCTTGTGTACAATTTGAACATTTTGTGAGTGCAACATTCAAATTGCAAACAATAATTCAGGCATATTAAACATAATCTTGCTGGCACTAAACCTTAAGCATATCTAATCCAGTGTGAAGAATGCTATTAGTTATAAACGAGGAAGAGGCACGGTCGGTTTAATACCTGTACAATTAACAAATCACAACCCTTTACAATGCGACAAACCAGACGGCAGCAATCACTCCCTTTACAACTATACTTTGTGCCAAGACCAAACAAAATATATTGTACAGCACCACCAGAGCTGAACTACACTAATGAACTAAAACACAATTTTGGAAAAACTTTGCAAATGGTGTTTTCTGCAAAAAAAAATTATTTTTTATTTTTAAACATCACAACCTTAAAACGCATTATCATAAGTTGGATCTGAAGCATTCGGCAGGCATGTACTTCAAATATGTAAATAAACCAAATATTTCCTATTAGTGTATTGTTCTTAGGGATCGGTCATTATTTATCAGAGGGAGGGGTGAAGTAATCAATGATGGGTTTGGTTTCAATGCACAGGAACATTGTTGGGGATACAGGGATGGGTCAATTTCGAGTGCACAGAATTGTGCAAACAGTAATTATTTGATCAATGTAAAAATGGGGTAAGAGATTTCATTGCTCATGATTGAATGTTTGTTCACATTTTGTGAGAATGATTTTGGGATGGTTTGGATTTCCTCAGGCACACCCACTGATAAATAATGACCGCTCCCTTACTGACAACCTCACTGCTTCTGTGAGTTTACATGTAATCCTCTTAAAATATGTAGCACACAGTGATGACATCTGGCCTTCATACTCTCAGTTAACATCACACCAGGCACAGCTGTAGGTGAAATTATTTTCTAATGTTTGTTAACATCAGCATGCGACCTTCCCTACAAAGACTACTATTGATTGGACTCATTCGACAGTCTTCATTGGTGGGACGGACACATCTTTCGCCAGCTTCGACTGCAACACAATACAACCTTTACAAGTAGGTAGAAGCCACCTAGCACCCTCTGGCACAATATCAAACCGAGTCCTTCATTGTTTGGTTTCTGGTGTAGTCATGAAGATGATTCTGATGATACCTAGACACTTGTACAAACTACTAGGAACAGTTGCACTAAGACAATGGGCTCATAAGGAAAATACATTATTGAACATAATCCACTGTTAATTTTAAGCTTCTTAAAATGTAAGACGCTGCAGCCACATCACAGAGGACACTATTTCTGTAATACACCAATGAAAGAGTTCAGTATACAAGTTCACTGTTAAGGAGTGTGATTGATTCTAAAAAGTATAATTGGGCTTATGAGCTCATAAGAATGTTAGTCAGTCTCTGGTCTCCTTGTCTGGTATTTAACTAACCATGAGTTTGATGAGATTGGGGTGTGATACTAACCATGAGTTTGATGAGATTGGGGTGTGATACTAACCATGAATTTGATGAGATTGGGGTGTGATACATACTATGAGATTGGGGTGTGATACTAACCATGAGTTTGATGAGATTGGGGTTTGATACTAACCATGAATTTGACGAGATTGGGGTGTGATACTAACCATGAGTTTGATGAGATTGGGGTTTGATACTAATCATGAGTTTGATGAGATTGGGATGTGATACTAACCGTGAGTTTGATGAGATTGGGGTGTGATACTAACCATGAGTTTGATGAGATTGGGGTTTGATACTAATCATGAGTTTGATGAGATTGGGATGTGATACTAACCGTGAGTTTGATGAGATTGGGGTTTGATACTAACCGTGAGTTTGATGAGATTGGGGTGTGATACTAACCATGAGTTTGATGAGATTGGGGTGTGATACTAACCATGAGTTTGATGAGATTGGGGTTTTATACTAACAATGAGTTTGATGAGATTGGGGTGTGATACTAACCA
The DNA here is from genome assembly GCA_963995525.1 of Escarpia spicata. Lineage (NCBI taxonomy): Eukaryota > Metazoa > Annelida > Polychaeta > Sabellida > Siboglinidae > Escarpia > Escarpia spicata. The sequence continues at coordinate 40,778,805 of OZ023208.1, read as the reverse complement.
TGAGTTTGATGAGATTGGGGTGTGATACAAACTATGAGTTTGATGAGATTGGGGTGTGATATTAACATCGAGTTTGATGAGATTGGGGTTTGATACTAACCATGAGTTTGATGAGATTGGGGTGTGATACTAACCATGAGTTTTATGAGATTGGGGTTTGATACTAACCAGGAGTTTGATGAGATTGGGTTGTGATACTAACCAGGAGTTTGATGAGATTGGGGTGTGATACTAACCAGCAGTTTGACGAGATTGGGGTGATAGGGTATGCCCCCTAATGTATCACACATGGCCATGTGATTGCGTTCAGGATCCCCAGGCACAAGGACTTCTTTGCTGGGATCAACCTGCAAGCAATGTTAAGGCAAACATTCTGATAATGCTACATGACAGGCTTCAACCGTTCAGGTCATAAGATACAATTTACAAAACTAAGGAAAAGCCTAAATACATTCACAGGGGTGAAAGTATTGATGTCTGTATTTTGGTATTTTTAGAAACAGTAAACAATTTTCTACAGTTTAAATAATGCAATTTGGAATTATTATCTTCAAACAATGATATGTAAAATTTAACTAGTGTTTTCAAATTGCAAAAAGTCACCACCATATCACTAAGGACACTATTTCAATGACACACCAGCAAACATATACTAGTTGCACATCCTGGTGATGATAATTTGCAGTATATAAGATCATAGTTAAGGGATGAAATTGGTTTTAAAAAGCAATGTCGGACATATGAGCAAATAAGACTGTTAACGAAATGGTCCCCAAATCCAGTGCTATGTAAGACACACTTACACCTTTACGTTCCATATGTAGTGAATGTACAACTGTCCTATCGCCTGCCATCAAAACCACTGGGATTACCATCGACAGCAATTGAACACCCGATTCCCATCCCAACTGTGTCAAGTAACCCATTACTTAACCCATTCTAAACTACCTACAAATGGTGCAACATTTTTTAGCCCGAATACTTATGGGTCAGCAGAAACACAAGATAACTGCCGGTAAAGCGAGTGCCCAATCGACAACTAAAGCATACATAAAATTGTAATGCTTACTGGTTCTGATGTCCGACATATGTCCATCATATCTTGCATTCTGTCTTTAAAGCCTGGCGCAAAGGCTTCTGGATCTATGGCTATAAAACACTGGCCCTGAAAACAAAATTCTTTTCATGAAGGTAATCCAAAAAACAATGCAACATTTATGTTTGGCTTGAAGAAAATGTAAGTAAACGAAGTTAGAAGGAATGTTTACTATCTGTGATTTGCTTATATTTTAAACAATAATAGTAGGTACTATTACAGGTAAATGTTGATTAAGAGATTAACTGAAATATAAATGAAACTGAGAACATACAAAATATGAAGAGCTAATTATTAGTACAATAAAAAAGTGCCCACTCATCCTCTTGATTACACTTTTTATATATATTTATTCTTAATTTTATAATAACGAAATGTTATCTATTTATTTATTTCCCATTACAAGTTCTCTATCATTTTGTTAAGCAATACAACCCCCTAAAATGCAGTGTGATCTCCAAGCAGACTACTCGATAGATGATGGTTGCCTAACATGAAGAAGAATGAAGTTATGACTACCAAGTTGGCTTCTCTGTCATTGTCTTTCCAGTGGCGGATATTTGGTCCATAATCTGCACCGGCAAGAATGCCACAGAATATCTCAACCAGCATGGCAAGCCCATAGCCTTTGTAACCACCTGAATACACCAATAGAATCACCGTCAAAACAAACATAACCTACCACAATGTTGCAGTTGTGTGCCCATGAAATTACAGCAATTCCATGAACATGTAGTTAGATCAGCCTCCGTTATTAGCTGGCGTTTACTATTTGAATGCTTTGTATACAATTTGAATATTTAGTTGACAAAACATTCAAATTGTGAACGTTTCAGGCTTATTAAACACAATTTGGCGGACAATATACATTCAACTTATTCTAGTTTTGGGTAACATTCTTTTACAAACTGAGGAACAAAGAAGGTTAGTTTTAATGGCACACATTTTGAAATGTTGCACTTAAGTGATTTTAATAGCAAATAACACATTCTTATTCTAACTTACTGGTTATCTCCAGGCCGCCCAAAGACAGCAGTGCACCGCCATTTAGGACATCTTTTGGCTCTGTGGTTTCCTGAAACAATAATCTCAGTTGCCATGTTTCCATCATCTATCATTGGTAAAGCTTTCAACTATCCGTGTATTCACACACCATAAAAGGTCTGTTGTTGTCCCAGCCATGGTCAATAGATTCAGTTTCTACCGAGAACATTTTAAAGTGATTTGTAGCAACATACTTCCTTTACGACATAACAACATAGATCTGGTATCCATTCACATGCTGATAATGAAAACATGTTTTAAATTCCTATTTTTTTACAAACAGAAAAATATTCAGCTTTTGCTACTTAAAATTAAATGCTGAAGTATGGGCTAAAATCAGCTAAAATCAACAAATGCCCTGAGCACCACTGGCAATGACGTGGCTATGAAATCTTTCACTCAGCTCATGTACCTGGCCTTCACTGTCCACGCCCCATCCACGGGGCATTGGTGTCTTCTGGACATCACATATCTCCACCTGTAAAATACAATAAATATTGTGACGTTGATGCTGGATTGCTCACATTTGTGAATATATAATCGAGCTAGCTGTGAGTGAGGGTATGTTTATGTTTTTCTCCTAATTTTCAGGGATTAACCACTTGGAAGAAAAGTAACACCCTTTTTTAATATTATTATTATTTTAATAAACTTATATAGCATCAATATCCCCAGGAATCTGAGCTCAGAGGCGCGACATACGAGAATGATTGGGCAAAATCGTTAACAGGAACAAGCAAGTGTCATCATTAGAGCAAGGGACCACTGAAGGTTAGGGTGGGAATATTATGAAATTTCCCACTGTTTAAGGGTTCTCATTGGTTTTTAAATAGATGTAAGTTGATTGGTCAAAACAGAAAATGTAATTTGCAACATCTGTAGAAACACAAGCGAGGCAAAAACTTTAAAATTTATATTAAAAGAAATGTCAGGTAAGAAAACTAAGGGAAACCTGATTACTAAAATAGTAGAAGTAGTCAGTGACAGAAAGAGTGACAAAAAGAAATTATTTTGTAAATTACTGTTAAAAAGGGTAAAAGGGGCTATCATTTTCTGTTAAATTTCTTCTGTCCATGCTAGTTTTAGAAAATACAAGCGATCTGAGTTAAATGATATTTGTACATAAAACAGCTAATGTTTTCAAAGCTTTAGAAGTATTTGAACTAGCAAGATTTAACAAGATTGCCAGCCAATGTTACAAGTTGAAGATGACAGCTGGACAACGGAGTCATTGGCTTATCAAGAGAACAACATTCGTTATTGTGCAGCCTGCCCCTTAACAAATATGTCAAGTTTATTTTTAAACATTCTGACTGCTAGCATTAACAGAATCAGAAGATAATTTGCTCCATTCCTTTATCATCCTTTGGAAGAACAAGTACTTTCTCACATCAAAGAGCACTGTGGTCGCATTAAGTAAACATGACCATTATTTAGATGTAAGTGGAGTTATAAGTTACTTTGCAGAACCTATGAGCAAAAGAGTGTGGCAAACGATGAAGAGGAAGACCAAAGCCGAGACAGAACGACAGCATGAAGAGACCTTCTGAAGGCAGGTGGGAACAGCCAAGAATGGAAGGTCATTGCAGACAACAGAAAGAGATGGAGGGAAATAATGAGAAAGGCAGAAGAAGCTACTGAGTGCTGTGGACCCCACCCCGCAAGGGAGCAAGGGGAAGAAGAGGATAACTGACCTTGCCAACAGCGACGCCTGAAGTCGCCATGTCCAGAACAAAGCTGTCTCCACCACGACCCGGCGCTGCTAGGGTTAATGGATTCGTGCCAAGTACAGGCTGAAAAAAAATTCACCACTCGTAAAACTTACGTATTAAAGGGAGGTAATCTGTTTGTGTTTACTATAAAATCGTGTTTACAGTATTAACTACATCTATTCTAATATCCTTACCATCCAAATATGTTTTAGTGAAGCAGAAACACATTTTGAATTCAACAATTAAATGTTTAGAAAAATCTTCGAGTTATCACTCAAATTCCAGAATAACGAGCTCGGATAATTTTGGCAGTGTGATGGCATATTATGGGATGCACATATCCGTCTCATTAGCAACTGGACCTGAGAACATGCATGGGAAAGTGGCATCGTGGGAACAAACCATTTCCTCCCAAAACAATTTAATTTCAACAAAATGAGATATCAAAACACATTTGGGCAGTTGGAATGTTACAATAGATATAGTTTATAGTGTATGACGATTTTATGATAGAAACGAACAGACTACCTCGTATTAATCAACATTTAGTTCTAAATTAATTACCATGACACTGTCTTAGGTGCTGCTATTCCAAACATGTAACAATCATCTACAGTCCTCTGCATAATTTTAGAATCAACAATATCTTTAATCATAAATCTTCAATCAAATCTATCACAAAGTCAGTACCAGAGACAACTTTTACAACAGGGGGAGAACATTTCAAGAAAGAAGTCAATAATTATGATCCTTTATGTCAGGAGCCAGCTCTCATCCCAGAGTGGAGAGAGACAGCCGATACGGCACGCTGAAGAAGATAATTACATATGGAAAAATAACTATTTACCATAACTGCAACTTACCTTTTTACCCCGGGTGGGGACTTGCAGGGGGGATGTGTTTGTAAATGACATACCCTATGAACAAAAAATACCTATGATCAACGAAGATATCATGGAATACTGTCTCAGCCCGACATCACAGTAAAACAGCACTGTTACTACAAATATCCACTCTGTACATCTGGCCTAAACAAACATTTAAAACATAAAGACTGAAACGTAATATTGCAACATGTGCTTCTTGCACTGTAGTACACTTTTTTTAAACTGTAGGTGCCTGTTTTCTGTTTCTATCACAACTTTATTTAACTTTTTTAAGCCCGTCACCTTAGTGATACACAGTCAGATGAACTAATTATACCAATGCCAATGAAAATATGTTTATGTTGTGACTCTTACAAGCATTCCAATTTCACTCGCTTGCATACTGTACCATCCTGCAATGCCATAATGGTTCGATCCTGCAACAGTAAGTCAGATTTGAAATCATGTAGAACAGCACTAGATAATTCAGAGATAAATGTACATTTCATCTTTATACTTCAAAATGCTTACCTAATTTATCAATAAGGAAATATTTAGCAGCTTTCTATACAAAAAATAATCCACGTTCATCGATTCTGATATTTTTTATCTCACTGTATATATAAATTAACAACTCTTACTTCATTTATAATTTTAATTGTTTTAGTATATTACTGTCACAATTAAATTGTATTAAATGGGATTTTTAAATGACTACCATAAATCACTGTCTCCCCATTTTTGGTGAGCAGTGATTTGCTGTTCAAATCATCGCCACCTTTCTTTTTTCAGGTCAAGACCTGTAAATACAGTGAGCAGTGAGTTTCTTTTGAATGTGATCAATTTAATTAAAGACAATTGATTGACATGGTGCTGAAGATTTGCAACATATATGAGGTTCCCAAATTCAGAGTATCTGATAACTGTACACATATATATCGTGTATATATATAAATCTTCATGCCAAGAATGCCTTGCAGTTTTTCATCAATGAAAAAATGTGTATAACAGCAACAAAAAACATGCTAGGATTAAACAACCTTTTGCTGTAACCATTCCTACTCCAGAGTCTTTCGCTTTCTGGATAGCGAGTTGCATTGCAAAGTTGCCAACAACCGGCCCGAGCAGATTCTCTCCATTCACGTACGCTGTGGCAGCCTTCTCACAAATGATGGTAGGCTCCTTGTCACTCAGAGTTGTATTTGATTTCAGGTCGTTCATGTACATCTCTGCAAAATGGAAATTAATTCTGTTAGTAGTATACTAATTAGTAGTCCATTTAAATACACTAAAACTACTTGTCAACTTTTCACTGTTTGTGAGGAATTGTGACTTAGAATGGCATAATTATTAATTAATTAATATATATACATATATTAAATAATGGTAAAGATATACTTACTATGCAGAGGTGACACACAGCAGTTAACATATTAGTCATTTTATTAAATGTGCTCCGAGTCCCAGAGCACAACAAAATCACCAAGTTACGGGCGCACCTAATTTTCCGCATTTAACTTTTGTGTACTTTGTTTCCTAACATTGCAAGTTGTGCTTCTTTTAAAGATAACTGAATTATGCACAAGACGGTGCTAAATAGACTACCCTCGTAAATTCTGTATTTATAGCCGCGGCTTCAATTGCAATATTGTGTCACTGAAATCGGGAAGGAAATGTCAAAGTTGGGGTGCGGCTTTTAATACAGTATTTTGTCGAAAAAAATTAATATCAGGTCGCTGGCTGGGTTGTTGGTAGTAGCGAATAGAACGGTATGGCAATGACGATGTAAATATCAAAGAAAAACGAAGTCGGCTGTATCAAATCAATAAAACATTTTATTATAAAAAGCATGCAGTGATGCAACGCGATCATACATCACCAGAGGCAGAGCTAACATGTCGTGTCCATTCCAGTTCATCACTATGATCAGGTAGGTCCAGCTTGATCAGGTTTAAAACCCCTCAAAATCACTGTCAGCATCTCACACATTGGCTCACTGGGTTCTCAGTAGTAACGTTGATAATAAGTGAAAAACTTACCGAAAAAACAAAGTCGGATGTATCAATAAAACATTGTATTACAACTGCCACTGGTGCCAAAATAATTACATAACATACAAACCTGAGTCCATAAAGTGTTCAGAAACAAAGATCAAGACATGTGAAAACATTAAAATCCATCGTCTGCGAAATCACTCCTCGTCACCGTTGAAGAATGCCATGCCGGAACAGCGGTGTCATTCCATGTATCTGTGCCGCGCGTACTGGGCAAACATCTTCAAATATGATGGCATCATCCATTTCGCAACTAAAATCCTCCAAAGTCACTTTAATTGTCGCTATCAAAGAACGCTGCCTGGAACGGCATGGCGGCATCATCCCGCGTATCCGTGTCTGGGCCGTCAGCATCGCGGATTGTGGCCGCGCACAAACGTTTTTGAAATTTGAATATGATGGCATCCGCCGTTCTTAACATCTGTCCCACACTAGCAGACATCAACTGTAACAACTGTCTGCTTTGTTATTCATTAATTTATAATAATTAATAGCAAAGTTATGACTTTCTTTATGGAACCTCTTAATTTTTTTAATAGTGTGCGCTACTGAAGTATGTCACACGCAGGGCTAAAATGGTCATGGCTCAAAGTCCAGGTGCGGCTTTAAATAAGGTTTTTGCCTGTGACAAACTGCGCGGAGGAAAGTCAGGGGTTAGGTCAAAAGTCGGGGTGCGGCTTTAATTAGGGGTGCGGCTACAAATACAGAATTTACGGTAATCAACTTTTAAATAAAATGTGTGAAACATGATATGTTGTCTCTGGGTGTGTTTGCATAGAATGCATGCAATGCATATTTACTTCTTCTTCGTAATTAAACTGAATAACATCATTAAGTTGACGTCTGTTGTTAGTGTAGGAGGGTGCACATTTTTTAAATTTACAAACTCGTCATCAGTTGATATTTTAAAAAGTGTTCATGTTCAAAAACTTCCAATACAAAGCCATATATGACAAATACCCCTACTCCTAGAGCACAGGAAATATGCTAAAGAATCCAGTGGAAAAGTTACATGAGTATCCAGGAGATGACGCTACCCCACGCATGTCACTGCTAAAAGACGCATCTGGGCGGCTACGGAAGAGGGTGTGTGAGGTTTGGAGGCAGTTGGGCCTACAGGGTTAAATAAAAGCTAGTTACCGGTAGTTATCTACCTGGTTACTGATAAAATTTTTGAATGTTTTTTGTGTGTTTACTGCATTACTTCTTGAACTTATACTTAGACTTAGACTTAGTACTCACTTATGTAGTTATGATGTCAATGGCAATGAGCTGTATGACGTAGTTCTACATAATGTTGTAATGACTGTTGTTATTGTTTTAAACATGTTGAACACTTGACATATATACACTCTTTGTTTGGGGTACCGTATGTGTGGGCTGTAACTTTTTAAAGTCAATTATTCATAATCGTATCCACAAGTCGGACATACTAATGGCGCCATCTACAGTAAGTTATGTGCAGTACATTCTCACGAAATGAAAACAACAGCTGATGTGGTGGAAGATTCAAAGTGATGGTCGCTGAGGTCGGGAATGTCAGACTGCTTTTTACAATGCAACGTTTGAATGTAAACTAACCGAGTCTGTTGAGCCCGTGACTGAAGTGTCCCCGGTAATCTGCCGCCACTAGCACTTCAGCAAGTTGAGAACCGTGTGGCGCTTTCGCTCCGGCTGACAGCATGCATCGTTCTACGAATGCCTTCACTTCGGAAATTTGTACGCGGATTTTCGATGGATCCACTTTACTACTATGGTTCCTGGTATTAGTGGGTTGCTTCGTCGTTCGCATAAATCTAAGTAATCTCCTGCATGTTACGTAATTCCTACTGATTACGGTAGCCATCGTCGCGTCTTGACAATTGTTTCTTCTTCCGTTGGTTTTCCAGGGTCGCCGGAATTCCCCAGACGTCGAATGTGTAAACAGCTTTCATTGGTTGAATTGGGGACACCGGTCGTGGAAGTACCGTATATGATCGATTTGAAGCCATGCGTTATAACATAGTATTTTTGGTATAAATACAAAACAAAGTGATACAATTTTAGTAACTAGTACCTAGCTAATAAAAAACAGTACACACAGTTACGTAATCGTTTCAACAGTGCATTATTTTTGCAAACTGGTACACACTGCGCGTATCCAATATTCCTTTCTGATCTGCCATTTAATCGGCTACGAATATATACATGCGAAGTTTTGTACTAAATTAACTGTCTACGAGTTATATATTATGGCTTTACAAAAACGGGATAGCACCAGCAACATAGTGTCATAGGTGCGGGAACAGGAGGGCAGCTGCCCCCTGGAATTGCTCCGGGGCGGGGGCAGAACCATATGGTTCTGCCCTCCTCATTAAATGTAAGCGTATTTTGTGGCGAGCGTCAATGGCGGGTGGAAATCGAAATTTTATGAGACGATTAAGGTGTGTTTTTGACATTTTCCTAAGCATTTCGACAGTAGGTCGTTCGATCATACAATAGAGCATATCTTGAAATCTCACAGGCTACAGTTTGATTGGGTTATACTAGTTATTTATGACTTGTTACTTGGTGTTGCAAATGCCTGTCACGCATATGTCAATCACAAGTTAAACATTCACTGACATCTTGAAGTGCATGATATTTTATTTATGTACACTGTAGGATACAATTTTGGTTTTATTTATATGTTGCTGGACAAAGTACAAGTGGCTTGACCGAAGGGCACACACTATACACGATTACCTTGTTGATTTGGTAATTAAATCCTTGCCTACCAGAATTAAGTGTTTTTTTAGTAAGATGGTGTCTGCATAGTTTTCTAAAGGTAATTGACTCATTGAAAGGGCTATATACCGTTCTTATACAATGGGTTGTTGGTATCACTTAAAAGGAGGTACTCTCTTCCTAGTATTTTCATTTATTAATTAATATAATGTTCTTAAGACCACTATATACATGTATGTTGAAAGCATACTACCCGCCAGATTCTGTTTAGTAAGCCCGCAACAATGTTGGCAATATGAAAGTTACGACACCGCAGCTTGTTCAAATGGTAAACAAAACATCCAGTGTAACAACAAGCTCTATTATCAATGTTGCCGAGGTGGGCTGAGTTGACCGCAATACCACTTGATGTTCAACGATGTCCCATTTTCCCACGATCAACACACCATACTTCGTATTACAAATGACTACGCTGGCTAATTGTGAATACACAGAGAAACGGACTCCCTTTAAAGGTGCAATGTCCGTTTCACGATTATTAACATTTATTTATTTATTTATTATTGTTGCTCTGGTATAAATATGTTAAAACTATACACGTCTACTGCTCGCCAAAATGTCGTTTAATAAACCTCCAAACTGTGTTTACATTTTGAAAGTTACCCCAGCGAAATGTTCAAAATAATAACATGCAGTAAAATACTAAACAACCGATTATGCCTGTAAATGGTATTTATTGTAGACGCACGCGCCCCTGTCTTTGATGTGCGTGTTTACAGGCCCGTAACGTGGTTGATTTGTTTGGGTTATACCTGGGATTACAGGCTCCCACAAAAATCTCAACTGCCCCTCTTATGACCTCGAGTGGACGTTTTCCCTTGAATGGAACTATGCCTCATCTGGGGGTGCGTATGCGTCTATTGCACCCCTGCCTACATGTCTGGATTTCCACGGTCGCATCCCCACGTCAAACCAGATGTCGTTTTAAGTAGAAATAATTATTCGACATTGTTGCTAATAATTATACGTAGGCGTCGGAACGAAATTAATATAGAGGAGTGCTGAGCAGAACTTTCTGCTGCACTCCACTCGACACTTCTGCGCGCTGTCGGACGTGAGAACGGGGAGGGGGGATGCTGTTGACAATTTTTTGCAACCGCACCGCCATGACTTCAGTTCTCGGCTCGGCTCGGCTCGGCTCGGCTCATCACATCGAAAGACGGGGTGGGGTGTGCTATTCAACAATTTTCGGCGACGTTCTTACCTCTTGGGTCTCCCCGAAAAAACTTCTCGCTCTCCAAAAACTTCCATTTCAAACACCTTCCATAAATATTGGGGGCTAGTCTTTCTGCAGCCCCCCCACCAAAACAAGTAACCTACAAAATACCACCACTTCCCTTAATATCGGGGGCTAAGGCCCCTTCACAATTATTGCAAACTTCACCCGTCCCGATGCCTATGCTATTTTTATATATAGTTTAATGACTATTACTCCTTGGCTGATGCCAACGAAACATACAACGTTCAGATGCAAATGCTTTCCGCTTCGACAGTTACACGGACAGACCAGTTCACTAAAAGACAAACTCGACTCGGTAGAAAGTTTCAACTAAGCTGCAAGTGTTGCTCGAACCCTTCTAGAGCACATACTTCCACCATTGACTGGCTGGGTAATATATTGCCAAGCTGCAGCCGTAGCACTGAAAAAAGGTTGCAGTAACAGTGGAACCAATTGTACTGATTCAGCAAAGTAAACAATTGATTCTCCTTTAATGCTTCATTAGACTCACGAAGTCTGAACTGTTGCTGACTGGTGGCCTGGACAACTTGTTTTCCACCATTAGTTTCCCTTTCTTTGAAGCAACTACTTGACTGATTTTACGTGTAGCAGCTTTCACTGTGTTTAAGATGTAATCGTCACTGAGGTACGAAATACTTCCCAGAGTGTCTTCTCTTTATTCTTGCCTGAACCCAGGTATATGTCAATCCAGCAAGCTGCTTTCCAGTTACTTTCAAGTGTAACATGAAACCATGAGTGGTGCAGCACCTTGTTTTTATTGCTGTTAAGCTCCTTCGTCTATGGCGTACACAGCTTCGTCACGTGTAGTATCTACCTGAGATGGGTTCAACTGGTGGGAGTTCCTACCACAGACGTCACCTGCGATGATTTCAAAGGAAGATCTGTACGCGCTCTGTGACACAGAACCGCACTCACAGCGAGTTACCTACGGAGAATGAGGAAGTAAATGTTCGGCCAAGTGTTACGCATGCTCGAAAACAGCCCTGCACAACTGCAGTTTGACCCTGTAGTTTGCCGTTGTCGAGTCACGCCGATACAGAGGCCGAGTCCGCAGCATTAGTCAAGGAACAGTGTAGGCTGGACATGAGAAAGTACTCATTCTCTCAGAGGACAAATTATCTGATGATTGTGTTAATGCAAGCATTGTGAATATGTTCAAAAAATAAAATTGACAGCTATCTGGCGAGGGCGGGTTATGCCTAGATGGAAAATTGTTGGACTCCCAATAAGCCAAAAGCTTCCTTGTCCGCATGCCGTCTGGAGCTTATAGCTATGGACGGCAATCTTGTTAAATCTTGTTAAATCGTGAATCGGCAGGCCCACCACCAACCTACTAGACCTACTGTGTTCGGACCTCAGAGTGACGGGCGTCAAGATGAGATCGCGCAATGACATCAAGACCCTGAAAGAGTTGGCGGAAGACCGCACGGGATGAAGGAATTTTTTTTTGGGGAGGACTGATTGCGACATTAAGATGTCACCAGACTATTTATGTCGCAGGAACAGTACTTCATCATCATCTTTTATTATTCCCATTGCGTTTATATTTGTCCTAATTTTTATTTTACGTATTTCAGATGCGAAGCGTTCGTTCGAAGGCGGTGTCTGGAATGAACTGTACTACAGGTTATTGATTATGTAGAGAAAGATGTCTCGACAGTTGCAGTAACATATTTTACTTTTATTATAGCTAATTCTTACCATGTTTTCCTAATTTTCTTTCTTTCTTCATATCTTCGGTTGTTCGACGTCGGTGTCTCGAATGAAAGGTGTTTGACATTCTTCTGTCATATCAGCCATTCACTTATACATTTTCCTAACTTTTCTCTGTTTTCAGATGCGAAGCGAAGTTACGAAGCGTAGGCTAAAATTGCACTAACATATTTTATTTTTATTTTTTATAGTTTTCCTAACTCGTCTTGTTGTAGTTTCAGATGCGAAGCAGTCGTCCGAATTCGGAGTCTCGAATTAAATCTGTGTTTGCGATTTGATTTCGTTATTGCCATGTCTTTACTTATTTTCCTAACTTTGTTTTCTGTATTTTCAGTGGCGAAGCGGCGTTCTATCGAAGTCGGAGTCTTGATGTTTGTGCTTTGTTGTAGATATTTTATTACACCAGACGGTACAATGCAAAACGATACCACAAACCATGTTCAACACAGCAGGATGTCAAAGAATTTTAGCTATTGTTGCATCTGTAGAGACACGTTCCTCGACAGTTGCAGTAAAACAAGTGCTTTCCTAGTTTTACTAACGCAGTTTTCTCTATTTTCAGATGCGATGCGGTCGTCCAAAGTCGGAGTATCGAATGACACGTATTGTATTCAACATATTTTTCTTTCATTATTCCCATTGCTTTCCACGTTTTCCTATCTTCCTTTCTCGCCATTTTCAGGTGCGAAGCGGTCGTCCTAAGACGGATTCTTGAATGAAAGGCATGCCTGAGATTTCTCCGTTATCATAGCCACTTTCTGACACTTTTTCAAATTTAGTTTTCTCTACTTTCAGATGCGAAACTTTCGAAGACGGTGTCCCAAATGAATCTTGAGACAAGTTCCTCCACAATTATACTAACATATTTTACTTTTATTAAACGCATTTTCCCATTGTTTTATTAACACTTTTTGCTTCTATTTTCAAAGCGACGAGGTCGTCCGAAACCGGATTATTGAATGAAAGGTATGTCTGTAATTTAATAATTGCAACTTATTTACTCATTTCCCAATTTTTTTTAATTTTCAGATGCGATCCGGTCGTCTTATGTCAGACTCTCAAAGTAAAGGTATATCTGCAGTTTGTTTTGCTGTTGTCATGTCTCTACTTATTTTCCTATCTTTGTTTTCTGTATTTTAGACGTGAAGTCGCGGTCCTCCGAAAGCGGATTCTCGGTTGAAAGGTGTTCTGACCTCGCTTCTGTAGAAGCAGGTTCCTCGACAGTTGCAGTAACATATTTTATTTTTATTATTGCCAATTGTTTCCAAGTTTTTTAACGTCGTTTCTTTCTATTTTCAGATGCGAAGCGGTCGTTTGAAGAATCCGTCTTGAATGAAAGGTACGTCTGACGTTATTCTCTTAACATAATTTATTATAGCCATTTCCTTAGCTATTTTACAAACTTTTTTTTTCTCTTTTCATGTGCCAAGCGGCGATCCTTCCAAGTCTGTATTTCGAACAAAAAGTATATAATATGTATACGGTTATTGTTTATGTGGAGGCAGGTTCCTTTACAGTTGTTGCAATATCATATTTGGTGTTATTGTTCCCATTGTTTTACTTTTTCCATTGCCTGGAGCGCAGCGTTAAGAGTTTCGGACTCTCTACTGAGTGAACGTGGGTTCGAATCCTGTGCGGCGGTTTCGAACCTTGGGCAAGTTCGTTTACGGGTCAGGACACTGTTAGACTTCCTGCTTGGTTACAGACGAAAAAAAGTGCAGTATATTTTTGAGAAATGACTTTTTACAATATTCACTTGCTCTGACATAAGTGCACTTGAGCAGTCAGATTTCTAGATGTGATTGTAGAAGCTGTTGACAGTAAAATGGTGTCTTTTTAGCTGATTTTACTAAGCGGAAGGGTATCTGGCAGCAATTTGGCTAGTTGACATTTTAGCCGGATTACTGCCTGCATCCATTTGTAAATATTGACGGGTGTCATACATACAGGCATTTTGCAAGAGCTAGATATATTAGATTTTGACTAAACTCGACCAGCATGTCAATGAGATGATAATAACAGCAGGTGAGATGTTTAAGAAACACGTTTTCTTATAATCACACAAAACATTAACATGGTCGCCAATGGGAAAACTGACAGTGTGCTGACCCCTTACTCTACATTGCTTCAGTTCACTCAGCTGTATGAATGAGTACCTGGCTATAGACAATGGTGAATATTTGTGTACGAATAATCTTCGCGCAGTAATTGCAGTGTAGCTTCCCAGAGAAGTCGAAATGGTGTTCGAACAGGTCTGCCGGGGAGTAAAGTATAAAGCGCTTTGAGCAGTCCTGGAGGACTGGATACTGCGCTATATAAGAATTTACCTTTCACTTTCTTAGTTTTCTAACGTTGTTTTCTATGATTTGCGAAAACGTCGTCCGAAGTAGGAGTCTCGAATGAAAGGTATTCTGTCTGTGCTTCTGTAGAGACAGATGCATCGATAGTTGCAATAGCATATCTTATTATTGCCAGTTCGTTTCAAGTTTTCCTAAATTGGTTTCTTTATTTATATTTTCAGAACCTATGATGCGATTATGATCTTAATCAGTAAGGCAAAATAAAACTTTGCCAGATGAAATTAAATCAGTGCAAACTGTCTGATGCATATCTACGTTTTGGTGCCGTGGTAAACATTTAAGCTCGAGGGAGAAAAGTAACACGACTCTACAATATGGAACGTTGCATGATTTATATTCTATGCGCCGACTAGACCAATATATCAGACACAATCAAACTTGATTTTGGCGTAAACAAGTTTGATGAATGACTGATATGCATAACTGATTGTGATGTTTACGCGAATATGTTGTTACATTTGATACATTAGTCCAGTGGGAACCTATTTATCAGGTTCTAGTTCTAGTTGTTTTCAGAGCTCGGCAATGTTCTATTAACTGACTTGTCTGTATTATTGTGGTTACGATGTAATGGTCTTAGGAGGTCTCATGCAACTAGTCAGCCTTTTTCAGAACATTATCGCCAAGCCGACCTATATATGTTGGCACTGAGGGTGGTCACTGCCAGGGTGCTTGGCGTCCTCAGTGGTTCTTTTATGTTCCAAATTGAGACGGGACCGACATTAACATGATCTCCGAATCACGAGGGATACACAGTCACCAATGTTGAGAGCCAGATTTTTACACCAAATATCATGCCTGCCCGGTCCGGGTTTCGAACACAGAACGCTGGCATACCAGGCGGATGTGCTAACCACTACACTAGCCGCGCTCCCAGGTTTTGTTTCATTTTATATATCGTGGAGTCTTTATACTTTTTTCCTTGTGTAGCTTAATTACCGTCTGCGTATTTGTATGCCTGCCTACCCTGAATCGGACATCAAGTAATCCATAAAATGTCCCACTATTATTGTATAACAACTTATTGGTTTCATTATACGCTTCAACATAGCTACATTTTGCCTGAGTTTGTATAAACAATAATGTCCATAATCTGCCACTGTTCGCGAGTTAGAGCGGCCGAATTTCGATCGAGATAATCAAAATTGGTCCTTTCTACTGGTGCTTTAGAAAATAAGGTTTAGTAAAATGAAAAACATTGTGCGTGTGTGCGTGTGTGCGTGTGTGCGTGTGTGCGTGTGTGCGTGTGTGCGTGTGTGCGTGTGTGCGTGTGTGCGTGTGTGCGTGTGTGCGTGTGCGCGTGTGCGCGTGTGCGCGTGTGCGCGTGTGCGCGTGTGCGCGTGTGCGCGTGTGCGCGTGTGTGTGTGTCAATATTTTAAACTGTATTGGACACTGGTGGTCCATTTGAGATTATTGCACTGTAACAAATTCTCTGTCGCTGTCTGTGAAACAGTATTTGTCTCTCCAACTCCTCCACTTCTCTCTCTCTCTCGTTCTCTCTCTCTTCTCATTCCTCCTTCCCACCCTCCTTTCCCTTCCTCACCCCCTCCCTCTCTCCTCCCCCTCTTTCTCTATGCAGTTCTCCGTGTCAGAAGATAAGGGAAAGAGGACAGTTTGTCCGACTCGACAAGTCCTCTGTTAGCTGTAAAAGCTGACGCGGAGAGGTACTGTCTGCTGCATCGCTGAAATGTCAGGGACGCGGTCTCTTTTCCTTCCTCATTCTTATGTCCCCTCCTTCGTATTCAGTCGTTCAACGTAACAGTCGTAGGTAGTTTTACGACTGGAAGTCCGCCAGTTCTCCATGTATTGCACTTGTTCGACCCTCTAGTGGGGACCAATACCCGCTGTAGACAGTGGCCGCATTAGCGTGTCGCTTGCGAAGTGTGCATCTGTCATTCTTGCAAATAAATAATTTCGCAAAGAAGATTGCTGTGGGGACGCGGTCACCTGACACGCGGGCTAAACGACCCTAGTAGTGTCACAGCATTAGCGTATATAATGATATTCCGGTCGTTTAACTGTTATATAACCAGTCATCAAGGCTTTGACATTTTTGGAATGAATATAAGACCGTCCATACTATATTGTTATCACATTTGACATGACCGCTGAAGGGTTTGACCCAGTGTCTATATAGGCTAATAGGCCAGTCATTATAAACGTCATGTTACGCAAATCCACGACGAAGACGCATTATTTTCGTCGGTGCGGGTGTATAGATTTTATAACGAGCCCCGGGTTATAGCCGGCCAAACTCGCTGATATAAAGACCCTGGAAATCGAGGGTGGGACGATAATGCAATATGTTAGTTGACGTAATCTTTCGTTCACCACACGCTGCCTGTGTCTCCCTCGGAAAACACACCAAACCCCGCTGGTCCCTTCTCTACCTGGTTTCTATGCAAGGGGGAATAAAAGATCCCAAACACAGGGGTAAATGTGTAACCTGCACGGGACTCACTGACTCTGGAGAACGAAAATTCATAACAATAAATTAGTCCAATGTCAGCCTTACATGGGGCTGTTTGGAGATAGAACCTACGTTCAAAATCCCACCGTGATGTTTTCAAGTGTGATTATTATAACTCACTTCACAGGTTTATGCAATCCTAATATGTGCAAGCAATTATATCCCGATACGATTAACGTGTTATGTAAGCCACTTTTGCCACGTTTATACTGAGCATCAATATACAATGAAATAGGGTAGAGTAGTATATATATGTTTGAATTTACATGCACATTAGAGGGGCCTGTAGCTTAGTCTCCTAGGAATGTTCACAACCAGTTTGTAAGGCTGGTATTAGCTGGACAGGGGGGTGTAGCTTACTTGACCAGTAATCGAGGGTCTTTCCTCCACATAAATAACGTTACTAACCCAAAAACCCAAACCTGTCCCTCAAACGTCAGCGTTATCAGTAGGTATACCGCGTGCATGTTCGTCTTCACGGTTCGCCGTTACAAACGAGTTTATGGGCGGGGCCTTCGAGCGACACGCCCACTTGACGAGCAGATAGGCGATGATCGACCGCCCCCAGGCACCATCCATTCATCTACATCCCGCAGGCGATTCAATATAACTAATATCGACCGCTATCGAGTCACGTGGAGCCGACTTACGCTAGATTGTTGCATCAGTGGCGACGCCGGCCGATCGCCGTCGACCCGTGTACGCATGCGTGACGTATAAAAGCGACTCGGACGCCGTCAGCTGGTCTAGTCTCGCTCGATAGCGCCTCCTGATGCCAGCTGATCACCGACCGGCTGTATCACATGTCAGATGTCGCGAGCCGCACGCGCTAGGACGATAACTGCGCCCTGCCGTCAACGCCACCCCTGCCCACGGAAACCGTCCGAGCTCGCCGAGCACTTCGCGACGCTACGCCGAGGTGTGCGCCCGTCACACATTCGCTTTACCGGCTCCTAGCTGTGCGCCAGCAACGATAGCGATGGCGTGCTGTCGAAAAAACGCAACCCCTGCCTTCTTCTTGTTAATAGTCGTATTTATTTTCCACTTTGATCTCACACACCCGGCCGCTGTGATAAACGACTTTACCGGCACGCGATCGGGGGTCGGACAGACCGCCGGCGCCCCGAACGCTCACCCGCCCAAGGAGGAAACTTCCTCCGGGGTCGGGGACGCCGACGGCGAGGTTACCGTCGCCGATGACGACGCCGGCACTCAGCCGCAGAAGGAACCGTGCTTAAACTGCGAGCACCAACGCTCGCTGGACGCGCTGCGCGAGACGTACGGCGAGAACGAACTCTTGCAAATTCGTCTCGAGGTGATCAAGGAGCAAATACTGGCGAAACTGCGGATGACCAGTCCGCCGAGTGTCCACTTTCCGCGAACTAAACTGCCTCTGCCGCTGTTGTATCCGCACGGAGAGATCATGCAGAACGACCATCCGTCACGCTCAGACTCCTTCGAGCAGGACTCGGGGCGGTTCTACGGAGAACCCAAACAGCTGATCATCTTCGGCAAGCAAGGTGAATATCGCCTCTCAAGGCAATATTATTATTTTATCTACTCGATATGAATCTTGTATCTTTGCACGCACATGCTCTGGTGACAACATGGAGGTGCCAGAATGAATTAATGCAAACAGAAGAATATTGGTTGTAATGTTCAATGTGATGGTGTTATATCGTTGTGACAACTAAACGTATAAATGCCATAGCGTACTTGTTGACAACTTGACATTAACTCAGTTTCATAGTTATCTTTCAACATTCATGCTACATTGGGCACCATGTGTAGCATTATATCGGACGTAATGAACCAAGAGTTAACCGCTGAAGATATAGCTGGACGTTTTTACAGTAGGTAAACAACTTTTTACGTTCACAGAGTGCATTACAGCATTTCTTTTTATAGGTTTACCTGGTGTTTATGACAAGGCACTAAAGTCAGATATATAAATTGTATACGGAATTCAGTTGTAGTTTGGCGAGTGTTTGACAGAAATAGATGGTTCAATCGAATACGCCGAATTGTTACCAGTTTCTGCGAACATGACACACATTATTCTCCAATAATATTTCAACCAATGGTGTTAACCATTCTTAATTGCTTTACCTTTACTGTATTAATTTGTACCAATGCCGGTCTTACAATATCTGCACTCATTTATTCTAGTGTGAATGGGACACTAATCTTACCGCAAAGTGATAAGTTTTTTGTACTGAACAGTCACCCATCACATATTCATTTTAGAATGAAACCAAAACGGTTTGAATCCGTTTTGTAGTAGCTACAGTGAGTGGGTATCGTTTTAATCAACCGACATAATTTAATAAATCAATTATAGCCGTCCTAATCATCTAGCTACGTGTAAACACTAAATCGGTAACCATCTACACGAGATAATAGTTTATTGGGCGTAGTTCGGCATGTCGAGTGGAGGCACTTGACGGCTGAAGACGCTGGTCGTGCCGGCCGGCTCGAACGGTGGCCTCGACACGGAGCAAGACCCTCGGGCTCCCTGTTGCTCATTGCGACACGACTAACTCCCACCTACTCCTCTGGTCGCAACAACTGCCGTGAGGGGAAATGGTTGCATGTCACATCCCAACACAATAACAACAACCGAATGAAACATACTCAATGTCATTCCCCGTGACCACTGCAGGACGCTGTAGTAACGTTGTCTTAGCTATATGCGATCGTCACAGTTGTAGGTATAGTCTAAATTAGAACCCGTAGTAGGTGTACGTATTACTGTCTAACGTCCCACATGGGACGGTATATTATCGGGACATTTCCTTCATCTGGTGATGCAGTTCCTGCTGCACTTGTAACATACCTAAGGGGAGCTATTGTTAAGGAACAGCTCCGACAAGAAGTCTTATTGGCACGTTGGTGCGGTTTTGGTCGCGTATAAAATTGTGACTTATATAATTTTAACAATTATCGCACACTTTACATGTTAAGTTACAGGTGACCAAAATGGTCCCAATGTGCTGACAAGAGTTCTTGTCGGAGTTATTCTTCAACCAAGGCTGCTCCTGGGTATATTTCAAGTATTGTGAAGGAACTACGCTCCTAGCTGGAGGACATGTCACAGAACCAATGCATGTCAGTATTGAGACGAAGGCAGAGTGCCTATTCACATTTAAATGAAACCGGGAATTGGTTGGATTTTGCGAGATTTTGTGTGATTTCGCACCTAGACAGGGCGAAATGTCAGGCTGCAATAGCACTGCTGATCCACGGGTACCTGGTCAATCAAGTCAGGTTATGACGGCACTGCGGCGGATCAACGGGTTCCTGGTCAGTCACGTCGGGTTATAACGGCACTGCGGCGGATCAACGGGTACCTGGTCAGTCAAGTCAGGTTATAACGGCACTGCGGCGGATCAACGGGTTCCTAGTCAGTCAAGTCAGGTTATAACGGCACTGCGGCAGATCAACGGGTACCTGGTCAGTCATGTCAGGTTATAACGGCACTGCGGCAGATCAACGGGTGCCTGGTCAGTCACGTCAGGTTATAACGGCACTGCGGTGGATCAACGGGTTCCTGGTCAGTCAAGTCAGGTTATAACGACACTGCGGCGGATCCACGGGTTCCTGGTCAGTCAAGTCAGGTTATGACGGCTCTGCAGCGGATCAACGGGTACCTGGTCAGTCAAGTCAGATTATGACGGCACTGCGGCGGATTAACGGATACCTGGTCAGTCAAGTCAGATTATGACGGCACTGCGGCGAATCATCGGGTTCCTGGTCGTTCAAGTCAGGCTGTAACAACACTGCGGATCCACTACCTGTCGTCCAAGTCTGGTTATAACGGCACTGCGGACTCACGAGTTCCTGGTCGCCCAAGGCAGGTTATAACGACACTGCAAACTGTGAGTCCCCAGGTCGTCCAGGCCCAGGCGACGCCGGTCGAGGCATATGGTCGTCAACAGCGGCTAGCACTACGGGAGCACGCCGAGAATAGACGCCAAATTACATGCAAATGTATGCGTTCGGAACCCTGGTTTCGCCGGCCGATAGACCAAAAGACAGAACCAGGGGCAAATCAACTCGCTCCTCGCCTACGGTGGGTGGGCGCGGTAGTCTCTCCGCTCAGTCTGAACTCTCCCGAGGGAATGTCGTAACCTTCCCGGGCGGCCGGCCACGTAAGCGGAGTGTTGATGAGCAGCGGATCGCTGACACAAACACGCACGTGGATTCCCATTGTAAGGCTGACTGTTTGATACCCGTGCATCGCAAATAGCCCCGTTACACGGAGTCGGTATGTGTGACCGTTATTGCTTGTTTTATAGAGTGCCGGCAGCGCTCAATAGCAGCAGTGTTCGGAGCCGGTCTATCTGTGTAAATGCGCTGGACCGGAAAAATGCGATCGTAGATTATGTCCACATGAAGAGAAGCACGCGTAGACGTAGTTGTTAGCTAACGTAAAAAGCTGGACTTAATCTTATATTTATGCGTTGCGCACATTGAATCGTGCACTATTGTTAGAGGTATGGTTAATTAAATGTATATTTCTGGCTGAAAAAATAGATTGTTTTTAGAGTTAACCCATACGTAGTCCTACTGCATGGTCGTAAGCCTTTTCTTATAAGTACGCTCATATAACAGTTTGTAGCGTCATAACCAAGTGGAATTATTTATTGCTTAAACAATCCAGAACAATACATTACATACATATTATACCACATTTATGCCTGTTAAAAGGCCTACCTGTTTGTCAACGAATCTTTAGTGAAGGTAAAAGGAAAATTCTTATAGTTCTCGTGAGGCCGAAGCTCTTAACGCTGCGCTACTGCGTTCTAAGTGCACTTGTATAAGTGTACACCATAATAGTCGTACAACGCTATCAATCTTACATACTAACAATGTTGAAAGCATACTAAAAGCATTATGTTACACATGTACGTCCTAATAATACCCTTTTCTCCGAAGAGTCGATAAGGTTATAAGCCCCTCCCACGTCTTCCAAAATGACGTCTGTTCTTGCGAAACATCAAGCAAAGCAACCACGCTCTTGAGCGTTGCTCCCAGGTAATTTTTCTATACCATTTATAAGTCGCTATCTGTTCAGGCTATATACAAAACCAACGCCAACAGAACCATTTTCCGCAACATTAATTTCCCAAAGAAGACCGGATCATTGCTAGTCTAGATTCGGGATAAGACAGCCGTGTTCCGCCGTGCGCCTAGTAGTGTGATTTGCGATACGAAAGGCACACCTGTAATCGAGATAGCGGTGCGATACCGGGGCTCCCACGGCTGTGACACGGTGTGGCCGCGTTGTCACGAGCCACCCAGCTGATTCGATTGTTCCGAGGGACGCGCCTAGACATGACCTTGCTTACACAGGAATAGGTTATGACCTGATCAGCTGATTGTCAGCTGATTGCCGGCCGCTGTCAACCGCGCCGCGACAATAGGATCTTGCTTACCAAGACCACTGTTGAAGTGCATTAATTGAATCTTGCTTGTTTATTCGTCCGGATATGATACCTCGGAAAACATCGCCCCTCCCGTCCACGATAACGTTCATCAAAGCCGTATAGGGTTAAGCGAAGGCATTAGGTATTACGCCATCGTGTCACAAACATACGTTTGACGTTTGTTGACGGGAGTAGTTTTTTGTTATAGTTTTATTCGCAGAAGTGACATACGATAATACAAGATTTAACAAGATTGCATATCCTGAGCGTGAACGCATGTGGACAATAACGCCATTGGCTTATATTTATAATCTAACATTTGTATAATTTGTGTTACCCGCCCTTTTGAGGTATTTGTTAATTTCTTTAGAAAATGTCCACGCGCTTGGCATTTGCACACTCAGCAGACATTATTCAATTGTTCTATTCTCGACATTGATTGGCTTCATGACTAATTCATTCTGCGCATACCATTCCAATCGTGCATTTACGTTGTTTCTATCTGGTCAGAGTAGATCTATGCAGTTCCTGTGCAAAGCGGGCGAAAACGTAATTGTTTTCTGCCTGCGATGCTCATTTATACGCCCTGTCCAGCTGTTGTTACACGCTCCCGGAAATTGTCGAAATTAGGCAACTGGCTGTTCCAGTTATCCGCCTTGAGATGGCGTGTCCCACGTTTTTCTGGAGATAGTGGTAGTTCAAATATCCTATTTTACTGCCTGTATAGTCTGAAATATAATTTAAAGGTCAACAAAAGGCAATTGTTTGGGTCTATACATCTAAAAAAAATTAAAAAACTGACCATTTGCAACTACAATTAACAATATTATGTTAGTAGTTTACTAGAATAACCTTGATGAAGACTTAACATTTAAGTTGTATGGACAGCACCATTTTCACAGAAAGGCTGACGTCACAAGTTTCTACTCTTCCAACCGTTTGTTAACATTTGTAATGATGTGTTCTTGGCTGATTATGCCACTTTCAATATATATATATATATATATATATATACGTATATATATATATATAAACTGGTGTATGAGATGGGAGTATAAACATCTTACAATATATATATATATATATATATATATATATATATATATATATATATATATATATATATATATATACTGTAAGATGTTTATACTCCCATCACATACACCAGTTTATAATGGACATGTTCGCTTTGTCGCTGTAACTTATACACTGTTAGATCCGCTCGGCGCACGGCGCACGGAATTGTACTAGTTGTGCATCATATAAAAGTGTAACTCAGCTTCCGAATCGAACTTAATACGACAAAATAAATGAGCTGGCGTATTCGTATACAGGTCGAGGAAAACCAGAAACTTGACGTGTCATGACCGACATTTCAGCTCGGCGTTTATTGGTCAAACCTCTGCGCTATGAGCAAGATGTCGGATATTTCATTAGAATCTTCCACTTTTAGACCGCATTCCGAATTAACCATTGATGTGAAAAAATTGTTGTTGTTGCAAATGGTTATAGGTTGTATTAACTCGTTTAGGTGCATAACGCCAACAAGTTGCCTTTTGCTTCCCAGTTTGCATCTGGTTGTCGAGAGAAGTACTGGCACTACAGTATAGGCTGCAAGGCGGTGTTGACTGCAACATTCTGGAATGATCTCGACGCACCTGCATGGTTCCTATCCCGAATTACTTTCTTAGACCCCTGCGTCATGTTCACTTCAAAGTCCAATTTCCGAATGTCAGTGTGTCCCGTTTTTGGATCACATATTGACGCGTTATTTGGAGACGTTGTCACATTGGAGGACCGCTAACGTATACCTTGTGGATGTCGCAAGAGCTAAGATAATAACTTTTTCCCTGCGTCTTGAAACCAGATTGAGGATAGACTAACATTCCAAAATATAATGCACCGTCAGATTACTACGGAACATACATTGCCACAACAACGTGTATATCCAGGATGCAGCACAATGTGTAAACTCACTGTGAGTGTACATGACATGGCTAACACGTATTCGTATGTCCTAAATTATGGAGACGGGGTCTGATTTTTCTTAGACGTGGAAGTCAGGAAGAATGCATGGTCAGCGAGAGAGAACACGCGCAGGTCAACTGCCTTTCAGTGGTCAATATACGCTGCGACGTGTTCGGTAAATAACTCCGATGTGTCGTATTCGAATGTAAAAAATAGCAGCTGTATTAGCGATCAACACCCGTTCGAGGCAATGTCCAATAACGGGGTACCTTGCATGGTATACCGTGGCCAGAGTAGTCACGCATGGCCAAGAAACATTGGCATCTAGTCGCAGTAAACATGCAAGGTTTAAAATTTAAAGGTGGCGACAACGAAACAGGGAATTCGTTCAATTATGCATAGAATGACCTAGATCAAGGCACGCCGCTGGCTATCTCGGCGAGACTCCTGCCAGATTGCCGCTGGTGTGTCGCTGTCTTGCGTGTCGACGGTCTCATTTCATAAATATGTATGCAATTACCTTTGTTTAGTGTTTAGTTACCGCTATTGTTGGACAGTAACAGGTGTTGCAATGTTCTATGTACAATACAATGATACGGGATAAGGTGCAATTCAGTGACGTAAAGGTGGAATTGCTCCGGGCACTAGCTAGCCAAGACATCTGACGTCCTTCGCTATTTCATCGATATAGTAATCGATCTGCAGTGTGTTCATATGTACTTATCATATCATCAGAAGGGTGTATTATTATTAAAAGTTCACGTGATTGCCTTGGCGATCGAACACATCATGTAAATCAAACATAAACAAGTCGTTTAATTAAAACCCCATCCAGCACATCAAATGGCGACAAGTTCATTATATAGGTGATCCGAACCGCGATGAATACAGATAAAAACTAACAACTGCCCTGATTGTAATGACTTTAATGGTAGTCGTTGATGTCGATATACGACTACTGATATGATAACAGGGCTCAAAGCAAACGTCACAGCTTTGATAAATGATGAGATCTCTACCAATTTAGCACGTCCATTCTGCGTGGTACACACGTATCGGCGAGGCATCTATAGATTTGGCTCAACTGCCAGCAACCAACACCGAACACATTATGTTGTATCGATAGTTATGATCTGGACACTTTTTTCCGTGTCCCAAACGTATGATTTATTACTTCTGTATAAATGATATGCTATGATTTATGGGAAACGGTGCTCGTCGATTCAGTGTATTTGACTGTCCATAATAATTATGATTCAACACGACAAAAAAAATTATCCTAAAGACCGTATTTACAAGATGTGTCGGACTTGAATTCATAGATTCTAACCTTCAAGACGTCGACTTTTATCAAGTTACCGATGTGTTTAACAAGTTCTGTTAACATCACATAATCAAACATCGTAAGACCCTGTTACACAGGTGCTACTCTTGCATGGCGGTTCTAGGAAAGTATTACTCCGCTTACCCATGTATTGGAAACATTAAACGCGTTAAACATTACGTTAAAATTGAAACTTTTTTGAATCTGCTTGATATTCTGGCTGGCTGAGTAGTTACCTTTTTCCCAATATTGAGCAACGTAATCCTTAAAATGGTTGATATTTCGAATCTACTTAACTTTCTGGCTGAGTGGAGTTACCTTCAATTAATTATTGGGAAACCTAACCAGTGATTACTTAGGCAATGGAGAAGTGTAGCATAACTGATGTGTAAACTCAATGGCATGCTACAACACAAAGTTAGCAATGCATGACACTATGACTGTCCGCTGTTATGATAGTGGACGGCGTTTTGAAGACATTCCATGCCCTTGGATCCTGTGAATAAGCGAATAAGCGATGCAGCTAAGTCAGCGTAGCGAGTGCACAGTGCGGCGTGCATGCATGCAAGACTGCGTGCTAATGTCCAAATACGGTCGGGTATAAATAGACGAAACAACGGATTGTTTGCACCTACAGTGACCTCTATTTAGTTTAGTGGACGGACGTGCACTGGCAGCACGCCTATCACGGCGAGTGGAGGCCCCCCTCTCTCTCTCCAGGCACGTCGACACTGCCACCACGGCAAATTATGCATAATTTCAATATATTAATAGTAATGCTAAACTGACAGATAAACAGTCATTATACTCGTACACACAGCGGACACTTTCGAGTGTCTTAAATATTAGTTGCTTTTAACACAATGGAAACACACTACTATGTGAAATAAAAACACCAACAGTGCAGGAACAGGTAATTAGAATAACGGCGGACAGCATCTCTACACCCCATAGCTAGTTCTAGCAAGTCATACATTTCATTGGCACGCACGCACGCATGCACGCACACACACATACCTATACATGCGTATAAACATAATATATGTATATGTATATGTATATGTATATATATATATATATATATATATATATATATATATATATATATATATATATATATGTGTGTGTGTGTGTATGTGTTTGTGTGTGCGCGCGCGTGTTTGTGTATGTGTGTGTTTGTGTGTGTGTGTGTGTGTGTGTGTGTGTGTGTGTGTGTGTGTGTGCGTTCGTGCGAGTGCGTGAAAGTATGTATGTATGCATGTTTGCATAGATGTCTATATATTTGTATGTTTGTATGTTTGTCTGTGTGTCTGTGCGTGTCTGTGTGTGTATGTGCGTGTCTGTGCGTGACTGTGCGTGACTGTGCGTGACTGTGCGTGACTGTGCGTGACTGTGCGTGTATGTGCGTGTATCTGCGTGTCTGTGCGTGTATGTGCGTGTATGTGCGTGTATGTGCGTGTATGTGCGTGTATGTGCGTGTATGTGCGTGTATGTGCGTGTATGTGCATGTCAGTGCGTGTCTGTGCGTGTGTGCGTGTGATGTGTGCGTGTATGCGTGTGTGCGTGTATGCATACATGCGTGCATGCGTGTATGCGTGTATGCATGTATGCATGTATGCATGTATGTATGTATGTATGTGTGTATGTATGTATGTATGTATGTATGTATGTATGTATGTATGTATGTATGCACATGTTAAATAACTAATGGATCTAAACATGTAAAAATCACAAGTTTCGTGTTGTTAATTTATATTTGGACGTTAATAACCTACACGTAAAATGTATCGCCTTATATAGTTATTAAACACGTTTTTAATATGATAACATTACTTAGTTATTTCCTTTCCTTTTTTGAATTATGATTACTAGCAAAAATGCCCGTCCCCTGACGGGATGGTTTGGTAGTTGGCAGTTTTAATAGCGACATTTATTAAATGTTAGAAAACCCATAGCATAACAGCATAATATGTTCGCAGATACTCGTTGTATGTTCAACATGACTAAGGTCGGAGAGAATGTAAAGTTCACGTCCATAGATTGGCCCTAGTCGATTATAGTTAGATTAGTAATACTTATGTTTCCGGGTTCACTGTATTTAAAAGTATTGTTTCTCTTGCTTATGACTATGGGATTATATTTTCTGGAATGAACTCGATGTTATCCGGACATATGTGCAATCTAATCGACGAGGGTGCACTTGATGCAGTTGATGTAAACATAACTGGGCCTATTCACATATATCCATTTAGGCATTAAGTGTGCGGAGGAATGCGCGAGGACCCATTGTAAAAGGAATTAAATTATATTTACTATAAACTTGACCATAGACCGCAAACAACTTAGCGGTAAGTGCCTCTTCGATTACATAGCATCAAATCTTATAAATATCACAAATATGCTGCCGAATTGTATACGACATTCATTAAATGCAATCTTAGAATTATCATTACTAGTATACTAGACACACCTCCGTACTATAAACGGACGTCGCGGTTTAACAACACCAAACCGTCTATAACACCCGAACTGTATTTCAGAAGTTTCTAATTTTTGGTTGCATTTACTTCTTCGCAGAATTCACAATATACGATATTCATTAAAAATGCAAGATGTGTATTAATAAAAAACGTGCTGCCTAGCTGATAGGCTTACTGTCAGATCGTATGCCTTTTGTATTGTTAGTATTTAACGTACAACCATGCAAAGCTGGGGCAACTTTGTTATTTTGTGGCCGCAGTACGATATTCTTATTAATTACGTTGTACCAAAATAAACTCCGCCGGCTGAAAATGATTATCACCGGCTTGATAACACAGGATCAAGTAACATGATAATCAGACTATATACGTTACGATAACCAGGAGATTATAGACCCTATTCGTTACGCTATAGATACCATTGCATATTTTTAAGTATGAATGACTTGCATTTCTTTGACTGTCCTATATTCGCGACTGAATCATATTTTGGAGGCATGGTGAATTAATGATGTCTTTATTAGTGGTCAGTGATAATACCGGACGTTATAGTACAATATACGGACGTACATTGTACGCCGTCTTGTGAATCTGACAATGAGTATAAAATGAGAAATAATGTATTTACTTTGGTTTGAAATGGGCATAGACATATATGTGTTCTGTCAGTTGATACATCACCACGGGTGCACCTGACAAACATGTTCACAAATTGCAATCGACTAAGTTATGTTTCAAAAGCTTGCGAAATATATTGTCATTTTGTGGTTTTCACGTGCATATTTAATTTGCCGGGAATGGTCACATGAATGAAAGAATACAGGGTCAAACGTTCATTTATGTTCGCAAAGTATGGATAGCATAAAAAACGAGGACACAAACGTGTGTCGATGTTAAAGAACATTATTTTATTGGTTTATATTAACATAAACACAAGCCTAATATGAGAAACAAAAGATCGTCACCCAAATCATCATTACTACATACTTTATGTCTTACGCCATGGGCTCAGACATGTCTTACGCCATGGGCTCAGACAAGTCTTACGCCATGGGCTCAGACATGTCTTACGCCATGGGCTCAGACATGTCTTACGCCATGGGCTCAGACATGTCTTACGCCATGGGCTCAGACATGTCTTACGCCATGGGCTCAGACATGTCTTACGCCATGGGCTCAGACATGTCTTACGCCATGGGCTCAGACATGTCTAACGCCATGGGCTCAGACATGTCTTACGCCATGGGCTCAGACATGTCTTACGCCATGGGCTCAGACATGTCTTACGCCATGGGCTCAGACATGTCTAACGCCATGGGCTCAGACATGTCTAACGCCATGGGCTCAGACATGTCTAACGCCATGGGCTCATACTGGTCGTCCTTTGGTCAATCTAAACAATAATAGTGCCAACATATTTAGAACTGCGGAAATATTTTGTGGACATCAAGATTGTTAGCTTCATTTCCGTCTGTTAGACAGTTTCCTGAGTTTTTTAATATATAATTTCCGTGAAGACACAATGCATCCACGTGCGTGTCGTTTTGGGGTTTGTGTAAGGTGCACATATTAATTTTTACTGAAAGGAGCATAATTGAAACGGCAACAATATAGGCCTGTGTGTGATAGTATTTTTTGGTTATAGGCATTTGTGTCGAGAACATTAGGAACATTAACTTCAATCTGTCAACTTAGAGATTCGCCAAAATGGTGTATTAGGCCTGTATACTTTTATAGTATCTCTTTTTTGTTGTCCGAAAGTACCACTTGTTCCTATACAGTGATTTCATGTTGCTTTGGTGAGTTTAATTGCTATCGTTAAACATTCGGCAAATGTTTTAACGTCGCGGAATCATGATTGGGTAGATACTGCAGCGCTCGCTGTCGGTAATAACGAACGACAGAGTCGGGAGATAGGATTCGCTATGTCGCACCATGATATACCGAGCAGTAAACAAATCGGACGGGACACGCTGAACTTTGTGGCGTCACGTAATCACAGTGCGAAAACATTTGCACAGTAATCAGGAACTGATGGTAGATGCGTGGTGATTTATTTACGGTGGTCCGGTCTAACGATATCGTGCCTACTGTCAGGTTCGCTACTGGTTGCTTTAGAGTGATTTACGTGAACACACCAAACAACTTGTTCATGAATAACATACCGTTAACGGGCATATATTATATATATTTACCATACAGAAGACTTAATTTAAATGTCTTCCTGTGTTTTAATTTGTAATAATTATATTATGTTCATAATAAGCCCGTAAGCAATGAATTATATTTGTTGGTGTGATAATGCATTATTGAATTTGCCTGCTGACTGGCTGAGTGTTTTCGTGGAACATGTTTCAATGTGTACCTACAAGGCATAACACGCTATCTGTCTTAATGTTTATTTTCCGGAAAATGTTTTGCGTTGCATTTCAATTATTTTTAGCGAGGTTGTTTTGTGTCTTGGCTAATTAAGCTCATCGATACAATATATGTTACGTTGTTTCTCAGCATCTGTAAAGTTACTTGAAAACAAATTATAATTAGTCAGAATAGTGATACAACGTCCACATCTTACTGGACATATGCTATATGTTGATTTTTGACTGCCTGTTATTTGAAAATGGGCTTGTCGAGCAAGCACAGTCGTTTGATATAATTGATTTATGATTATGGGTGTTTTACATTGACTGGTATTTAGTTATGTCCTCACGTCGACCTCTATAAATACCAACTGAATTATGACGTCTCAACCTTTAATTCTTCTAGTTCTTATTGTATTTATATCTAGTAATGAATGACGATAGCCATCACATTTTAAAAAAAGCACTTCGTTTTATTTCTAGTTCATAACTGCACGGAGCGGCGACGGTCGGCGTGCCTCGTCTTCGAGATGCCTCACGACGTCGAGGTGGAAGACGTCACGTCAGCCGAGCTGTGGCTCTACAAGTACCGGTCGGACGGTCTCGGCAAGCAGGTGTTTGTCGTGTCGGAGGTGAGCCGCGGCAGCAGACGCCACGGCAAGCCTGCCGTCGCGTCAACGCTGCACGAGCGGCGAGTTACGAACCAGCGAGGCTGGGTCAAGTTCAACATGCGGAGCGTCGTGCGGCACTGGATGAAGGCGACACGGAGAGACGATGGAGTCGTACAGGTGTGGTGCAGGACGTGCCGCAAGCTGCGGCACCATCGCCAGTCGGCGCCGATAGAGATCAACGGCGAGAACCGGCCGATCATCGTCATAAACATAGGCGCACGCCGCGAACGAACGAAACGCAGTGCGAGCGACTGCCGCTTCGGTTGCTGCATGGAGCATTTCTATGTAAACTTTACAGAGATTGGTTGGAATGACTGGATCATCCAGCCCAAGGGCTATGTAGCCAATCACTGCACGGGATCGTGCACAGGTGAGTCACTTCTCCCTCTCGAATACGGACGTCGCTATCCATCCATCCATCCATCCATCCATCCATCCATCCATCCATCCATCCATCCATCCATCCATCCATCCATCCATCCATCCATCCATCCATCCATCCATCCATCCATCCATCCATCCATCCATCCAATCACCCATCCAATCACACACCCAATCATCCATCCATCCATCCATCCATCCATCCATCCATCCATCCATCCATCCACCTATCCTTCCGTCCGTCCGTCCGTCCGTCCGTCCGTCCGTCCGTCCGTCCGTCCGTCCGTCCGTCCGTCCGTCCGTCCGTCCGTCCGTCCGTCCGTCCGTCCGCCCGCCCATCCATCCATCCATCCATCCACCCATCCAACCATCAGCCAATCCACCCATCCACCCACCCATCCACTCGTCCACCCACCCACCCACCCATCCATCCATCCATCCATCCATCCACCCATCCATCCATCCACTAAACACCATTTACAATGTTATCTACATAATACTGTAATACTGCTGGTGTAGTTCCTCGCTAATTATGAGATAAAATCATTATATATGTTATATAATTCAACGACACAATTAATAGTTACTAAATATGTTCGTTTTTTTCTTTCAGCTATGTCTAGGTCGAATATCCAGCCACAGAAGAGCCACTCGGCCGTAATATATCAGTTGGACGCTAACCGGCGAGAGCCGGCGATCACGGCCTGCTGCGCACCATCTCGCATGTCCAGTATCTCGATTATCTACCACAACAACCACGGCCTTATTGTTAATTCTCAGCTGCCGGACATGGTTGTCGACGAATGCAAGTGTTTCTTCTAGCGACACCGTTGCAAAGAAAGAACGGTAAAGTTGTTAAGTAATCACGTCTGGTGAGTGTCACGTGGTAACAGCTGACGCGGGAATTCCGTCACCGGAGGATTTTCCGCCAGGCGTCAGTCTGTCCGAACACCAGAGGGCTTCTGATCCGCGATGGAGCCAGATGAGCTGAAAATACTGCAGCCGTGAGTGTTGACCCGAGGTTGGCAAGAGGCGACTTGAACCTCGAGCGTTATGGAGAGCACAAGTCATTTAGAGAAATGATAATGGTTTGATTCGGGTAACAGTAACATTGAATAGGGTCTAGTAGGTGTACAGAACGCTGCAGATCACTGCATTGGTAGGTTCGTCCGTGGACGAATAAGAGTTATAAAATCGAACTGGTGATTACGATTTGCCGAATGTTTGTTCATAACACGCACAAAATATTGTCGGGTGTCAGTAACTGCCTAGACACCAAGCTTATGAAGCTGTTGAACTGCCGCCCGCTTGTCAGTCGGCGTCTTCGGGTATGTAAAATGAGACAATCTGCAATTTCTGAAACAACAGCTGTTTACATTAGAAGAGATGGCACGAGATACATTTATGATACACATGTTGCTGATTTATTCTTCAAGATGAAATGTGCAGAGGCACGCCATCGACACATCCGATAATTATTATACACATGGTGAGAATTACTTTCTAAAGTGTATATTTGTGATATCGTGATATTTGTATGGTAGGTAGGCTTTGTGGTTCACCTATAAACATCCCAAAACCTGATTCTTTGCATGGATATTGGGTTACCGAAATGGAGGTCGCTTGTTTTACGTGACTCATACCACTAATGTGGGTAGTACAGCAAACACGAAGCACCGTCTCAGACACACTGTAGATATAGTCATTACTCTTTCCGTTGGTGCTTGTTGGTAAAAACAACGTATTTAGTTATCTGTACATAACAGTTTTGTTTCCGTCATTGTTTTCAAAATTTCGCCTTTCTACTCGTTGCGCCATCTTTGAGTTTTAGGTTTGTGCATTTGGCTACGGCACACATATGGCTTTAATGCATAACTAACATGATATGATATTCAAGCATGCAGTTTGCAGTTTTCATAGACATGGCAGTAGGTCTTACTTCCATAGATGTGCACTACAGCGGCTCTTAGAGCAACTAAGTAATACTGGACTCCAGTCCACGCATGTTCACCGCAACGTCTCCACAGTCAAACTGGCGATGGCGTCAGTTATTCCGACTTGAAGTTCTGCGAAGTATAGAGGTATATTACTTGTGTGCGACAAGTCTGAAATCTTGCCCAGGTATCATGAATGAAGTAGCATAGGTGAACCACAAAGTGGCTGTCTCACGGTTATGATCAACTGCTCGTTAAAGAAGCCGGGGGAGGTTCTGAGGTTTTAAACCGATGAGGTTGTCTGCATCGACGTTCTTCTAATCGTTTAGCATAATTGCCAGAGCGGCCTGTATTGACGGCCAGTTGTTTTGAATGGGCTTTCACACACGTTATACGGGGCGGGGCGTCAGAGAAACTTTGTAAATTATTGAGCGAATGTGTTGTGTTGCGTGTACAAAGTGTGTGTTTGTATGGAGTGGTTGTGAGTTTAGTAGCAGAAGGTTAGTTCACGAACAGTTATATAACTTCCGTTACAATGTTACCATTACATTTTGTAAACAAAATATAATATCACCAAAACGGTGAATATTTAATTTCTTTGATACCACCGCACTCGTAAGATTTGCTAACAACGTATGACGTTCTCTTTAATCCTACTTGTTTTTGGTAATAGCTTAGCAGCACTGCATTAATTTATTGTTATAAATTTATAGTCATGAAATGCCATAATTCCACAAATTTGTTCTCATTTTGCTACAACAAAATTAAGTACGTTAAATGGTTCTGTTCGTTTTCGCCTGTTCTGTCTGCTATTTCTGTCAACTGTTGTTAAATAAAGAGCGTCACGAATACATTTTATATTGGTTTCACTTTGCATTTGTGAGGGAGCGTAAACAGAAACAAAGCTGCACTCTTGTTCGACTCGCGTCAGTTTACGTTGAATGCTATTAATTTTTAGTTAAAGCGATTTCCTCAGGTGGTCTACCGTTTAGCCAATCGTGATGTCCAGGTTATAGTGTGTGAATATCCGCAATCGGAATACAAATAATGTGCGCGTTTATTTAAATGGCCAAAATGATTTACTTTCATCGTTACGTCTGGTAATTTGCTAAAGTAAACTGCCGGAACATACACCATTTAGCCGTCATTCTGTCGGTCACGTGGTGTTTGGTAAAGCAAGAAAAGTCGACGACCTCAACGCAGAAGCATAAACTATAATCGTATGGCGCGTTCACGTGAAGATTCCAATTTTGATAATCACTTGAATTAATGTTGTGTCCAACATTAATAGTTTATCAGATGGTTTCTTCACGCTAGCACGTCATAGAGGATGCAACGTGTAGGACTGCTTTTTTCTCTCGCAAAAATTAATTTGAAATGAGACAAACAAAAAAATCGCAATGAGAAGGCACCTTTAAATGTAATGGATGATGTCACGTTACTGGGAACTCTTCAAAGAAGAACAACGACATTAGGCCCATAAAGTTCGACTATGTGGGCTGCTAACAGGACGCCTTTTTCGTGGAAAGATGACACTAATAAATAGACAACATAGCGTTCTCAATGCCATACTGCGTTTAGGGCGACCTGATTTCGTTATGATTCATCGAAACACAAAGTGGAAATGCGGACTTGGAACTGTGAACTGACGGAACAAGATGGAATTCTTGGAAGCGGATGCACTGATCAAGGCGGATCTAAAGGTTCTCAAAACTGTGGTAACTATTGCCCAACACGTGATCATGGTTTACCACACTTGACTCATGATGATTGTCAACTATGTGGTGGTTGCTCAATCCACGATGGGCAAACCGTTGCTGTCAGTCTGTCAGATACGTACACGCACACGGACGGTATTGCACAGACACGCACGCATGCACGCACGCACGCACGCACGCACGCACGCACGCACGCACGCACGCACACACAGTGACAAATGCGCGAACACATACACACAAGAGTGCGCGCACACACACATACACATACACACAAATATCCACGCACACACACACACACACACACACACACACACACACACACACACACACACACACACACACACACACACACACACACACACACACACACACACACACACACACACACACACACACACACACACACACACACACACACACACACACACACACACACACACACACACACACACACACACACACACACACACACACATACATACATACACGCTCACGCACACTCACACGTGCAGCACACATTTTATTATTATTACACATTACAATTTAAAACATAAAATAACTTGGTCAATCCGCATAACATACGAACTGGCAAACTTTTAAGTTTATTCGACTACTCGTACTAAACTACATTTGTCGTCAAGTGCAATATCTATTGAGCACCCCGGGCAATCGAGTCAACACATTAGAGTGCCACCCCGGAGCACCTGGGTCGTCTTCAAGGTCGGCTTGTAAACAGCATCGGGTCTTATTGTCCGCGTCCTACCCGTTTCTTGCCTCTGACACCGCCAACCTCCGAGACACGATGGCGAGTTGAAGAAGACTCGTCGTATCGCGTTTCAACGCTGACACGCTAATGTATGTCCTCGCAGCAAAGTTCCAAACGCGTGTCTCAAACGAGCGCACGACTTTGGTTCGTTTATCATGTACTATAAATACGGGGAACTTTTTAATGCAACCGCAGAGATAGCGTCTGTTCGCGATAACCGACGTGAACAATGTCTAGAGCAGGTGTTTCGTTTTAGAACAGATTTCCAATATCGATAACCGTGCACGGGAGGCCGATGTGTCGTTCACTCACAGCTGTACAGTCGACTGGGGACCCGATCAGAAAGAAGAAAGAGGGTGACCGATGGAATGCAAATATCGCACCATATGCGGGGGTGGAGAACGAGAGCGGGAGACGGGGAGACAGCTGTGCAGAGTCAGTGATTTGGGGGGAGGAAAAAATAACGAGGACCAGTATCGAGGCCAGGCTGACCCGGTCTACATGGCAAAGAGGAGAACAACGTAACAATAATTTCCGTATGATTTTAAGTAAATTTTATTATATAAAATATACAATATTCAGCAAGCCATATCCATATACACAACATTGTAGAATTAAAAGTTGGTACTTAAAGGGGAAATGTGGCACAAAGATCACATCTAGAATGGGCAAGGTAAAAGTGCACAAGTACCTAACAATGTAGGACATGGTCCAGAATAAAGGGCATCACTGCACCCTCTTAGACTTCACATATGCAGTATCTTTAAGTTATAAATACCCCCTCCTGTGGGTATAAGAACCGTAATTGTGTGTACCCAGGAATTGAGGTTTTCCAGAACGTGCACAAGCTAGCAACATGCTATTCCAAATAAAAAAATAAAAAAAATGATGGTGGAGAAGAGACGGGAGGAAGGTTTATTACTAATACTTAGATGTATTGATGGTAGCATTGTGCTATTTGTCATTATAATAAAAACATTATTCTTGGTCACTGGTAGGCCTATCCTGAATGAAAAAACCGCAGCCAAAGCATTTATTTCTGGCACGACCCAAACCGATTTACCTTCGCCAGCAGCGATTGACTGGAGGAACTATAGAAATTGCATTCCGCGGCCGTCTGTTTGGTCTCCGGCAAGTTTGAATGAGGTATTAGGTTACAGCACAAACTGTAAAAATAACAGCGGCGCACACCCTTGTACAAACACTGTCAATAAAGCGTCAACAAAGCGCGTAAACAGCGGTCAGACGCCGAACACGTGAACAGATGAAAAACTGCGCACATTGAGGCTGCGGCGACGGCGACGGGGGAAGCTTTCGGCGGCAGGAGATCGTATTCTACGCTTTAGAAGTTGCGACCTGCCGCCTCCAGCTCGCGCTTGTGGTTCCTGTGTTTAAAAAACAGCAATTTAGTGAGTTGAATCACCAAATGTCGTCTTGCATCAGAGCCATTGAGAGGTCAGGCCGATCACTCATATTTACGTGTTCTGTTTATAGAAGGTTTGCATTGCAATCAATCTTGACTTAAGGTGATTGGGTACAAACGTATACGTGACCGGCCTTGTCGTTTAAGTTGTATTCCAGGCACGGGATACAACTTATTGTGACATGTCAGCTGACTGCCGGAGTTTGGTGCACAATGTTACGAATACAAAACAAAAATGTTGGTCGTTTTGGATATCTCTTCCACGACTGACTTGCCGAATGCATACAAAATACCTTAGAACAATCATTATCCTGCCGTGTCTATTTTTGCATCAAGTAAGTTTATTTGCGGGTCTGGGTTTCGACCGGGAGGACTACTGCTCTAGCAAAAGCACCGCAAAGTACTAGCAAAAGCACCTTGGGTATGCGAACTTAGACAACGATGCATGCATTATTCGTGCATTATATCGGGTACAAATACACGACTCATCTGCACTCGTTAGCGTTGGTAAAACGGAGTGCTACGTCGTTCATATCTGTCAACGAAATAGCGCTGTTTCTTCAATGGCATTCGGCGACACGAATAGCCACGAACTTTATCTTTATAAACACATTACTGTCAACATGAACACAACTATCTATGCCGCTATTTGACACCGTTACTTGCTTATTTTCTTCCATTCTTGCTTAGAACAACAACAAAGTATGTTATTGATTGTCGCAAACAATAACATAACATAAATTCATATCAATATACAATCAATCAAACATACACTCAACCTTAAACAATGGAAAAGAAGCACGTTGCTTATTATTTCTGTTTCAATACTTACTGACATACTTAAGTTATATATTTATCAATCCTCTTCGTGCTCAGTCGTATCACATATTGCTAGCACAATATTTCGTCAATTTCCTGTCTTGAGCGCTCCTTGGCATGACGTTCACCCTCAATGCCAGCCCAACAGTCTCTTGTTTGATTCAGGACTCCCAAAGGTGGTTTTTTTCAGTCCCTGTTTTAACTTTTTTGGGTCCAACCAAGTCAAAGATATCTTTGCTGCCACGTCATGTTACAGGTCACCCTGGAAATATGACCAAACCATTTCCGTCTTCCCTTTTTCAGGATGAAGCACGTGTTCACAGGCTATGTTGTTTTTGAGTAGGTTGGTGTCGGAGTTTGACACCAAGCCAATTGCACCATTACCTTAAACACTATTTTCCATAAGCAGTTTTTGCTTGTGCATAAATTTAAGTTATAAACGTATTTTATTATTTGCTTTATAGAAAAAAGTGAGGTTTACCAGACGCTTGAC
The DNA here is from genome assembly GCA_963995525.1 of Escarpia spicata. Lineage (NCBI taxonomy): Eukaryota > Metazoa > Annelida > Polychaeta > Sabellida > Siboglinidae > Escarpia > Escarpia spicata. The sequence goes on along the minus strand of OZ023208.1, from coordinate 40,739,718 downwards.
CCGGTGCACCTACGAAACGAAGACAACAAATATCCAACAAACAAACAAACTAATTGGTTTGCTTAAACTACGGCATATACTGTTTACCGGGTAAACCCGTGCCACCTGGAAATGTTAGAAGTTCCGTGCGAACTGATGAAGTCCCCAAAGACCTGACTAAGGCCGCGTGTAAGCATTCGCCAGTTTTTTGGTTAGGCGAATGTCCGCGTTTGAATATGAAAGGTTTCAGGGCAAAGCGCGATAAACGGCATTACTAAAAGTTCACCCGAACAGGAACGAAACGTTTGTTTAACTACGTATTGAGCCAGTAAAATATATAATTTATACCCAAACGAGGCATGTCCCTGTTAAACGACGTACACATTATACTGTTTGTTTTCAAAACGCAATAAACAACAAACACCATCGGTCTTTTCATTATTTAATGTTTTATTGGATAGAAAAATGTGGAAAGAAAAAACAACACAGCGAGTGGTTCGGCTACATCTTACCTGACCTTCACCCCTGTCTAACAGGGAGCAAGGAGGAGAGGAGCAACAGACTTCATTTACGTCAATCAACATTGCCTCACACCTCTCCTCATTTCGCGAAGTGGCGGCGCTCTCGGTAAGTATGGATACATTGTGTTTTGACAAAAACGACATGGATATATTTCGCGTTTTAATAAATAAAATCCATTTGTATAACATATTATTTTGTATAACAAATCAGCAAAAACATGTCTGCTAACATGCTGTTTGATCTTGGATTGGAACTATGTTCCAACATCCTATATATAGAACTACAAGTTTTCATTTAAGACCTAAGGATGAAACATAAATCTGTCTTTTTTTTAATCTATACAAATTGATCAGCCTACATCGCATTTTGCCCTGACACTTTTCATTACGAGTCTTATGGAGAGTCTCTGGACCATCGTGTAGCAACAACTGGACACGAAGCTGTCGGTGATTGATTACCTGGATTACTCAGCGTGCATTGGAGTAACCCCACATCACGTGTTAGTTATTTCCGTAGGTTTACGAGTCACACTTGTTCGAAATGTTTAGTGGTGTGTAATAACACGTTGGTGATGTATCTACCCCGGTGCAAAAGAGTAACTTCACAGCTTATAGTGAAGTTATCTCCGTAATACGACAACGTGTAGACAGTTTGATGATGGGTAATAACTCGCAGTTCTATCGGTGATGTATTGAACATCTTCGGTGCATCGGAGTAACACCAGGGCTTGGGTTACATTTATTTCCGTAATAAGACAAAGTTCGTCGACGACGGCCCCAGACGGACGGTCAAAACATAAATAACTTCAACTTTCTTCTACGTTTAATCACATCTGTTCAACTAGTTAAGTTCTTGCTCCGGTTTGCGTCAGTTTGTGTTGTTGTTTGTGTTGAGTTTTTTGAGTTAGCAAAGACCGCGGTTGAAATGAGCGATATAACAGCACATGTTGATGTGAACCGGAAACGTGTTTGGCCCTTAACAGTGCCCTAAATGCAATGTTGTATGACACTGGATGTGGAATGATGGAATGGATAATACCGATGGCGATGCATCAAATTTAGGCAAACATGTAGTTATATAGGAATAATATCGCGTTACCAGTGCATGATCGCAGTCGCTCGATGGCGATATCTTGTCGGTGCCTTGTACATATCTGATATCGTACGTCATGGAGTTGTAAAGTGGAGCTCTAACTGTGGAGTGAAGGTTAAATAAGGTCAACATCAAAAGATGAATTTTCGAAATTATGCATTTCTTTTTATTAATTCATTGACATCTTCTTGTACACACCGTTGCACAAATATGTTATGATTTGTACATGTATTGTCTTTGTTATCAGGTGTCGAACTTTGAATGGCCGTCTCGTAATTAAGTAAAGTAGATATGCGACCATTGTAATGTTAAGGCGATTGCGGAAGCGAACAATTTCGAAAATTCATCATTTGACGGTGACCTTGGATTCACGCTTACCGCACCATTTGGCAGCCCTACAGCAGGCCACGTTTGGACGGGGAGATGTAGTGCTTTCAAGTGATTTGGGTGTGTGTAGGAGGGGCATTTAAACTCCTAAAATAAAGCACTATTTGGGATTTGCCGCTCGCCTATTGAGAGGGTTCTTTTGCAACGATAGTTTAGTTATGTCGTCTGATGCAACCAAGCAAGACGCGGCCAATGAACGGAATGAACGAACTTTGAGCTCAAACAACGTCTTATGGATGAAAGTGAAGATGTTTTGTTACCGTGAGATTCCTCTGATTGGTGTCTTGCTGCACTGTATATGACACCGGGGGTTGTTTCTACACGCAATGCAGGGGCCTACGTGAAGGTAGATATAAGAAAGTTCAAGGTGTTATATACGTAATCAACACCGCACCGTGTGTATTGTTGGTGTCATATGTTTTCAGTGAAATCTGCCGCTTGTCTTGTCTCCAAAGTATAGCGCGTCGTCATTCACGTCATCTTTGTCAATGTTATTATTGTCAGAGCCGTTGGTGTTATTGTTGTGATTGTTGTTGTCGCTGTTGTTGTTGTTGTTGCTCTTACTGTTGTCACTAGTATCGTTGTTATTATTATTGGTGTTTTTATTGTGCTTGTTATTGTCACTGTTGTCGTTGCTCGTACTGTTGTCACTAGTATCGTTGATACTATTATTGTTGTTATTGCTGCTGCTGTTGATATTATTTTTACTGTAATTGTTGTTGCTGTTATTGTCATTTTGTTACTGTTAATATGTTATAATATTTTTGTTACTTTACTGTTGTCATTGTTTTTACAGTTATTTATGTTATGTTGTCACTATTATAGTTGTTAATGTTATTACTGATATTGCTGTTGTTACTGTTATTGTTGTTACTGATTTTTGGTTATTTGCGTTACTGTTGTTGCTATTGCTGTTATTGTTACACCCATTGTTGTTATTTGTATTGTTTTACTAGTATTGTTGTTATTTGCATTGTTTACGTTTTAATTGTTATTACTGTTAATTATTATTATTATTATTGTGTTATAAAGCTCAATAGGGCACTATGTGATTATGGCGTTATGTAAATATCGTATTTTATTTATTATTATCATTATTAATCAATGCAGCTTCTACTGCTGTCCATATGTTTTTGTTGACGTCGTTGTTGCAATTGTTGTCACGGTCGTAGCCAACATGAGCCAGTGTCTACAATACTACGAACTAATATTTACGTGCCATAGAATGTGTTGTTAGAATATACTGAATCTGAAGGTCCCACTGCAGATGTTGTGGTGGATGCATAACTGAAGCCGATCGCGGCTACTAACGTAACGTTTAGAGTGTGCACTGCGCGGATGTGTATAACACGTATTTTAAATACCTTACACAACACAGTTAATTAATAGAAAGAAAAAAAGGACAAAACACGGGGAAGGTTGTTAGACTTTAAGTGACACCCTCTGCCTCCCAACTGCAGAAGAAAATGCGTTGGAATGTGGGCAAGTTAATAATGTCATCTGCGAGGGCGTTACCTTCGATGACGGTCTTTACAAAGAATGAGCCTCTATGGTCTATGCTGGTCAGTCTTGGAAGGAGGTACTTTGAAAGCAGCGGCTGTTGTTGTTGGCTTGCCTTTGTATGATGTTGGTAGTTTCGTATCCCTCGTAGGTGGTTGGTCTGATCGTAGGTCTGTCTCTGTTGGCTGGTGTGAGGAATGCGTTCGCAGGTAGTGGTGGGACCAGGCCTTGTGCTATTCTATAAAACATTGTCGACCTGAGATGGCTGCGGCGTTCTTCCGAGCGCGAGAGACTGGGGAAGTCAAGCATCCTGCCAATACATCGATGCTTCAGTGATCTGTATAGTCTTTAGTGATGAAACATGCAGCCTGACATTGGATGCGTTCCAGTGTTTCCGTATCGTGTTTGAGGTAGGAGTCTCACACCACTGCCTCATATTCCAAGGTAGATCTAATGAGGGCGATGCACACAAAGCGTCAACACCCCTGCGGGCAGTTCCGGAGATTCCTGCGTAGGTAGCCCAGCGTTGATCCAGGTTTCTTGCCCGGGCTGATGATGCGTGTTGACCAATTTAGATTGGCAGAAATATGCAGCCTGGGAGGTCTGATACGGCCAGATACAACACAAAGAAACTTGTGGCAGTTTCTTGCAATACGACATAAACTTCCGACAGTTCCTAGCAAAAGTTGTCTGTTTTCCTTGATTATTTGCAGGGTGGTGGCCACATCATTTAATATGTACAACATTTCGACAAGTTGTGTCCATCCATCGCGATCCTCTTCCGCTCTCTTCCACCCTCGTCTATTCAACCCTGTCCTATCGATGTCTTTTAACACTATTACTCCATCGTAAAGATGGTATTCCTCTTCTCCTTTTTTTTTTGCAGTCTGTCTTTCTTATTCTTTTTTCGCTCGTATCCAACTATCGCATTGTGCTCCAATGTAAAGTAGACTACTTTACATACCAGACGACTCTTCATTCCGATCGATATATCTTCTATGAATTCTTCCAACTTCCTTCTGTGTTCATTATTGCAATATAGGTAGACTTTGTGACATTCCTATCATCAATATACACGTGAAAGGTTCAATGACATTAAGCATATTTCTGACGAGGTGTTCTGACGTGGCTACTTTGGTGTTTCTGTTCAGTCGTTCAAAGTACACCGGACCTGATTTTATCTGTGCGTAAAAATCCGAACCAGCGGCGTTAAGCAAACACTCTGAAGATTTAAACACTTATCGGTGGTTTTCAAGTGGAGGCAACAATGATTTTGCAATATGGTTAATAATAATAGTAATTACTCTTGAAGTATGGTAAGCAACACTCTTACACTGTCTCGCATGTCTTTATAAGGACATGAAAAACTATTTCTTAAGCATGCCTAAATATGTGAAGTTCTCATGCTTTCTCGCAAGACAATACAACAAACATTCACCAAGGCTATTCTAGAGAGCTGTTTATGTAACTAACTGAAAATAAATCCATGTTATAAGGCATGGTGTAATCAATTGGATTGAAAAAGGCTATCCGACATAAGATAAACACTAATGATAATGATAAAATGGGAAGTTTCGAGTTTCCAATGAGTTTTCATTGTAATAAGAGTGCAAACAATAAGTAATAAATATTACTATTATTAGGAGTCTACGATTGATACTATTCTTTTAAGTAGTGCACCTATCAATGATGTGCAAGTTATCACATCAAATAATGTAGGCCCTACTTCAGTTCGCCGACGAAATACTTGTAAATTTGGAAAACAATTAAAGAGAAGAACATTTACAAGATGATCTAGATAAATTGATCAGATGTTTTGACAATTGCAAATGTTAATAAATTTTGAGGTTACGAATAAGAAAAGACCAATCCAAACTGACGTTAGGCAGAGGTCGCGATGTTGCATTATTTCAAAAGAGCAATGCAAATTGGATACGCGAAAGTACGGTATTACGTTTCACTGACAATAATAAATTATTGGAATTAATTATCTACTGATTGTGTTAATGCCAGCAATGTGAATACGTTTAAACTAAATGACAGTTATTTTACCACAACGGGCTACACATAGACAAACACTGTTGCCTCTCATTATAATTGGCTTCCTTGATCCCTTACCATAATGGAGTTTGGTGTGTCGCCACCTACCGGATTAATAACATATTATTGCCCATATCTATCGAAACGCCATTTCATTAATTTTGTAAGACGTGCGCTTACTGTAGACACAATAGAATGAAAGTCACAACTTTGCAAATGTGCAATCAGTTTTGGACAATATTGTTGGTTTAGCAATCTATAAATAATGCTGTTTCGGCACTCTCGAATTTGACATTGTTTTGTATAATTTATACTTGTAAGTAAATAACTATACCTTTGTGCTTTTTTAAATATCTCACCAATTGGCAGGTCAGACGGCACTAGTCCAAGGAATCGAATTAACATAGAAAGAGGCGACAGCACCTCGGCGTCTGAGAGGAGATGCATTTACAAAGAAATAAATTAGCGTATTAAAATATATAGGTTATCAATTTATGATAATTTTTATCAACGATGAAAATTAGTAATACTAAGGAGTCCTGCCAAATACTCAAAACATTCTCAAGTTTATCACTTACAGCAACTACAGAGAGACAGAGAGACAGAGAGACAGAGAGACAGAGAGACAGAGAGACAGAGAGACAGACAGACAGACAGACAGACAGACAGACAGACAGACAGACAGACAGACAGACAGACAGACAGACAGACAGACAGACAGAGACAGACAGACAGACAGAGGAAGACAGACAGACAGACAGACAGACAGAGAGAGAGAGAGAGAGACAGACAGACAGACAGAAAGACAGAGACAGACAGACAGACAGACAGACAGACAGACAGACAGACAGACAGACAGACGACAGACAGACAGGCAGACAGACAGACAGATAGACAGACAGACAGACATACAGACATACCGACAGACAGACAGAAGTTCTTTATTAAGACACATATACGTATCACTCAATAAGTGAGTATGTAAAAGCATAAATATTATAATCACATGGTCTAGAAATCATCACGTGTGGGTCAGGGAGACTCCCACTAAGGCTAAAAAAGCCGTTCTCACGAGAGCCACCAGTTATATTGTTGACTAGTGTATACAAAATTGTAGCATAATTGTAGCATAGTTAACAGAGTAAGTCAGACAAAGCTTAGAACATGACTACTACAATATTATAAAAATGTTCAAAGACATTTGATAAATGTTCAGCTTTATAACAGAAGTAACATTGATTATTTAATTTACAGCACTTTAAATTGCTTAACAGAAAGTGCACAGTGTATGTATATGACTTTTGAAGATGGGCTTAAAAGGAATCCTAAAAATATCTACAATTTTAAGTACGGCATAACCAACGCCAAATTAGGAGTTGCATTCTGAGATACAAATTCCAATGAATCAGCATGTCCCATACACATATCACTTTCCTCAAAACCATATACACTTTCGTTCGGCGACCAGTAATTTTGCAAATGCACAATTTATCGAATAACACATCAAATGCTAAAGTGACATATATTGTAGCAAGTATGATCAAGTAAATATTGGACATGTTGTACACACACCTTCTTGAAAAAGGTTAACAATGGTAATTTAACTCAGAAACAACTTTAACAACTTTAACAGCGAACTAGCAATGTATATGGTTTATTTATAGGTCCTCAGCAGACACGGCGCTACTTATACACTGGCCAACAGCTAGGTTCACCCTGGAGAACAACTAGAACAAGATGTCGAATAATTAACTACACGTTTTCAGCAATTAGTTGCATTGTATTCAACAACTAACATGTGTGCCCCGTCAGCAACTGTGACCTACATTGATAATGATTGAACACGCCTAGGATGGGCAGCTATGTTGAGTTCTCAAAGAAATATTCACCTAATATTCTGAAAACGAATGTAAATGTGCATGGCTTAAAATACACGCTAGGAGCATAGGATCAGTACATAAGTGTAGCGAGTTACATTGTGGTAGCAAACACTAATACTTAGCAACCCTAATAGATGATTGGCATATAAAATACCGCAGATGCTGTATTAATGCTGCCTGGTTATGTAATGTTTAGGAATTAAGGTCGAGAGCTAATGTAGGCGGATTTATTTTATATATTACAGAATATATCCAGACATCAGAAGTAAAACTGAAAAGGATTATTACTAACTTATTCGTCAAAGAAGCGCATAAGCCAGAAACGGCGCTTCTCCAATGCACTCTGTCATTTGCTACCGCCTACGTGTCTTTCCAGGGGGTCCACGTTTATTCAATTCCTCCGATGTGGATCTCCTCTAGCTACTTTGCGGGTTTTCCTTGTTTTGTTTTTTCTTTGTCGGTTCCACATTAAAACTGCACTCTGAGATCGTCCATATTGTATCTACAAGTTTCCAGTCAATAATCATACCCCATACACTATAAATCACATAATTGCCCACAACACCATATCAAAATTTGTCATATAACATGCAATTGTAAGATAAGAAGGCAGAACAGACGAACCATACCCGCGTGCCATGCGTTTATTTTTCTGCTGACCTGACATGGCGACCGGTAATTTTACAAAAGCATAATTGATCGAATAACATACCATAAGCCAAAATGAAATAATATTATATGATAGCACGTACGATCAAATAAGTAAATATTGTTCATGATATAAATCAATTTTTTTTAAACATTAAACAGTTTGTTTAACATAGAATGCAGCTTTAAAGCGTGTCTTGTTACAGTTGTGGTTTTCTTTCGAAGGGTGTTTCAGTCCACGTCCAGCATGTTGGTTTGGCTTGTCCTCCTCACTAGTTCTGTGTTCGTGATCTTGTCTTGCCATTTAATTTTTGAAATACATCTGAGACGTATGTTGAAGTTTTCTTGAAAAAAAGATTACTTTGTAATAATTTTAATTAGTTGATAGTGCCAAAGTACCCTGTGGATTCCAATGATCTTAACCAGTTCCATTGTAATGTATCTATGCCAGGGATCGGCGGGGTGATAACAGTAGATGCAAGAAAAATACAGAAGAAACTTTTCACACAGGTAAATATAAGGAGATGACAACACATTATAGTAAATACATTTTATAGGACTATTATAATTTGCTGAAGAACAAGGAAGAAACTGAATGATTTTCCCTTTTTCAAGATGAGATCGAGGGCATTATTGTTCCCCATAAAAATGTGAAATGTCCATGATGAATGAATGAAGAAGATGAAACACATGTCAAAGGATGTTGTAAGAAATAATGCATACAAGCAAATCCCGTGGAAGGTATGCATGCTGATGATATTTGTAAGGCCGTAGATGAAGGTACTCGTTGTGTAGACTATGCTCAGTGTAATTGTTCTCTTGGCAATATTAGAGCTTGTAAAAATACTAGTATGTAATAATAGATCATAATACATTTTAGTTGCATAGCGCCATCTCTCCGGATATAAAAATCTGTTCAAAGGCGCTTAAAATACAACATTGTTAAAACATATTCGCTATAATTCAATGCCTTTTTTACACATAAAAATGTATAAATAACTTATAGATCTATATAACATAAAGTATCGGCCAAATATTGACTAGACTGAACTATCTAAAAGTAAATTATTCGCTGCTTTAAAATCAATAAATAATTAAAATAAATAATTAAATAATTAAAATAAAATACAATATAAAATCCATGTAGTGACGATATGTAATAGTTAGAATGAAAATATCTTATAAACAATCTTCTCTAGGTGCGATATTATCACCGACTGTCATGGATGAATATAAAGCCACTCAAACGCACTTCAAAGGATACGCACAACTAATATGTCGTATAGTGTGTAATAAATGTGGGCAGGCAATATGTAAAAATGGCTGCGCTAGCATGAATGACTATTTTTTGATAATTATTTTCCTCTAAATATTATTTAACCGTACCACGCAAAACTCCCTTTCCGTTCGTATTGAACAGTGAAAGGAACATGTTTTATTCAATGTTAAGTATTATATGCAAGACGTAATACAGTTTGCATATATGTGCATGATTAATTAATATATAATTAATATCGCTGTCAAATTTTGCTGAGATAATCTTTGTCAGAAACAAAATATGAAAATAGTCAGAAAATGTGATACCACGCAAAAGGCTTTTAATTGCAAATTACCCAGTCACATATATACATTAGTAATAAATATTTAACATACATAATACATTTAGTTTAGTTTACACGTGATAAAAAAATGCTTCCCTCTACATACCTGGGTGGGATACACCGACTTAACTTGCTTATCGACACTCGCGAATGAAAACGATATATGAAAGTCGCCAAATCGACAATTGTGCAGGTTTCGTGAGAATCGACCATATACAGGGTGTGTATATATATATATATATATATATATATATATGTATGTATATGTATATATGTATATATATATATATACACACATATAATGTACATATATACTCGAATAATATATATATATATATATATACACTGTATATGATGCGAGTATGATATATATATATTATGTGTGTGTATATATATACATATATACACACACATAATATATATATATCATACTCGCATCATATATATATATATATTATTCGAGTATATATGTACATTATATGTGTGTATATATATATATATATATACATATATACATATATACATATACATATACATACATATATATATATATATATATATATATATATATATATATATATATATATATATATATATACATACTCACACCCACCCACGCGCATGCACGCATGCACGCACGCACATCTAAACATGCAATGATACATAAATTGTGTCCATTACCCACCTAGTGTGCAACACAATGAAAACATGTGCTCTCGGTAAGCCACTGGCTGCCATGTCAAGTTGCTATTTTGGGCTGCATCGCCCTAGGAGGTAATCTTGCTAAATCTTCAATCAAAATACGGAACACATCAAACGGCGCCCTTCATGTCTATTTCTATTTCTGGACGAACAGGTGTGAATACCAGCACTTTACAAGATATATCGTGTACCTAGGCGTAACGAGTGTAGGAAGACTACATTCTCGATCTGGTGGGACAGGCCGAGCTATGCGAAACATTCGTTTTCAGCCGCCTTTACTTTGCCAACTCCCCACAACAGAGTAATCCAACAAATGAGCATTGACGTTTGACACTTGAAGATCAATCAGCAACACTGCATAGATTCGGTGCACCGTTAAATCGTTATAGTTTCGCTGAGAGTATAAAGTACACAATATGCTCCCTACACCCCTCCTCTGTACTTTTTTTGAACGAGAATTCATTTTTCAAAACTGCATTCGAACGTTTTGGGTTAAAATTCAGCATATTTAGAAAACAAATACATACCACGGAAGATGTGTTCTCGTAATTCCCCCAACTGCGTGGTGTCCGCTAGAATAAATCACAATAAAACGAGGACGCGAAGGAGCGATGACGCGAAGGAGCGATGACACGATGGAGCGATGTGGTGCAGCGATGACATCACTGTATCCATAGCCATAGCATTATCCAACTCGGCCGTTAGATCTCTTCATTGAACGTTGCGGATTCCCTTCAAACTTGATATGACGACTCATCTGAGCCGACAATATATAAACGGGTATTACTTATTTCAAATAGCATACATTAAAGTTAAACGCCGTCAAATAAACCGTGCAAATAGGCCGTGAGCCAGGACCCACAATTTGAGCCACTGGTACATTTTTGGGGACGAATGTTCATAGCTATGTTTGGCAAGACCTTAGAGATGGAAAATAGGTGTCGTTTTAGTTTCTGCGTTTTCTTCTTGTTTTTTTATTATTTTTCCTGCAAATAATTGCATAAGTTAATACAATTATGTTTACTCTGTGCTTTAATTCTAACGACAACAAATTTAAATATAAATTTATTACTGTTATGTAGTGTAGTGTATTTGTCACACACTGGACTGGTTGATATGAGACAGTGTCCTTAAGAGACTGCAATGATAGTAGACAGGCTGGCAGTGGCCAGATTAATGATTTGTCTTGGAGTGGCAAGGACTCTGCCTTATACTGTAGTAAACAGGCAGTCGCCGAAATAAAGTAGCCATATGAACTAGTTCCAGTGTGTTGAGCCTTCATTGTTACTGCATAATGCAACGTTACTCCGTAGCAAGAGACTACGTGACAATTACTAGTACACATCAGTTTAGAAGCAACGTAACGTCAACTTCACTCGCTCACTTGCTTACTCACTCATTCGCTCACACGCTCACTCACTCACTCATTCACTCACCCACCTACTCACTCACTCATTCACTCGCTCTCTCGCTCACACACCCACTCTCACTCACTCACTCACTCACTCACTCACTCACTCACTCACTCACTCACTCACTCACTCACTCACTCACTCACTCACTCACTCACTCACTCACTCACTCACTCACTCACTCACTCACTCACTCACTCACTCACTCACTCACTCACTCACTCACTCACTCACTCACTCACTCACTCACTCACTCACTCACTCACTCACTCACTCACTCACACTGTTGTGTAACGAGGGCGACGAGGGGGGCAAATGCTCGGCATTTTTTTTGGGTGGCACTTTGGGGAGATTGTTTTACTTAAACACAATTCATACATATTTATACGTCGTGGTCCACACGAATTCTAAACACATCGCTGTTATATTACATAAATACTAAAGTAATACTTCTTGAGCCAGACAATAATATGATTTGATTCTCAAATTGAGGGACTAATATATTATGACCACATGTATATTAGCCTATTTGTGGTGGAATGCAATGGTTCTGAAATGATTTGAAGTGGTTTGTTTGCAATTTGTCTTCCCATTACACACGTGGGTTCAGTATCTCATGGCTATTATTTGTAAATATTGATGGACATTGTGCTTGCATGCGTTTTGAAGAGCTGGATGAGTGTGATTTCGAAAACAAATTGTTTAGGATAGGCCGGCCGGGTAGTGTGGGCAAAGCGCACCCACACCTAAATTTTACCCATATTATCTGTACAATTAATACGCTAAATCTTCTGAACTTTGTAAGTGTATATCTTGTGAGAGGCGCCGAAGTCAATCAACCCTTCGAATGTTCATTCGTCGATCTCTTTGGACCAATGGCCTTGGACCTACTATGTAACGACGTATTAAAACAAAAACACGAAGGAAGGTTATTCAGTTATTTACGTTTTCAATGGCCACATAATTGAGTGGTCAGTCATTCTCCAGGACGCTGTCATTTGTTGCTCCATGCGTAGTGTAAGCTACTTCTTCAAATAGTCCTACAGCAAAAGTACTTTAATGAAACACAAATGTGAAATAGCCAGTCACATGTGTTTCCTTATGATACGCGGTAATAATGTGACTTATTTAAATTCCTACCATGCGTTCATTGCGAGGCAAGGCGCATCCCCTTTGAGGGACAAAGCGCACTCACCATGAACATTACAATGAAAATGTTTTCCACAAACTAATCCATTTAATATGTAGCACATGTTAACACAAACACAAATTTATGGAATTAACCCCTACTTGTATAGCAACTGACTAATAAATAATTACGCGCTGGTTTTGTAATTATGTTATGTCTATGCAATACCTTTACCCTATGTAGATAGATGTTGGACATTAAAGTTGCATTCTGAATTAAACTACCATTTTAGCTGTTTCAAAGAAAGTGCATGTATATTATTTACTTATTTAATCATACTTATTTACTTACTACCCTCTGGCGTTTATGGCAGCGACAGTTCCTCCACATCTGTCTGTCACTGGCCTTTCTTTGTATGGCGCCCCAGCTGTGGTTCATTTCCCTCAGCTCCGCCTCCACTGTTCTCTCCCATGTTGTCTTTGGGCGCCCACGTTTATTCAATCATACTTACTACCATACTGTGTCAATTTATCATTTGATATGGTGTTCGATCAATCAAGCTTTTTACAAAATTACAGGTCGCCAAGTCCAGCCACCAGAACAGGTTTATATGGTAGAGCGGGCGGTCGGGCGGGCGTGTGAGTGAGCGAGTGTGTGAGTTTGAACAAGTAAGAGAATGAGTGAGTGAGTGAATGAGTGAGTGAGCGATTGAGTGAGTGAGTGAGTAAGTGAATGAGTGAATGAGTGAGTGAATGAGTGAGTGAGCGATTGAGTGAGTGAGTGAGTGAGTGAATGAGTGAATGAGTAAGTGAGTGAGTGAGTGAGTGAGTGAGTGGGTGAGTGAGTGAGTGAGTGAGTGAGTGAGTGAGTGAGTGAGTGAGTGAGTGAGTGAGTGAGTGAGTGAGTGAGTGAGTGAGTGAGTGAGTGAGTGAGTGAGTGAGTGAGTGAGTGAGTGAGTGAGTGAGTGAGTGAGTGAACGAGTGAGCAAGTTGCTCCAATACCACAGTTGCAAACATATATTTCATGAGCGTATTGATAGACGCGGTTTAATGATTACACTTCAACACGATATTCACAACATCTCCAATGAAACCAATAAAAATCTCCCAACAAAACCCCCAACAGTGGTCAGCTAATAAGTTAACAACTGTCAGCACAACATAATATGTTCAATGCGAGTACGTCCCGCCACTGCCACCGCAACGACAACGATATGCCAATGAGACCGGGAGTGAATTGTTGGTCGGAGCGCAGAAGCTCCGTCAAATTCTCCTACAGCCTAACGTCTCTGGCTTTGAGTGACACAAACTGAGCAATTACGCCGTCGAAGTCCACGACATTGGTCAACTCTCGCTTGAACGACAGTGCGAGATTTTCAAACGGAAGTCAAGCTGTTCTAAACTGATGTCCTATAGCCAAATCTATTGATTGGATCTTAAAGTTGTATTAATAAAGGTGGTTCATAATAAAATTCCGAGTACGGCAATACTAATATAATCTTTTTATTATAATTATTGACAAAAAAAGTCAATGAAAACGCAAACAAATAAAACAATTTTTTACTTCAGTTTTTGTAATGTTTATAAACATAAATAATACATTTTTATTTTCTTATGAAACTTGATGCAGTTGGCTCTATTTCTGTCATCGTAGATGTCTTCTGTACTGCTTATATTTGTTGTCGGCACATCAAAATATAAACGTACCCCCATCAGGTGTCTGTAAAGGGAATACTACCATACAGACTTCATTTACCTCTTACAGCAAAACGATTTGCATGACATTTTGTATTAATACGTAAAAGTATAATTATGTACTATGCATCTATGATGTCAGATACAGAAAAAAAGAAATATGCATACGATTTAATAAACTAATTACTACTTCAGAAGCCGTGCCAACCATTAGCCTAAAAATTTTATGTTTAAACTTCTGCCTTCGAATATATACATTAATTAAAATATGTAAATCAAGTGATGTGATCGGCAATTACGTATTGCTATGCACATAATCTGTTTCTAAAAGTGTCTCTCTAAACCATAGCCCAACAATACCTTTAAAAGAAATTACTTTTAACCGCCCTTTGCATGTGCTTAGTCCAACTGTCATGCAAGGTATAAGTAGGCAGGACTTCTAATTAAAACACCTAGATAAAGCATCGAATTAATTTGAGGCAGAAGTAATAATGGCATTTCGAACTGACAAACTGATGATGATACTGTTCCGCCATCTCTATGTAAATTTCTTCGGGTCTTACGCGGTGCCAGTGACAGCGGTTCTGCTCGCGTTAATAAATTGGCATGGTCAATAACCCGCGGTGTTATCACTGTTGCGAGTGTTGGTGCTGTGAAGACATCTAAGCATGTCCTACTTCTGTGAATTATCAAAACTTTCACAGGTAAAATTGAGGTAATCAAAATCCTGAAGCCTCTCGGACACTGGCGCTCTCATTTGGCGCTGAAAGAAATTGACACAGCGCTGTTGTTGATAGTGATTATGTTCTACTTCCTTCCAATGTACGTCATTCCGTCCCAACAGTGTTGGCGTTCGACAACATCAATAGGCAAGAGGAATCGCTGACTGGAGGAGGAACATCACATCGAGTGAATGGCATAATTTTCCACCCAACGTTGTAGACGTGCATGCCGCACCAGACAACCTTTACTGTTGCTAAAACAGACAAGAAGCAATCAATCTAGCTATCCGAGAAATTGCTTCAGTGTTCAGCGTTGGGAAAAGAGAAATCCATCCTACAGTAAAACCAGCTTATTTATATGGACCTCAGCAGATACAGCATCAACTGCACAGTGGAGAAACCACGTGTGGGTGTTGACTCGTTTGTTGGAACCATCCGATCAGAAAATCAGCTCGTAGGTGGCATTACAAAAAAGGACACAGCATGAAGAAAACTAGCGAAAGTGCTCTTGAACTGCACCTGGAAAGAATGGTGGACCCAGCAGATGATGGTTCCGAACCACGTGCTACACTGGTTGATGCAACGGCTCTCATACAGACGCTAAACGGAGAAAGTCGCCCTTTTGAAGAGTTATCTAACCAGATATTTTAATGATCGCTGCACGCTGGTCAAGGACGCGATCTCACTGTGACATTTGAGAGCAGTCGACCGAGTCCGCTGAGCGTGTGAACCACGTATCACAGGAGGTTGTCGCAATCACGGCAATAAGATCAGGCCACAATGAGAGGTGTGTTGGCGTGCAGTGCAACAGAAAATAAGCAAGCTTTTAGCGGAGCCAAGGAAAGAGGAACCGAAAAGGGAGAAGCTGGGTAGTCGAATAATTTTCGTCACCTGTGAATAGGAATGCTTTAGATGTCCAATTCGTCATATGCAGCCACGTCAGATGCAGCTTCAGACGTCGATGTCCGTTTGCTTCTTCATGCACTGTACTACTGCAGTGAATTATCACCCTTTGTCCCTCCTTCAATTGTATGTCCTTGTTGACCATCTCTTCTGTAATTTTAACTCAACGTGATTTGGCCGATGATGGTCCCGAACCACGTAGGAAATGTCGGTACATCATTGGACACTCTTTTCAAGTTGTGTCATCAGTGCATAATACACATTTAGGTTCCTTGAGTAGTTCACCAGGCACCAGAGCGTCACTTTTTGGATGCATGTCAAGTAAAGATTCGAGTTGCCCTCCCTGTCATCTAGCAACACCCCAATCAGAATGCTCACCATGTAGATGTACGTCATCCAAAAACGTGTCACGTGGCCACGGTGTTGACGCCGCACAGCCAGGCAGGCCACGAACAAGTCCAGTATCTGTTGTACATGAAACACACATTTTGTGACAGGTGTTCGTATGAATACTCTCCAGTATGTGAAAGGTATTGTTAAACTGATTGGGACAATTATCAGGATGATCCAACTCCACCCATTTTTTTCACCTCCTGGAATCTTTTCCATGCGAATCACGTCAAGGCTTCATATGGAAATTGCCCATCATGAGAACAATTCTCCGTAACTGATTAGGTTGCTTCAACGCTGTTATAGTGGCATTTGCAAACAGAGCAAAACTGTGCAACGTTTTCAAGCTGAAGGAGGACATAATGTCCAAAGCGTTGCGTAACATATTGCTTAGAGAGTGGACAGTGTTGCCCGTTGAATGATATTGGGCAAGTAGCTAACAACATGTTCTCTTGTGTTTGTTTTGAATGCCGTCCATGAGCTGATTTTCTGATCGGACGGATCCAGCAAGCGAGTTAACACCCACACGTGGTTACTCCGCCGTGCTGTTGATGCTGCATCTGCAAGAGGTCTAGATAAATCAACTGGTTTGATTGTAGGTGGACCTTCTATTTTTTCAACGCTGCACACTGGAACCAATTTCCAGGATAACTGGATTGATCGCTTCTTGTCTGTTTTAGCAACAGTAAAGGTTGTCTGGTGCGGCATGCACGTCAACAACTTTGGGTGGAGAAGATGCCATTCACTCGATGTGACGTTCCTCCTCCAGTCAGCGAGTCATCTTGACTATTGATGTTGTCGAACGCCAACACTGTTGGGACGTAATGAGGTATATTTGGAAGGAAGTGGAACGTAATTACTGTCAATAATTGATAGTTTATCAAAGCAACAGCGCTGTGTCTAATTCTTCCAGAGCCAAATAAGAGCAACCATGCCCGAGAGGCTTCATGATTTTGAGTATATAAATCTTACCGGTGAAAGTGTTTATAATTCACAGAAGTAACACTTGTTTATCTGTTTTCACAGCACCCACAACAGTAATAGCAGCCTGCGTTATTGGCCATGCCAACCTGCTAACGCGAGTAGAACTGCCCTCGATCACTTCCACTGAGGAAGACCCGAAGAAATGTATGTAGAGATGGCGGAACAGTAACATAATTAGTTTGTCAGTTCGAAATACCATTACCGCTGCCTCTCTGTATTTTACATACAAGATTTCTTGGGATATATTTTAGTTAACCAGAAGTTACATTCCAATTCAATTAAACGTACTCACAAGAAGGATAAATTCAAATTCAATTCAATTAAATTTCTTCAATTCCAATTCAATTATAATTCAAGTCGGCAACATTAGCTGTTTTGTTGTGACTTAGGTTTCTGCACATTGATGGATAAGGATAAGGATACTTGTATTAGTCCCAACAGCATAGTAAGACAGAACATTATTCAGACATACACACACATATTGAAATGTAAAACATACAGTGCAGATTTATATAAAACAAACAGCAAGAAAACAATTGCTGTGGGACGGGAGACTCCTACTAAGCTCACAACTGATCACTATCATAGGAGCCACCCTAAAACAAACCAAAACATTTTTTTAATGTTTCTAATCCTAAGTTTTATAAAGAAAAAAATGTATACAATGTTATATGATAAACATTTTTATTGTCTTTCTCTTACATGCTGTGTGAGATGATTGTTTTGTTGATGTGTTTTGTGTGTTGTGTACGCGTGTCGTCGTGTCGTCGTGTCGTCGTGTCGTCGTGTAAGCATGTGTGCAAGTATACGCATTGAAACAGGTGCATTGTACTTTTATTGAATGTGTTGCACACATTCATGATATAATTAATTTAGTTGACATATGTAGCAATCTAATATAGTGCACGTGACGTTATATTGTTGTAGCATATAGTGTTTGGTATAACTTGAGAATCCTCTCAAACTATGGGCCACTAACTTGTCTATCACTAAATCAGGGATATTATTAATAACATGTAGTAAATTATATTTAAGACACTTTTTTTTATAAATTCATGTTTAATCCTGGGTGTATGTAGTTGAGTTGCTCTCCGAGTATTATAGTCATGTATGCCAGCATTTGGGGTTACCTGCCAATATAACAAGAAAACAGGTACATTTTGGTGTCTGTATTTATAACAAAATTTTAGTTCTTGTAATTTAGTAAGTCATCTACTTTTAATATGTTGAGTTGTTTAAAAAGCGGTTCTGTATGTGAATTGTATTTGCTTAATGTTATAATTCGCACTGCTTTCTTTTGAATTTTCATTAAACTGTTACCTTGATATCCCCATGGCGTGATACAAGATATAGGAGATAATAGCAATGCATTAAACAATATAATTTTTATTTATAAATGTAGCTCACGTTTTAATCTATTTAATATTCCTAAAGTCTTAAAACACTTATTTGACACTTTTTCTGTGTTTTTTTTCCAACTTAAGTTAGTGTTTTGTTTCAGTTTCCGTAGCTAGTCTGTTTTTTACAGGGTGGGGTTGCTAGCCCCACGATAAACCCTCCTCCTTTACCCGGGCTTGGGACCGGCAGGAAACTCTCATAGAGAGTATCCAGGCGGAGTTTACTAAAGTAAAGGGCGATTAAAATTGACTAGCCAAAATGCCCGTCAGCTGACGGGATGCCTTGGTAATTTACAGTCGTGATAGCAGTATTCACCAAATGTTAGAAAACCCAGTGTATCGTTACATAAAAACCATAACGCGCTTGCAGATAGGTTATTTGTTTAAAATGAAGAAGGTCGGAAATAATGTGAAGTTCACGTCCATCGATAGACCCTAGTCGTGGTAGTATAGAATTGCTAAATAATGTACGTATTGCTATGCTACTGACACGAGGGTAGACATAAGCATTATTGTGTCAGTGTCTACTTCATGGTGCCTAGTCAATTATATAGATATATTTGGTATTTTGAAAAGATATGGGTCTCACGTCCTATTCTAGGGATCGTAGATTAATCACTGAAAGTTTGGTGCTCGAGGTTGAAGCCGTCTAAGAATAAAACGTTAACCTACCCGCACACGCAAATTCAATTATACGTATAGATTACAGCGGCATCACCCTTGAAGGTATTATTGAGTCGTGTTCTACGACCAAACGTTTGAAAAAAAGATTATTTTCCTAGCAATACGTAATTGCCGATCATATCACTTGATTTACATAATTATATTATTTACTGTATATATTCGAAGGCAGAAGTTTAAACATAACAGTTATAGGCTAATGGTTGGCACGGCTTCTGAAGTAGTTATTATATTAATAAATCGTATGTATAATGTAGTATAGTGGTACATACATGTTTACGTACTAACGCAAAATGTCATGCAAATCTGCCAAGCCGTTTTGCTGTAAGAAATAAATGAAATTTGTGTGGTAGTGTTCCCGTTTACAGACACCGGATGGGGGTACGTTTATATTTTGATGTGCCGACAACACATAGAAGCAGTACAGAAGACATCTAAGATGACAGAAACATAGGCAATTGCCTACAGTTTCATAAGAAAGTAAAAAAGTATAATTTATGTTTTTAAAACATTACATCTGAAGTAAAAACATATTGTCGAAAAACAAATGAATTTTGTGTGTGTTTTCCTTGACATTTACCCCTATATTTCTACAAATAATGAGAATATAAAGATTATGTTAGTATTGCCGTACTTGGAATTTTATTATTGTTAATACAACTTTAAGATTCAATCATTAGATTTAGCTGTAGGACATCAGTTTTTAATAGCTTGACTTCCGTTTGAAAAAGTTTAAAGATGGCATCCAAAAAAGGAAATAAGATACGCTTCTGAATTGTCCATCACCCATTTTCGGACACCTCAGATTTTTGTGTAACTGAAAAGTGGGAATTAGTCCCTCAATTTCTTTCCTCAATAGTCCTTCAATATTTGCAGGATTGGCTCATGGACTACAGTATAAGCATGCTTAAATGCATATCAAATGTATAACTCGTGTATAAGCTACGTAAGTATGTGTAACGCATAAGCGACCGAACAGTTACTGCTGCGCACTACCGTCCGAACGCGCAGTGTTTGTAAGTATAATATTACCTGATGTAAGGAAATATCAATATTCTGAAGGTATATTACTGATGTTCAGCTATCCATGCAAAAGCCTGGACAGCGCTGCGCGACTCTTGTTCTTCCCGCTTTTTATAAAAAAAGATGTGTTGTCTAATGTCACCCAGCATGGCTAAACGAGGTAAAACAGAAAGTTATCGCAAACAGGAAATACAGCCTTACATTTAAGTTACAACTACAACTCACAGGAAATAATGATCGATGTGGACACATGCAAAGATATAACACATCTTACCAACCACAGGGTGTCCCAGTACAACTAACTACTGAATGTGTGATCCATGTTCACACCTTCTGTGACTTTTTTGACATTCGATAGCTTTGAACGGCAGAGCATATTGAAGGCGACTTCAAAGGACTTCTTCTGGTCTCTACCCTGAAGTGGGAAGATTTCCCGAACATATTCGGAAACGTATAAAACAGGTTTAAACATTTGAAAATATTAAATTTTTCCAACCACCTCCAATTTATGTTACAAATAAGTTATTATATATCTATCGTATAGTACTGTACACGTCAAACACATACAACCAATTATTTTGGGTAAATGCGTGAAATTCAAAATAGTACCTGTCAAATTTCAAATAGTACATGTCTCGGTCCATGGGGCTTACTGCTTGATTAATCAACACAATTAATTAAGTAATGTTATAATCTTATATATATATATATATTGATATAGTCTGCATGTTGAGCTCACATGACATATGCAAATCAAGAACATGCCATATAATTTAAATGTACACACATGTATATATGCAAAAATATGTTTTAGAAACCACACAAAAACGGCAATCAAACTATGATATGTGATGACATTTCAGAAAAAATCACGGTACCATAGTAAAGGAATATTTGACCGTAGATTAAAAAATAAGAGGCAGTTTCAAATCTTGGTTGTCTATGAATATTAAGCCTATCACATTTTAAGCTACCGGGTAATTGTGATGATTATATTACAAATAAAATAATGGACTCTTGAAGAAAAAAGTATTTGTAACATTGTCACCGTCTTCAAGAATTTGGATAGTATATCTGAGACATGTCCACTAACAGTTTTTTAAAGGACGTATTTACGTAATATGATGCAGAGTATCCAGCAATATTTGCTTTGTACAATACACATCCTCACCAACACATATGTTTTAGCTTTAAATAAACAAATTTACTGTTGCAGAAGCCATCACAAGAACCTTAAACAAAACGTATATAAAAATGCTAGAATAAATTGATAGTTAATTAACAGTAAATAACATGAATTTATTCATGACTTACCTTTTTAATAATACATACATTCATAATAAACCAGTTTTATGAAAATAATTTTTTCTAAAATTTCTGCATTTGGAAATGGGATATCTCTGGAAGTAATTATGCTACAGGGTGTATATTATATACAAATAATGTTTTCAGCATTGCATTCAGCAGACAGCATCTGTGTCAAATGATCAGACAATTTTAAAATCATCAATAGTTTGAAAGAGATAAGCACACTTGTTGCCAAACAATTATTTTTGAAATAAAAGATACAGAAAAAATTATATGATCATCTCACAATAGAATGTGAATGGCATTGTTTCCAAATGTGCCAATGTTGGCTAAAAATGGTGGCCATTTTGTTTATTACCATGGAAACAGGGGTTTGGCCTGAAAAAAGTTCAATATATTTTTATTCAGTATTATCCATTCTATACTTTGAGCAGACAAAATTGCACAATTTCCACAAATAAAAAATAATCCTATCTACCTGTCGTGTCTGGCCTTATCATCAGACATAGGGTCAAATACATTTGTATTTGAAATATTTAAAAACATTAAAAAAAGTATTTGTATTTGACACTAATGAAGTATTTGTATTGAAATATTTCCATAAAGTATTTGACATTTTCAGATACTTTCAAATACTTTTATTTGGGCATGGTTTTTAATAAATGATAAGTTAGATTTTGTATTCACCTATCTTGTTCAACTTCTTGAGTCAAAAATGTTACTGGTTCATTTGACAATTGACCAAATTTTCCAGTCAGAAAGAAAGTCATTATGTGGAAGTTAGTGAGATCATTGTGAAAGCATACCAGTGAAGTCAGGATCAATTTGTTAGTTGTCATATTTCCATGCGACAGTGGCTAATGGCAGAAACAGCAATGCAAACAACCCAACCGTCGTGTTTGCGTAACAATGTAACCATGGGGACAGCGGAAGTTTGTTCAAAATGTTCTGCAATTTCAGATGCCTTTATTGATCTAGTATATACGGATACAAGTCCAAACACAGATCTGTCTCATGCAGTCTGAGTAACAAAAGACAGACCTGTAGGCTGGGGGATGGTGCGACCACGAGCGCTTGAGTCGTTTGTGCAATGTGTCTACTGTACAGTAAGCAATATAATAGTCAAAATAGATCTATTATATTACTTACTGTACAATAGACACATTGCATAAACGACTCAAACGCTCGTGGGTGCGACGGTGCGTAAGCCCCCAGCACGCCGAGACAATTTGTTCTTCCAAAATCGTAAACATTGAAACAAGTGGCTAAATTTATGAAATTACTGAAAAGATAACAACAATTGCAGCCTGAAATATAAGGCATAAATAGTTGACTAATCACATTTTTTTATTTGGTTAAATAACTCGTATTAAACAAAAATTCAAACCCTGAGCGGCCAAAAACCTACTGTGTAAGCAGTGACCCATGTACAGAACCAGTACCTGATTGGCGACTTGTAACATAAATAGTAGACCTAATGTAGGAAAAACAGCTTTTTGACCAATTCTTTTCAACGTTGATATTAAGCAAAAATGACCCATAGTTAACCAAAAGTATAAAAATCGTGTCTTGTAAACGCCATGTACTATAACCAATGATATGCGTGAACAAAATCTAAAATATTTGGACAGTTGAAACCCACTGATTACATCCTGAAAAATAATGGTTAACATAATCGCTTAACTTCATTTTAGTCAAATGTGGCATTTTTGGGGACAAAAATCACCCATATCTGGTCAAAAATCCCAAATCAGACCGGTAAAAACTCCGTCTATGTAATGTGTGGCCTATGTAGAGAAACTTTAAGCTGATTTGAAAACTCGTAACATATTGTTATTTTATCTTATAGAGTCATAATACGGTTTAGATCAAACGTATATGTCAAATTTTACATAATAATCCGTTTTCTGACATAAACATCCCAAATCAGAAAGTCCAACAGTCCATACAATAGACAGTAACGTATATAGAGAACTTTTAAAATGGTTGGCTAACTTAACTGGCTGCTTTTAACAAAAAATGCCTACAAAAGTCACAATTCGTCGCCTTGGCCGCCCGACTGCATCTAGTACTCCGTGTCTCTTATGGCAGTCGCTTCGCTAGGCACAACCACATGTCTCAACAATCATGTTTGGCATGTTAGATTTGATTATTAAGCCTTGCGTGTTGACATAGAGAATGCTGAGACGGGATAGCTTGGATGGCGTGCAGCAGGTGAGTACCTCCATCCCGCGCATCGTATTCGCCATCAATCTCGAGTGAGGGTAGACGGGCACCGACAGAACTACAACACACAACGTCTCCGTTACGCGGAGGCCGACATGAGATCGGTACGAAGTCCCAAAATCGTTACGTAGGGATGGTTTGGTCGTCACGACGTATTGCGGAGAAAATGTATTTCTAAGTTGGCCGAGCCTGGCGAGTGAAACTTAGGTTAATGCAAATTGACGCTAATAAAAATTTTGGATCGCAAAATCACCAAGAATAAATTATGTAAGGGATCGCGATAGATGGAGATGACTCCACGAACAAGGTGTAAAAATGAAGTGGTGTATGGCCACCGCACGATTTACAAATTTTATTTTAACATACATGGTTTGAGTTGAACATTTCCGTGAATTATATTGAGCATTTGATGGCTTTTGGTTGGAATACCTCCATATTGCTACTGAAGGAGGGAACTTCGTGCTACCTCTCGACGTACAAATGTGCTTCTATGATTAATCTGATGTGCAAGATGTGTTAGGATTAAGTTGATCGAAGGTTAGGGTTAGGCGGGAGGTACTTTTGACACAATTGGCATCGGGTGTTTACACGCCCTTCAACACGGAGTGGTACCGAATAGCCATCACCGCTATAGAACCGTGACTGTGTGGGTGCGTGCGTACCATCACACTGGCCGTGGCAGTAGTTGGCCCAGAAGCCGGCCGGTTCTAGGATCCACGTCCAGCCGAAGTCGACGAACGACACGTAGAGAGGCACTCGACAACACCTCGTCTCGCCGCGGCCACACCACGGCAAGTTGCGCTTCGTCTTGCGCCGGATTCCCGTCGCCATCTGCAACAGCGGCTGGACAGCATCACCCGTTGCTACTAACGGCTTACTTCGGCTGCAAGTCGGGCAAGCCACCTCGACGGTGACGTTTTCCTGCGAGTTCCTAAGCCAGCCTTTGACGGCTGCTTGCAGGTCGAACGTGTGCCAGCCATTGGCGTAGGATCTTGCTCGTGATTGTAATCGAATATCCGAGGTCGGGGTGACGAGTTCGGACAACGTCAAACCATGACCAGTCAGTGTGCGACCTTCAGTGAAAGTCATAGTATACAATTCAATGGCAAATTACCGGAAACATTGTGAACGCTAACCTTGCACATACACGCACGCACACTCACACGAGCGCGCATAAACATACATATACACACACGCACGCTCGCACGCACGCACGCACGCACCCACGCACGCACGCACGCACGCACACACACGCAGACTGACAGATAGACCGACACACACACGCACACACAAACACACACGCGCGCGCGCACACACATACACACACTCCTCACCTACGTACACCCATAATTTCGCCTCTGTGATGTCCACCGGGGAAGAGCCGATCAGCTTCATGTTCAGATTTAGACACGTCTTTTCGCTGGCGCAGTCGGTCACTATCAACGACGAACAAAACAGAAACGATATAGAATTGTCTACTGTGGCGAACACAGACACCACCAGATACGTCGAGTAAGCAGACCGACACAAATAATGAACGAACATTACAGGCGACTGAAATGACACAATATGAAGCAAACGGAATGGTTGAAGACAATGTCCCTAGTTTGTTTGCTACGAATCAACACAGCCTGGATCGTACGCAGAAGTGAACAGAACACCGACATCTAAAAACGTTACAACAAATCCAAAACGTTTCAACTGCGCCCCCTTTGAGCCTCACCAAAAACTGCAACTGCACCCACGCTAAAGCTCACCACAAACTTCCAACTGCGCCCCACTTGCAACAATATTGGGGTGCTAAACCTATCTCCACCCCCCAATATATATATTGGACGGGGGGCTGATTCCCAAGCCCCCCAACCCCCAACGCTGATAATCGTGGTAAGCATAGTAAGGCCTATGGCGTTATTGTTGTTATGGTGAATATACATGTGCCAACCTTCGTGAGCTATGATAGCTATGTGAGTTCTGTGTCCGTAGAAGTAATCTTGGTTGCCGCTGTCCTCTCCCGCGACCGCATGCAGCCTTCGCAGAGGTTCCGTCAGTCGAGGCAGATCGACGCGTGCCACACCGTGTGGTAGGGACAGGCGCAACTTCTGGAGAATCGTTCGTTTTATGGCGTCAAGGCGAACTCGTTTGACTGCTTCTGCACTCTGCGGTTGGTGTCCACTGCATTTGATGCACCGATGTGGCCGCAGTGCGTCTACATTTGATGTCTCATTCATTGTGGAGATGACCACGCTAGCAGTGCTTTGAGAAGAGAACAAAGTGAAAATATACCAGCAGATGGAAACCCGTTTCAAGCACGTCATGTTAGATAGCTCCGCTGTCGTGTTTTGCAGTCGTGATGTGACAAACTGCAAACCGTTTGACGTAATTCTTCACATTTCCGGCGCCCACGTGCGTTGTTTGCCGTACATGCTATGCCGTCGGTAACAAGATGCAAAGGTGTTAAGTGTCTTCACTATTGTCTTTTCTTTCTAATTAGTTATTTCTAGGAAGAGCATGGACAGTGTTACGCCCTGCGTGTTGTGAAACCGCGTGTGTGACTTTCGCGTTAGATCACCTGATAAGATGGCGTGGCAAAAAGCGGGAGGTTGGCCCTGCAAAATTTAGATCAGACCCTGCCACACACTGCTCGTAAATGGGAGGTGAGAAGTTCGCCCTAAAATGGTGGAAGGTTGGACCCCAAAGAGAAGTGTTCGAGATTAAGATTTCTAGGCTCTACCCCACTGTTAAACGTGTTGTGTTGTTAAGGTACACGATATATGGCATATATAATAATATTAGAGAGTGTCTGCAAGCACAGCAATCTCGATACCCTTCCTTATTCCTAACTCGCTGCGCGATCGGTACGATAGTTGGAGATACGTAACCGTGGCCAGGAGTGTCTGCATCACGGCGTTTCACGCGCCAACGTATCGTACATTTATGCCCCTTTCAGGTGGATATGTGGTCCTTATCACAAGCTCAAATGGGCAGACTATAATGCATCTAAATTAGTTTGCAATTATGTACAAAAGCACATCACAGCGAAGATAGGATGCACGGTTTTTAACGCAGGCGTTTTTTAGTTTTAGTCTTTATTCGTAAGTACTTCACCCAAGATAACTTTTCTAACAGTTTATTTGCACAAATTTAACGCAATGTAAATTTAGCACATAGATATGTTAAGGAAGAATTTGATCATTGTTTTGTGAAAACAACAAAAACGATTGCACGCACGATTTGTGCCCCCGCCGTTATGTATTACATGCTGAGACAGGTCTTTAAAAAAATGTGATGCATTAAACACACCAACAATTAAAATGAGGCGGCTGATCAGTCAAAAACAGTTGTATGTAC
Organism: Escarpia spicata; assembly: GCA_963995525.1. NCBI lineage: Eukaryota > Metazoa > Annelida > Polychaeta > Sabellida > Siboglinidae > Escarpia > Escarpia spicata. The sequence continues at coordinate 40,712,150 of OZ023208.1, read as the reverse complement.
GATGCTGTCATATTGTTTACTCTGATTCATCCATAAGTTGAACGTAAAATGGATAGGGATTGCACGTACCGATCACCACTGCCGGTTACGTATTTACCTATCCGATCGACACATAACCGATTGCATAAACACAAAAGGCGATGGCGTAGTACGCACAGCGCGTTAGAGATAGGATAGAGAATCGAGATTGGTATAATAGCCATTATCTGGGGCACCAACGACTTGAACAATACTCACAATAACAGCATTGGCTCGCTAGCTAAACCAGCCAACTAATTTGTGAATATAGGCCTATAATCTATATATATCGTGTTGAGAAGTTGTGTGAATGTAAAGCAGTGTGCCACTGAGCGGTGTTCTGCATATGTTTTGCCTTCGGCTGTTTTCGCGATTGATCTTCACGCTATAAATTGCACCAGCGGGAAATGTAGTACCGCTTCCGATACCCAAATTATAAAGACAATCAAGAGGAAATGAATCTCCTCACGACAGAGAAGGAGCAAGAAACTCGCTGGACAGAACGCTTCAGTAAAGTACTAAACAGGCTGCTATTGTCGAAGAAGCAGAAACAGACCTGGAGGTAAACACAGTTGCTCCCCAGAGAGCAGAAATCATTGCAGCAATCAGGACATCAAAGAATGGAAAGACACCTGGGCATGATAACCTCAATGCTGAACTGTTCAAAGCAAACCCCCAGCTTGCGGCTAACATCCTAAAACCCTTGTTCACATTCATCTGGGATCGGGAGCCGGTACCAACGGAATGGACCAAGGGAGTACGTGATCGTCAACATCCCAAAGAAGGGGGCCCTTAGCGACTGTAACCACAATATACAGACTAGTAAGTTAACAGAACGTTGTCGAGCCATGGAAACATTTGAACTAGAACTATTCTTCATCGCTGCAGGAAGGGTGCATTTATATGGAATATCTTGTCCAATGAAGATTCAGCCACTGGTGTCAAAACCACGAATGACATCCGTAGCACCTCATCAGAGCTGGATATCATAAGCTACCTAAAGACAATTGTTCTGCGAGGTCATGTAGCTGGTTTTGTGCTGCTGGAGATTTGTTGGCTGCGCTGGTGCTGCCTTCTCCTTGAGCTGTTTACTATGCCTATCAGAAGATGGCATCCAAAAGAACAGTGCAGGGTTCTCCAGACGTCTGCCCAAGTTATAAGTAGTATGACAACACAAGATCACTGCTGTGGCCCAGGACATACAGAGGTGGCGTACGATAGAAGTACGAGTCAGGCCGAAGCCATCCTTTAGGATGTGCCTGACGCAGAAACAGAGTCAGACATCAGTGATCACCTTATCAAGCACAGCTGTTGACGTCCGTCGGAGACAGCTACAATTTTTACCGCCATACACACTGCCTGCTTGTCACTTCTCACTCGCTCGTCCACGAAGCAATTCCGGTCGGCCACACGGAGCTAGAATTAGTGGGTTACAGACACAGGCCACAACTCTGAGGGTCCACGAGACAGATTACACATTTACCTCCTATGTGTGATGTGTTATCCCCATGGCACATACACCACAGTGTCTCTTCTTAAAGTCAGGCAAATAGGGTGAAAAAGAGCCAACGTTACAACATGGAGGCAGGCATACTCGAACCCGCTGGTGCATGCCTTAGTACAGCCTCCGTGTTTATGTTTCATGGGCGAAACGTTCAACTTGCAAAGAAAGCTTCAGGCTTAATTATTAGATGCAATTTGGCAGGCAGAACACCTTCAACATGCTTATTCTGTTGAGAACATAATACTATTATATTTAGAAATATAAAATAAATAGGGATCAGACTTATTAACTGTAAAAAGGAACACATGCAGTGATACTGTAAACATCATGTTTTTGTTCCCTGTTTTAATCCAATTAAAATATAATGATAAGATATCTCTTGTCATAATCAGCAAATAAATGTGAGACACAACAAGATGAACTGAGCGAAGTAACATGTTTTTAAACATCTTAAAAACAAATCAACTGGGTACATTCAGCAAAGCAAATAAATAAATTATATATTAAATAAACATTATCATTACATATTTTATATATATTTAGTAATGGCAAGTAGAGAATAATTACAATATTTCAAAGAATTGGTGACTAGTAAGAAAATATTTTACTTTACAATCTTGTTTTCCGTGCAGTTGCTAAACTTTGAGTTAACAGAATTGTCACTAGGACACATTTTAATTCGATGCAGCTTTGATGTTATTACAAGTACTATAATCCTCAAGGTACAAACATGTATGGGTAATAATGTATACAAGTTAAAAACCGGATGAGCTACAAACCGCTTTTAAAAAATGTGTGTGTACTTTAACTTATACTGCAAACTGGCATTTGTTGTTCTCAGTTATAGAATAATAAGAACATCTAAAGTGTGCCATATACTGAGTTTACAACATGTATTTAAAGATAACATCCTTTGCCTCAACTGAGCATGCGTGTATGTAGGATAGTTGCCATTTTATACGCTGACCAAGTATAGAGCTTAAAATTTTTTTTCTACTCAATTATGCCTATGCAACCAATTCAACATATATTGTGTTGACAGGGGTGGATCAAGATCAAGCATTATTCAAGTACAGGCACATTAAGGCAAGTACAAGTAATTCCAATCCAAACATAAATTTATCAAGTACAATTCCAAGTATAAATGCATTAAGTCAAGTACAAATCAAAGTACATTTCAGTCAGAATGATCAACAGTAATAACATTATTCATGTGCCAATTATTAATTATTTTGGAAATATATATTTCACTGAAAATATTATTACGATGGGTTTCCAATGTTGTGCATAGCACAGGCAAGTGTTATTTTGTATTATAACTATTCAAAGTATGTACTTGACCAAATAATGTACTTGACCAAATACAAGTCATTTAAAAAACAAAGATAAATGTTGAAAAAAAGTGCTTGAGTACAAGTCCAAGTACTTGGCTACCAACCCTGGATTGATGTACATGTCATTAGTAATACATGGTAATTCAGCATATCACTGTTGGAAACTCACACAATGTCCATGTTCATCTTTTAGAAGTTAGTGTAATAGTCAGGAGCAGATCTAGGATTTTACCAATTGGGGGTGCGTCCACCCATCATCCCCTTGAGGCTTAACAAAAACCTCCAACTGCACCTGGCATGAGGCGGTATACTCCCATACACCTGCGATCTGTAAAATACACCCCTGGATTAGCACCCAATAACTCCCATTAGGACAAAAATGGGGTATACCCCCAAACACCCTGAATCCATACTTGATACAGATAGTATGGATCCTCAGCCATGTCATCAAGTGTTTGTGAATAAACAGAAGTCCAATTAAACTCTACTGACCTCTGGCGAACGCATTCAAATCAACACAACTTGCTGCCAGGATTATCTGAAGAGTTAAACTGACTCAAATGCAACAGCCCCTTTGGTGCTGATAAAATAGATGTGCGTTGTATTGACTCTTTAGTCTTTAATATTGCATTAAACTGATGACACAAATGGACGGACAAAGACTGATAAGGAAGTATAAATTGCACATAAACAATGACACTTGGTCACAGAACAACGACCGTGGCTTCACATCGACTAGTTGGCATTGGTTCCACGTAGAACCAGTCGTCTGTTTGAGGATCATAGCACTCCACCGTCTCCAGTGTGGCAGGGGCTGAGAACTGTCCATTTGATGTGCGTCCACCTATCACGTACAACAGGCCGTTAACCGCAGTGGCCGTGGCGCCAGCACGACCTGTCGACAGCGCTGGGATCACCATCCAAGAGTTCTGCAGAGCAAGACATATAAATGTAAAACGGACGACACACTGAAGAACAATTGTTATACCAGAGGTCCCACGTCTATTGACTTGGTGGCAGAACTACTGCTTTTTCCTTTCAATTATTATGGAATCTGCCAATTTTTGTTCAATTATGGAATCCACCAATCTACAATTTTCTATATGAAATATACCTCCAAACTGCAGCGTTAAACAGTCAAGGTTAATACAATTTAATTTATTCATTTCAAGAATAAATATATCTTGTCGAGGACTGGAATGACCTTGGTCCTTCAGAAAACGATCACAGTATGAAATAATTGTATCCTAATGTGTGTGCACTGGGTAATTAACCTCAGAAATAAGTAACATACTTTAATAACTGGACTAACTCCGTCACAGGAACAGTATTCATCATTATTGTAAAGTAGACCCTAGAGCAGTGTCAACAACTAATTTAAATTTTATTGCAAAATTAAATGTTAAGCAATGATAAGTGAATATTAATTTGAGTTAATTGTTTACGAAAGTAAAACTTTACATGGGGTGTATTTCTTGCTAAAGAGGCTTATAAAAATACGTGTAGTTGCATGATGAACAAATAATTGTGTCCATGTTGTTGAGTGGTAAAGATCAAATTCATTATGTCTGTTTACAATCCCTGACAAATAGGTGCATCTCTGCTGGGAATGTGTGAAATGTTATTGACAGCCATAGGTATTGATTAGAATGTTCCCAGCAGTTGTCAGTGTATACTGCTAATTGGTGTTGTAAAGCCATGGATGCCAAACAAACACCATTCACTACACATTGGTCTATTGCAAGCCTTCACGAGTTAGAAATTTGCAACCATGATGTTGTTTTTATCATTTTTATTTTAATAACATTGTATGTATTTAATTATTATTTAATTTGTTTAATGTAATATAATTATCATTTGTGAATTGTATTTTTATTTAAAGCTACATCACTTTGTATGTCGGAGTGCATGTGTTTCTGATGGCCCATTGAAACAGACCATACACTCCACCTACTGGTATGTTATATTAACTCTTTAGACCCCAACCGCCTGAAAACATCTAAACGTCCGCTTCCCCAACTGTGTGGATCAGTCAAACGTGGAGGTGGCGCCATCTTCTGGATACTTATGTTACTCATGTCACTGGATTCATTAGAACTGCTGTGCACTAGGGGTATTTATCATATGGCTTTGTGTTGTAAGTTTTTAAATGAGCACTGTTTGAAAATATCAACTGACAGAGTTCATAGATGTATGCAGTATTCTATGCAAACACACCCAGGCATAGGGTATTGCATTTCACATGTTTAATTTAAAAGTTGGTTAGTATAATATTTCGAACCATCTTCTGTGCAACTCAATTATCTTTAAAATAAGCACAACTTCCAATGTTAGGAAACAAAGTTCACAAAAATAAAAGTTAAACACTATGTGTACTCACACCTTGGTCGTTTTGCGTCCGTGCTGCGGGAACTCGGAGCACATATCATAAAATGACGCAGGATCTAAAGTGTTAAACTATGACAAGCCTTCATGAACGAGACACACTACTTACAGACTCGACTGACTTAGTGGTCATATTTTGAGCAAACTCCACGAGCACATTATCTGGCAGATACAAGACATTATTATTATTATTACATATATATATATATATATATATGACACATACCTCTTCAATGGAATACTTCTCGACCACAGACAAAGCCCCGCTATCTTCATTCCAGCCCCCCACCGCATACAGACAGCCATCGAGAGCCGCTAGGGCGATGTAGGCTCGGCTGGTGTGCATGGCCGCCAGTTCACACCATTCCAGGGTCACTGGGTTGTAGCTCTCTGTCTTGTTCATCTCAGTCCCCAGCTCACTCATCCCACCAACCACATACACCAGGCCTGCAGGCAGATAAAAACAATCATGCAGCTAATCGCAGTGGTATATCATTATAATACCACTGATCAGCCATTAAGATGAAGATAATGATTTTTGGTTGATAACACAACTGCCAACCTTTAAGTCTGTGATGCTGTCACACGTAAATATAGAAGGATAAAGTTGTTGACACAATTGTAATCGTTTGCATTTCAATTAACCAGGGCTTTTATGCAGAAGATTATTGTATATCCTGATGTCAGAGCTAAGATTTTGTTAAATTATCTATTCGTCCAATGGACAAATAGAAAACTAACTTTCATAACTTACCTGCCCATAATCAACAGAAAACAAATTAAACATATTAATAATAATTGCTTAGTTGCCTGTGCTGCAATTAACTCAGTTGTCCCGTGGACAACCAGTAGGAACAAACTGTTTGTCTGTTAATTTACTTGTTCCAGACAATCAGGAAAGTAGTTATTTTGCACTGTCCCATGTGTCCACTTTTTGAACAAATCCACATTGGTAGTTTTATAAAAATCAAAACGTGAGACAGGGAAAAGATCACCAGCCGCCAGGTGGCCATAGGGAATTTTAATGCAAAGGCAATCAACTTGTTCAAGATTATTGTAAATCTATAATAAAACATTTTAAAAGCAATTTCATGAACAAATGCACTGGCATTAAATCACTGCCTAGAGATAATAAGCAGGGCTACAGTATCAACAGAGCTTCTAATTATTACTGATACAATAATATGCAAACAGATCAATGTGGTCGTCTTTCAGTTACTCACCTTTGTATTCGATGACACCCATGGCAAACCTCAGAGTCCGCACCTGATCAACCTGTATCCACCTGTTCAACTCCGGATCAAACCTCTCGACTGTGTCGCCGATCTGGGAGCCAATCCACCCCCCGAATGCATAGATCTTGTTATCACAGGCACACACCCCTAGTCCGCACCGCGGCACGGTCATGCTAGGAATCATACTCCATTGCTGTGTTGCCGGATTGAAGCATTCAGTACTGTCGAAGATCAGCGAGTCACTCTCGCCTCCGACGACGTAGATACACCCGCCTAGGATGGCGATCCCGTGTCCACTGCGAGGGTGTCTCAATGATGCGTGTTTAGTCCACTGCTGCTGGAAGGAATTGAAGCATTCGACCGTGGCGAGAGATCGACTATCGCTCCACCGCCCCCCTTTATCACGGGTGTAACCCCCGACCACATACATGTTCTTACGCGCACACTTGCGAGGTTGCAGCAAGTACGGCTTGAGTCGAGCGATGCGTCGTTCGTACGGCTGTCTCTGACCGCCGTAGAAGTCCTGCATTAGTTTACGTAGAGCGATCTTGAGACTGAGGTCGTCGCACCGTTCTATGTGGCTGTGGAGCTGCTTTGAGGAGACGATTGGGAAGCGGACGGGAGCTAGGACGTCAAAGACGCAGCGTCGACGCTGCGAAACGTTGTGTTCGATCCACTTCATTGCCGCCTCGAACACCTGCAACAGAAATAGAGCAATCATACTCAGTGAGTGCAGTGGCAGTGGCTAGAGGATCAGACTCTCAATTGGGAGAACCCGGTTCAAATCCTGTGCTGTTGTCTCATTGGGCAAGTTTGTTCACTCTACCTTGCTCCAGCTCACTCAGCTGATGGATGGTTTGCATGCAAAGAATGGTGTTCGATTGAACAGGTCTGACAGGGAGGAAAGTGTCAAATGTTTTAAAGACTGTGAAGCGCTTTGATTGGTATTTACTTATTTAAAAAGCATTATATTAAGAAATGGAATTATTATATTAAAGACTAAGTGAAATGAAATTTTAAATGTCTTTGAAACTTTGTATATGAAAACTTAATACTCTTGTCAAGTAATGTGCCAAATATGAAGCCTGCTGATTGCTCATGTCACCAAGCCCACTCAAATGTGGTCATCTGCGTGTCACAAAGCAACCAGCCCATCACATGTTGCTGACATCACCAGAGACAATGTGCACGCCCTATCCTTTAGCACGGCAAGCGGCGGTGCGGCTTGTTTCAGACTGTACATGAAATTGCAATTGCGGAATTTAATTTTTTTTGATATCACGGTAAAGATAATAATCTTATCAACAAGTTTGTTGCTGGATGTACACCAGAATTGTGTTAACTTTTAAAGTTATTGCCATTTGAACATCGCGAATACTCAACCTTTCATTACATCCGCTAAGCATTCGCGATGTTCAAATGGCAATAACTCAAAAACTAAAAATAAATCATGGATACATCCAGCAGCATATTTGTAGATGCGATTATTATCTTTACTGTGATATCAAAAAATGTTAAATCCCATTGCAAGTTTGAGTATTCGCAATGTTCAAACGGCAATAACTCAAAACGTAAAAAAATTCCCGAGTGCATCCAGTGACACATTTATAGGTAAGATTATTATCTTTACAGTGATATAAAATAATATTAAATTCCGCTATTGCAATTTTAGGTACGGCCTGAAACACCAACCCGCAAAGATTAGTTTAATATCACGACACTATTTTTAGAGTATATTTCATTCAGATTGGGATTAAAAAGTTAATTTATCTTTAAGCAGTCCTAAGGACTGGATACTGCACAATTTAAAAACTTACCTTTTTACTGTAATCGTAAATTTTTGAGTAATAATATTCGTATTCAATTACAGTGGTCAAAAGGCAAGGTAATTGCACTTTGTTACAATGCCAAAGTAATCGCAGTCGTGATTACAAGCAAAACTATAATTTTCTTGTGCATTGTCCAGTAGACATGTGTCAATTCTTAAAAAAAAAACAGATTTGTTTGTCATTCTTTCAGCTGTTAGTACAATACAGTATGTCTTGTAAAAACCATGAAGCTGTAACCATTAATATACTCCCAACTGTAGTCATGATTACATGCAGATGTTATCGAAATTGTAATTGATTACACTCACTTTCCCAGTAATTGTACTCATAATCTTATGCCCACATTTTAACAGTAATCGTAATCAATTACACCCGTGATGTAATCATTCCGTCTCTGACCTGTAGTTCATTTTCTATAATGAGGTTCTCGCTCTGTAGCAGCCTCACAATGACGTCCTTCGTGAGGTCGAGGTATTCCTCCTCCTCGGTCACCGCTGTGAAGTGTGTGTGTATGTAGCCCTCACTCGCCTGACTCAGAGACACGCAGTTGTGTGACTCCGCGAACAGGAAGATCCCTGAAACAGCAATGTGGACTCAATAGCATCTATTATTATGGTCTTTTCGACGACCGTGCCAATAATATAACATGCCGTACGCAAATAAATTTTCAGAAAAGTAGGTTTTTGTAAAATACAGGTACCATACGAAAACACAGCACTGCGCAAAAAGTTTGGTAACACCGTTCTGCATGCTATCGGTTATAACCAATGAAAGGTAAGTTCTTATATAGCGCAGTATCCCGTCCTCAGGACTGCTCAAAGCGCTTTATACTTTACTCCCTGGCAAACCTGTTAAATCGAACACTATCTTGACTTCTCTGGGAAGCATTCAACCACACTGCAATTAATGCACGAAGACTATTCGTACACAAATATCCACCACTGTTTATAGCCAGGTACTCAGTCATACAGCTGAGTGAACTGAAGCAATGTGGAGTAAACGAACTTGCCCCATGTTCAACACTGCCACACATGATTCGAACCCGAGTTCTCTCAATCGAGATTCTGAAGCTTTTACCGCTGCGCTACTGCGCTCCACATAAACATATTGTTTTGTGTAGATGCACGTGAAAAAAATTTGCCTTGGAAAGTCACGCTCAATTCTCATAAGTCATACATAGAGATCAGCGGCTAGATCTCGCGAGATTCAAAGCGATGCATTTTGGTGTGGGTCGAACAATGACCCGGTAAATAGAATGCAATGTATTTTGGACATTTAGTCATCGTACATATTTCATTGAAAACTAACATTTTCAGAGAGATATGCATTGCATTCTGTGCATAAACATATTGCATGTTTAATTTAAATGCTGATTAGCATATTTAGCACCATCTTGTGTGGAATTCAATTATCTTTACGATAAGTACAACTTGCAATGTTAAGAAACAAAGAACAAAAAGATAAATGCACAAAAATAGATGCAACAATATCTTGGTGACTTTGTGTGTGCTGCGAGGATTAGGAGCGCATTTTATAAAATGGCGTGAAGCTTAAAGGGTTAAACTTTATATGCTGCCCTCTACTGGCAGAGATGCAAGAGACTGACCTACGCAGTTAGACGGGTGCAGCTGTTGCATCAGGAAGGTACAACATGCCTCTACAACGTCCGACAGACCCAGCATGTCCGATGCCACCAAGATGTCCTGACAGTTGCCCTCTGTAACCTCTATGTCACCTGCATCAACACAATGTCATCTGACAACCCTAGACGTCCTGACAGTTGCTCTCTGTAACCTCTATGTTACCTGCATCGACACAATGTCATCTGACAACCCTAAACGTCCTGACAGTTGCTCTCTGTAAACTCTGTCACCTGCATCGACACAATGTCATCTGACAACCCTAGACGTCCTGACAGTTGCCCTCTGTAACCTCTATGTCACCTGAATCGACACAATGTCATCTGACAACCCTAGACGTCCTGACAGTTGCCCTCTGTAACCTCTATGTCACCTGCATCGACACAATGTCATCTGACAACCCTTGCCTGACAGTTGCCCTCTGTAACCTCTATGTCACCTGCATCGACACAATATCATCTGACAACCCTAGACACCAATCCTTTATGCACGATCAAATTTTACCAGTCCAAAAATAACCCAGTGGATATGCGTATCTGTACGTGCACACATACACAATCCAGTCCAAATGTGCATATACAATATTGATACAATATGGAGGTTGTCTGTTCAGTTTATTGTAAAATCATGTTATAGATCTAGTATGAACTAGAACATTTTTTGGAGGAAACAATTTGTTTACATGGCAGAGCTTTGGTTTTGAAAGCGTGGTCTCAGGTCCATACTAATAAGAAGGATATGTGCATCATGTGAAATGTTGTCATGCCCCCGTCATGTCACAACCTTTCCGGTAGTTATCCGAGCTTGCTATATGACAATTTGATTGACAGCTCAGCGATTCGTGTAATTGTTGAACTACTGAATT